>JPKY01000038.1:0-194301 GCA_000769265.1 Hapsidospora chrysogenum ATCC 11550
GGGGGGGGGGGGGTCAGCTTCGCAACAGGGGGGCCCTCAACAAGAAGAAGTAGTCTCGTGCCTAAGCACTAACACCCCGATATGTACTCCGTATGACCGCGTGCGTCCCTTACATGGTCTACGGCACAAGGTTAGCCGACACATTAAGCTGGTCGCTTCAATTATACCCCGAGCCCTTCGATGACCATGCCATGGGCGGCCGTTTTTACCTGCCCTCGGGGTTGCGCCTTCGTAAGGCATGACGCCGCCCTATTGTATACTCCCCTATTGTATACTCTCCGCATGATATCACGCTAGCAGATACTTTCACACGGCCCATTATGCCCCCGAAGCATGGGCAAGACTTGCTAGATCGAGAGTGTCGTAGTGCCCCCTGTATCAAGGCCAGTCGTATCGGTATGTGCTCTCTCAGATGTTCAACGAGTACTCGTATTATACCAAAGTCTCATGAAGTCCCACGAATCGCAAGCGTCAGTCCCGAGTCCTGATAGACCAGGCCACATTATGCGCCCGAGGACCGCCCAATCTGCCATCCTCCTCGCCACTGATCTGCAAGCTGACAACCCCAGACCGGAACGGACATGAATCTAGAAATGGCAAAGTCGCTGAATAATGATTTATCAGGATCCTTCTGGACTTTTTGCGCGGCACTGAAGTAGTAGTATGCCGGGGGCCTGGTGGTGACCTGATCCTGTCTCTGCACCTCTTGCCTCCCATCGTACCCGTACATCCTTCATGTTCTATACAGCTATACACATGGATCCTTCCCAGAGGATCTCTTAGCTCGAATCTTCTTTTTCTTTCGAGGCCGCCTCTGCATGCCAGTATCTACTACACCGCGCCCCCCAAGAATAGATGAAATAGAACGCCCTGAAAATGCTTGTAGAAATTCCCGCCTCTTGTAATAATCCAAACGCCGTGGGTGACATGTTCCCATAATTTGGTTGTCCAGTCTCCAACCTGTCCGAGTGCCTGGAGGCTCGTATGCAGGTGTTGCAGAATGGCCTCCACCATGTGTAATTCCATCGCCTTTCCTCCTGACCGAAAACGAACGCCTTAGAATGGAATGGACTTCCCAGGGTATATATATATCTCCGTGAATTCTTCACTTCCTCCTCGGTTCACTTCCCCGTCGAGATGCAGTGCCGTCTAGGAAGACATGGCGGGCTCTGCTGGCTTGACCTCGACGCTGTGGCAGCCCCGCTCGTGACGCTTCATGTTGCTACGTACGCTGAAGGCCTTACCGCAGCCGGCCTGGGAGCACTTGAAGGGTTTCTCCCCCGTGTGGGAGTGGCTGTGGATGCGGAGACTGCTCGGTCGGCTGAAGGCCTTGTTGCAAGTCTGGCAGATGTACCTATCCTGGCTCTGCGGGAATAGGTGGCCGGGAGCAGGGTTGAGATAATGGTGGTGCTGCCACGAGATGGCCCCTGATGAAGGTGCCACGGAGACGGCCGCGTTCACCGGCGGGAAAGATTGCGGGAGGGGCCTTTGGTACGCCATGCCAGCGCTGTGCGAGTGAGAGGGAGGCGGCGGTGCCGTAGGTGGGAAGTAGCTGCTGCCGCTAGGTGCATGCGTGGCCGAAGGGGTGGTGGCAGCGTGCTGATGAGAGTGGCGAGGTTGCGGTGGAGGTGCCATCTGGTGGTGGCGCTGGTGATCGGATTCGAGCGGAGGCGTCGTCTCGTGATAGTAGCCAGACGGAGTAGCAGGGGCGTTGGAGTGGCTCATCAGCTTCTGTGGTGGTGATGAAGTATCCAGAGGTGCGTCGGTGCTCATCGGCGGTGACGGGGGAAAGCCCCTCTGGTGATGGGGGAAACCCTTTGCATATCCGGAGCCAGGACGGCTATCAGACCGTATCCCAGGGGTTCGCCTTAACGAGGGCGCTGAAATGGATGTGTCAACCTCATGAGTCGAGTTACCAACAGGAGGCAGTACGCTGATACATACCTTCAGGTGTCTCATGTGTCGGAGACCCAGCATCAGCCAACCCGATAAGGTTGGATATCGACGGCAGTGTACACCTAGGCTGCTCCATGGGGGGCGATGGCGGCGGTCTCGCGTAATCGTAAGGTACCGTCCGGTGGCCGGCGTAGTGTCTCGACATGGTGGTGGCCATGCCTAGGTAATGTGGGATGGAAGCGAGCGTGATAAGCGAACGTGGTTGAGAGCTTATACAGAGAGCAGCGGTCTACCAGGCGATGTAGAAATAAGGCTCAGATATGTCCAGCTATCCGCCCCTTTGGTACCAAGATGATGTCGTGTTTAGCAATGTGGAGATGCGGCAGTCAGGTCGTCCATCCGGATGGTAAATGGGATTCGAATGCATACAAGGCCTTTCGGAGGCTCGGGGCTGTGCCAAGTTTAAGTAACAAAGAGGGTGTTTGGCAACAAGATGATGAGTTGGGTGTGGGAACGGGGGGGCGGGCGGGCTTCCACAATGCCTGCCTATATTTAGTGGGCCCATATATCAGATCTGGAAATCCCACGTCTTGATCCTTGAAGACTTAGTGCAATGCTAGGTGTGCCGCAAAGCGCCGCGCTGCTGTCACTAGACGGAGAGTGAATGATTGGGGTGGGTCGAACCGTGCCTTCGCCAGACCCCAGCCGGAGACGAGGAAGGGGACCATCCTCTGGGACGGGATTCGCAGTCGAAGATGAAGAGGAAGGGGGTGGAGGGGTGTGAGACGAGCCGGAACCCGACCCCTGAGGTGGAGCCCGGCATTCACCCCGGCCCCTGATCCTGGTGAATTCCCTCCTCCCCCTCCCAGTGGGGTGTTCGAAGCTAGGCAGTGGCGCGAGCTTCTTGTTAGTTGAGTCCTTGCCAGCCAGGGGCGAGGGAGGGCGTGTGCTGAGCATGCAGGATGGCAGCAAAGGGCTCATCATGGCCCCACAGCGCATGGAGTTTCCAACGGCGCCAGATGGGTCGACAGGGGTAAGGGGGGCCTTTGGGTGTGTGGATGGTTTGGCCCACCAGCATGGTCATCGTGGGATCCGCTCTCGATCATGGTGGCCTCTCTGGTAATGTCAGGGCGTCAACTCCACCAGCAGACGGAATACAAGCAAGTCCTCCATAGAAGATACGCATGAGGGTTGTACGATACAGTTCACTGTAGACCTCCAGCGAGACCGCCTGTGATTGTCGACCGTCGCCCTGTTGTGGTGCCTGGGCCGCACCGGGTGGCCTCCACAGGCCCATACCGGTACCATGTCTCCATCTGCACAGACGTACGAGTATGTACTCGTACATGCGCTCGTACTCGTACACGCCTGCCTTTGGCGAACCGCACGCTCATGAGTCGTCAGCCGTCTTCTTTGGTGCGGGTTGTGAATCAGTCGGCCCCGGCAGGCTGGGGGGTTACCAGGATGCTTCAGCCTTCACCTCCAGCGTTTGGTGAAAAGGCACCTGTCAGTACGTGCGTAGCGGCAGGGTGGAAGCAAGCACCCGCCAGCAAGCTCAAGGACCAAGGTCGGGTCAAGACCCAGCCCACAGGCAGAGCTCGCAGTCGCAAGAAGTCAATGTCTCAGCTCGATACTGAAGAGGACGGCTGCTGGCTGGACCTCGCTACACCTTGCGATGATCCTGCGGCGTAGGGAAGCCCGGATGCCAGCTGTTTTAACCGGGCCTCTCAGTGCAATGATAGTTGGCGGCTACCTAGTGCGAGATAGATTACTGCATGCGTTGACCGTCTCGGAGACGAAATGCTAGCCTTGTGACAAGAGATGTCTCCAGGGGCGCGGGTTTAGCAGTCGGTCCCGGAGCAGGCAATGCTTTAATATTCCCATCCTGGAGTATCTTTGGATGCGGACGAGGCTCTTCGAACTGTGACCCAATACCGCATGGGTTAACAGCGGGTTATTCTCCTCCTTTCCAATGTTCGCTGACGATAAATCATACGCAGGATCGTCCCCATCCACACACCGTCGGTTCCAAGTTACCACAGGAGTATTGTCCGTCTTGGGTAACCAGGAGGTAAATACTAATTAGTAGTGCAGGTACTCGTAGTACTCGTAGTTGCTAAAGAAGCGCGAGCGCGCGCCAACACAGCCACAGGGTGGAGCTGTCCGGCAAATGCCGCTCCGTGATCGCCATGAAATGCCGCGTCTCTCTCGCTTGTCCGCTCAAAGGGAACCAGGGGAAAAGGTGCGATTTCTGTGCGCGTATAATGACCGAAAAACAATTGCCAGCATGAGCCTGGTCTCATGTGTGCTCCTGAGAGATAGGCGGCCAGCCGATTCGGCTCACAAGGAGGAAAACGTTGTCATGATCTGGCCTCCGGTAGTCTGTACGTACGTACCGTACCGTCCGTCGACACTGGAGAGTTGAGAGTGAGCCGTCGGAATGCTGCGGCGTCTCAGTGTGTGCACCAGCTCCACTCTGTAGCACCAGGCAAACTCCGTCCGCCGAGGATCCCAACAAGGGCGTCCCAAGGGGACCCGGCTTGGTTTGGCGCCGCTCGTCTCATGCAGATTCAATTGCGCCTGTCGGGTGGGGCTTGGCTGTCAACTCTAAGCGAGGTCTGGTGGATCCTGGGCCGGCTTTGCGGCAGCTCGAGCCGCCGCGTGGTTTTCGGTACACCCCCCCGAACCCCCCCTTTGGCATCTCTCTCTCCCTGGCTGCGACGGACCTCACTGAGCGCTGTGAGTCTGTGATGATACCATGTAAGATGAGATGATCGACATGGGTTTGTGGCTTTTCCATCGCCGCCGCCGCCGCCGTCCCCTCGACAGATTGGATGTCTCGAAGTGTGATCGACCAGACGGGACGTGTCCTCGTCCGCCCAGCATGGCATCAGGACGATGGCGGCGCAAGTGCGATGCAAGCAGCAAACTGGTAGACAGCTAAGATTGGAGATGGGGATACAGTTCCGCTTTCAAAACTGGAGAGTTGAGAACCAGCATCAAAGTTGACCTGATATAGCACAAGGTGATATTGGGGCTGCCAACGTGAGCTGCAATTCCATTGTCCAGGCATTGCATGAAGGCTCGCGTCCCTACTGATCATGTTAGCCTGGGTGACCCGCCATTCGCACAGTCACCAAATCGGCTGTTGCCTCCATGTCGATCCTGCTTACTATGTATACGGACACTCCGCCCACTGTTGCCGAGTCCAGTTGATTCGTAATACCTCACCAGTAGCGGCAAGAGTAAGAAGTTGTCCTAGTCTGATCAATGCTTGTCCAACCCGCAGCTAACCTTGGTCGTGGGTGGTATACCAGATTGCATCGAGCATCTGTAGCTCCGACTTTCCAGTAGCCGGAACTCCGTGCGCGAATTGGAGATATAATACATAGTATTATATCTTTGCCATTGACAACGTTGACTGGTTCACTGCCATTCTGTTGGAGTGATCGCCCGGCGGCTGCCAATGGATCTTGGCGACTTGTTGCTTTCAGAACCTCCGCTTTGCGTGCGCCTGCAGTCTGGCGAAGATCCCATCGGAACGCAAACCCTGACAAGGCTAGATCGATTTTTCGCCGCCCCCTCCAATCTGATGGTTGGCAGCCCTTAGCAAGGCGCCGAGCCTTCTAACCATGTGGATCACCCGCAGTGGTGACAGACTGAAAGCCAATAGCGTTGCTTCCGAAGCGAGGAAAAGGGTACCCATGCAACCCAAACCATGTATCCATACTGCATGTAGTAAACAGAGGGGTAGGGATAGCCGTGACTTTTTCGAATCGTGGTGTGGTGATCACCAGGCGGCTAGTCTAGCGGTTTCGACTCTCTTTGAGACAATGTGTTAATAATAATTGCTCTGTTCAGTTGGTTGTGAGCAGCTCGGCGCGCTACGGATCATTAGATTGACGCAATCAAATGAATGCTGGCGGATTTATCATCTGCCAAACAGCCACTCTAACTGCCGTAAGAGAGTACCTTAATACAAGTTAGCTTGGGGGTCTCGAAGTTGTGGCGATGGCCGTCGAGGCAACGCGATCAGAGGCGTACCCCGGAACAGATCAGGCAGAGCCCATGAGATGGACCGCCCTCAGGCAACATATAAAGTGTGCTCCACCATTCCGGATCCCATCTTCGTTTGGTCGCTTTACTTGTGCATATCAGGCGTTTGTAAAATGCCAAGCGGTGAGAGGTGGGCCGGACGCTGGTTCTTGGATGCTTCCATGAGAGAGGCATTGGCGACGTGCGAAGAAGTATCCTCCCGCACAGATGCAGTTTGCGAGAAAAGTCATCTAAGAGGGTTGACTCATCTGCTCGTATAGCCAGGGCGACGCTTCGCCAGGTGCCAATCCATCCGCGCAAGGAGCCGACATTGACTAGTTGCTTGGTTGTCACTTGGTCGGTTGGAAGTTGTGGCACTCCACGGCGCCGGCCAACCTCGGTGGATACCTGGTTGGGTGGAAATCCTGCGAACCTTGCCAGATGGGGATGTTGCTAAGAAGATCTGGGGATTCCCGAGAGTGGAGCACCGCATGATTCGACCGTCGGAGGTATTTCCTGAAAAGTAGTTCGAGTACTAGACAATGGGGTCATGGGAGCGCGGCCGCCGGGGATCAGCACAAGGGATCCTCCCGCTTGCACTTGAGCTTGGCATCCCTTGCATTGAGGTGCAAAAATAGTGCCTGTGACTCTGCATCGTCCCATGGTTGGAAGTCCAATGTCACGGAAGCCATCCAGATCATGCCGCCGCCGGCTCCAGGATAAGAGAGCTCGAATACGTATGCGTACATGGACGGCAACTGGCAGTCTGCCCTGAAGAGTCCCACCTCGGACGGTGCTGGGGGTTCAGTGGCAGCCGTCAGACCTCGGAATTCGCTCCTCATGCCTCTCGCGGCAGGCGGCCCGAGCGCAGTGGTAGGTTGTGCTGGGGCGCATCGCTGTGGCTCATATCCGTAGACTAGTACGGGAATGAATGAAGGTGTGCATAAGCCAGACAGCGGGCAGCTTTGGTACGAGCAGTGTTTAGCCGTCATGCAGAGTGGCTCGGGTTGACGGTTGACCTCGACTGCTCGAGTGATGGTGGTGCTGATGTGGGAATGGAGGGGCTTGGGATTGGGACCGGAAAGTGCCGATGGCTCGACACATCTCGTGTATTGCCTATTACTAATTACCACGGCCCGCCGGGGACATCACTGGGGCAGGCACCAGGCTGAAGGGCAGGCAGGCACGATGCAGGCCGAAGGAAGGAAGGTGCAAAGGAGCGTCCCGTGGCAACCAACTCCTGCCGCAAAGTCAACAACTACGTATACAGAAGTAGACAGCTCCATAGAACTGAACAATGACGCTAGTGGGATCTGGTCAACTAAAATGTCCTTAGCCCAGCCCGCTAGATTGCCCTCTCAAACACCCTAAAACGCCGGAGGCCACTCCTGGCAAACTCCCTCCTTCCCCTCCATCCTTCCCGACATCAAAAATTCAGGACCAACCCAATTGGGGGTCCCTATCATGTGACAAGACCGCACTGGTCGATTTCTGGCTGGAGTATTGACTGCAATGACTGCCTGGCAGTAATATTATTTGATTCCACATCAATTCATCAAATTCATCCTTCGCTATCGCCCCATTGTGCGCACTACGTCGCCCGATGACGACGACGACGACGACGACGCGGCACCGGCCCAGGTATTGGCATCGCCGAGATTACAAAGTGCCTTGATCAGGGGGCGCGAAAGCAACAGCGACACGGGGCCCCTCCTCAGCTCTGGCAACCAGCCCAACCACGACCCGAGGTCGCAACCCAGTTAACGCGCCAACGCGCCAACGCACCAGCCGCTACGAGACATCGCGGCCGCCTTCTGCGACGAGCTAATAAAAGTCCAAGACATAGGGCGAATCTGAGCGTGACCAGGAGACACAGTTCGTGCTTTACAATCGAAATGCCCCCGATGAGGGCACCGTAGGAATTATGATGGCGGTGTGGGAGTTGGCTTGCTGACGCGGGCTTACGAGCATTGATTGCGACGTTGTTAATGCCTCCCAAGATCCGTCGTCCGCTCGCCAACTCTCTGCGCCAAGTGATGGGATCATGGGTCACCTCTGGCTTCTACGAGTATGGGAACACCTGCCGGCAGAGGCTCTGGTGTTGTCGCAGCATCGACTTCCAATGGGCCATAGCGCGAACTCGCGATATGCTCTCGATGCGACCTACAAGCACTTCGGACGAAAGAAGACAACTTCGTATGGCAGCGTCCACCGCCGACCTGCTATGGTGTTTAGCATATTGAGACAATTTGCGAATGTCATCTCGCCTACAGACTAGTTCCAGCGCCAATAGATCCCAGTGAAGTGGACGGGACCTGTCTCCTGTGATCTCCAGCGGCCGCGACGATCTCTCAGGGGACCCCTGCTGTCCCGCGGATACGGCCACGCGAGATGTGGGCGAGGCACCCGAGTCGATTGGCGCTTTGCTACGGACACCCTGCCTCCACTCCTCCCTTTCATCATTTCATGTGCTGCTCTGGACATGGTACCGTGTACCCACTTCTAGTGTGTATTTGGGCTGCGCGGATTGGTGTTCTCTTGTTGCGCACTCCTCGGTTGTTCGATACTCTCCGAGCCCTCTCTGCTGGAACAAGACTCATTTCATCCCAGCGCTAAGCCGCCAAACTAATGACTCCGTCCAGTCGCATCTGCGAAATCCAGGTCCCGCAACCGAACCGTCGGTTTTCTCCCGCTCCGCTCCCAACCTCCCACGAGATGATTGCCCAGTCTGGGTAAGTCTTGCCAGGCCACGAGGCACTGGGCCACGGGCCGTTCACGCTAACAGAGTCTCGACATAATCGTATAATTAGACAGTACCTTTGGAGTGCGTACGATTTACTCCGTAATAACTCCTACCACGGAGTACAGACGTAATGTACGTACAAGCATGAACGAGGATGTATCTGGGAAATAATGAACGCTCAGTTTTTAATTACACGGAATAGCATAGGTGCGTATCTGCACGGCGTGGTGTAATCCGTAATTCGCCAGGAGAGGCGACATTCGCCATCTACTAGCGCAGATGCTCCAACACAAGCTTCGTCTTGCTACGACGAGTACGAACGGCCTGGCCTAGGCGTCACCATGCCCTTAAAGTTGTCAGTATCAACTATGAGTACAGGGGCAGGAAAATTGCAGGTCTCTCTAAACTACGAGCCCTCGTATGTATGTGGCGTTGCCAACCGGCTCTCGGCCGGCATGTCATTTTCCCACCCGGTGAGACGATTTGCCTCCATCGGCGAATCGATCATGCAAGCCCATATGTGTAGCACCGGAAAGCAAATGGCTCGAAGGCCGGGGACCGCGAGGCCCTCGTTGGGATACGGCCGTTTCTTTTGGCTTCGAGACCTTGTCCCTACATTTCGGAGCATTGACACAGTGACGAGGAGACTTTGACTGGTTTTCCTATGGACAATTGGACATGTTTGTACCCGTGTCTATCTGCTTGACTGACCGACAGCTATGGCCGACTCAAATCAAAGGCCATCACGACCGGCGAGCTTTCATCTTTAACGAGACCGACAGATTTTCTCAAGGGGACCGTTGGCCTTCGCAGGAGACCTTCACGGGATAATGTAACTCCCTCGAACGAAGAACTACTCGAGATTCACCGGAAATATATTGTATTGTACAGCTTCGTATGTCCTCCAACCAGAGACCCATGTTGGTTCTCACTGCCTATAGCACGCATCTTATAGGCTCTACTTTCTAATAGCAGTGTTCACTCCGAGGCGGCAAACTCCTTCAGAGAGACCGAGTAGATGCCGAAGCCACCGCCTCGAACATCTCGAGACTCAGGTGAAAAACCACAAGCCCTACTTTTGGGACCCGGATTGTGGCAAGGCGGGGGATAACCAGGGACTACTACTGGCGGCACTGGATGTCGGGACGGCGTAGGAACCTCGTGTTGATCGACCCTAGGCGCCAAGGCTATATCATCCATATTATATCCTCCCCTATGACTTCGGTCACTGACACATATTTAGGGCCAACCCCTCCACAAGACGTTTCCTAATGCTCACATAAGCCATAGAAGCTGTTGACACTCGGCACGATCGTGCAGCCATCACCCGAGATCCCTGTCGACAATGCCACTCCTGGTCCTGGGAAGAGAAAGCTGACTCTGACCTTCTGCAACCGGTGGAAAGGATCCGCGGCGGATGAAATCTCCATTACGTGAGGAGCATCTATGTAACGCCAGCCGCATCGCGGCTCACTCGTCGACGATCGATGGTATATGTCACCGGGATTCTCGCATGGAGTGACGCGACGGTCATCAGTCACAGGAGGATACAACAGTTCTGTTTAGTAGTGAGGTCTCCAAGACTTATCCGCTCGTATTGTATATCGCTTACTGGAGTCTTCAGCCTTCACAGTCGCGGACCGACATTGTTTCCTGCGCCTCCTCGTAGAAGCCCACGAGAGCGTTGATTAATGTGGCATTCGATGCCGTGCCGCTGAAGGGCTTCTGGTCCGCCGACGCGTACGGGAACATCGCCACATGTCCCCAAAGGCGAACTCATCGTCCAACGACTGGATCATGGCCAACGGCCTGCGTCTGTGGCTCTCTTGGAGCCGGATGTCCGATTGGCAGCCGTGGAAGAGAGATCGACAGCAACCGTTGGAATGATCGACATGTCATATATTGAGGGGCGTGCATGCACCCTGACCGACGGCGCTGGGGGAACAGAGACATCCCGTTGACCGTTAGGGGTAGGTGTGGCCCCGACATTGCATACCTGCATGCTACATATAATTGACACTTGACAACACGTAGTGGCTACCAAGGTAAATGGGACGCCCTGTGTGGTTCTCGAGCTGCCATTCTATTTGGACAGGCAAATCCTTGTTATACCCACTCACCATCCGCACTTAATTACGGGGCCATCAACATCCTGTGCTCTGGTCACTGAAAAGTCGTTCTATGCTTGAATTACCCGACCAATCGGTCTGGGCTAGTTAATTCCTTCCGGGAAGCTATGTTGAAACCCTCGGACAAGGGCAGTTCTCGCAGTATTACTCATGTTTGAGCGGTAGACAGGCAGTGAGACGACAGGCGACCATGTTCCGGTCCCAAAGGAATCTACCGGCTGACGGATCTAGCTTACAGCAAGGACCACGTATGAAATGATCTGGAGAACCCATCTCTCTTGGAAATCTCCCTTGGATTGGGCGCTTTGCATGGTTATGGTGACATGTGAGCTGTCACATGCGCGGCGGGGAAGGTGAGCCGTCTTGCCAGAGCGAGTACATACGAGTAACATATGATACAAGCCCGATCACTCCCTGTCTCGGTGTGTTCAAAGTTTCCGGCGGATACGAACGGTCGACGGGAGCATGAAAAGCAATGATGGATACACGCCCGCATCGAGCAGTCGTCGCCCTATGGGTGGGAGTACCCTGTTGGCTGCACTTGTTATGGCTGCCGTGTGCATGCCTAACTCCCCGAGCGGCCGAGCCACCGAACCAACCAAACTCAGGGGGTACAGTCCGGGAGGAAAGAAGAGGAGGAGGATCCAATAGGTCACGGTGAAGACTGGGGTAACATCGCCTTGGCGGTGAAAGACGAAGGGGGTCGAAGGGGGCGATGAGAGCCTGGAAGTGGTGTCAGGTCTGCCAGTTCAGGCGGCTAAAATCTAGGAGGGTATAAAACCGAGCCGATGTGCTTCCAATACTTCGAGACGAGTCGCCAAGGCCCAATCGCTGCGGAGGAGTCAGCGGGCTAATAGCTTCAAGGGGACCGCAGGCCGGGGGAGGTGGATGTCGAATGCAGAAAGGTGGGTTGATCTGGGAATGGCATTTTGGGATGACACGTATATTCTAGGCAGCCATCAGGATAATACTTACTGTACGTGATAGGATAGCACATGTGATGTGACTACCTGGATCCGTACGAGAACATAGAGCCAGTGTTGCATGCTCTCCTCAACTGGCATATTTTCCCTTCTCCCGGGGCCAGGATTCCCGGGCGCATGCAGGTGTGATTTCTCCCATGCGGGATACCCGCAGACAGACAACTTACGATTCCCAGGTGGATGGAGGACAAAAGGATTGTGTATATGCCTTGGGTGAAGAAGGGTTTATTGAATCCAGAGGAGATGCAACATGGAGAAACGGACAGACATGCGCCTTAAAGGTACGTGGATACGAATATGGAGATTGGTCTACTCCGTATAGTAGACATTACTCTTAGTAGTAGCCTCAGTCCCTGGGATCTTTCCAGATGGACGGAGAGATGTCTGTGTACTCAAACCTTTGCCTCTCCTAACACTATCCCGTAGATCCCTGTGCTTAACCGCTCCACCTCTTTGTGCTGGCCTTGCCTTACATCTTTAAAACTCAATTTCTTCCAAAGATGGGTTACTGAAGTAATGTAGAGGGAATGTGCAGGGCTTCCGATCTCTGTTTTTGCGCCATGGCGGCATCTGACGTCGCGGAATGAGCACACAAGGAGCCATTTGGCTCCCTCTAGGGAATACAAAGAAATAGGCCATATAGCTCAGGAAAAAACGTGCTCAAGGAATGCGGGCTCAGAAACAAACGGGCACATTAGGACCAAGTGAAGCCAACGTGTCGCAGTCGTGATGAGCAAAGGCCAAGCAGCCCTCGCTCCTCACTTACCACCTTAACAGTGGCGCAGATGCTTAATCGAACTGCGGAAAAGTGTCGAGTTTAAATCCCTAGGTTATACCAGACTTATGTTCGCTGGCAAACTACGAACATAGGCCAAGTGCCGGGCCCTGCGGAGCGAGTGACGACTGGGCCTTTCTGGTCCTCAGGGGAGGAGGCAGACGCTGGCCGCTGTACACACGAACGCTGCACTCGTACCTACCTCACTGAGTGGGCAGTAGTTACAATTCCATTTAAAGGTGAGTTAGTGTGTACAAGTCGTTAATACCATGGTTTATCAAGCGTTTCACGTGCCACATGAGCTTTCCCTCTGTCGTCTAGCCGTTGGTCAAAGGGATAACGCCTCAGCTAGGTAAGTAGAGGAAACGGGGAGGTTTTCGAATAGAATGACGAGAATGGACGGTGTCTTGTCAAATGTTTGATGGTCTCGTTGGTACTTCGATGTGAATGAGTAATACGCCTTGAGTGGTATAAATGGAGGAGGTCTAAGGAAATGTCTGGTAGGTGTTGAATTACAGGAATTGGACTTGTTGATTGGTGTTTGCGAAGCCGGAAGACATAGCCTATAGAACTATAGTAGGTATATCCAGCTGCAGATGGACTTTGATGTGTCCTCCCTATGCTCAAATGGGCCGCCAGTGATGGCAATGGTATCAAGTACCGGACGGCGGGAGTGCTGGCACTAGAACGAGATACAGGGTAGGCGTTGGTAATTGTTCCGCGGAACCCGAGGTAGCTGTGATTCCTATTTGTTATTTATGCCATCGTTGTACCCTCATAACGCAGTTTTTTTGGACGGCAAGTATTATTGAAGCCATCGCGACGCGTGGTTTTGGTGGAAATGTAGTCGGGGCGAGGATGAGAGAAGGCGATTCTCTGGGAAGGAATGCGCGTTGTGCGTCTTGACTTCCTGATCTGGACTAGCGGTTGTGGGTGCTTGCTCGAGGTTGTCCAACCAGTTCCAAAGCTCTCATCGTGGGCAGGAGCGACTCAACTGACTAACAAGCTCAGCCGAGATTTTGGAGCTAGTGCCTGCCGTGTGATGAGCCGCGGGCGAAGAATCATCACCACGACCATGACCGCCATGCACCATCTCCTACCACCCCAGGGGCTGCCTCATCGAGCCATCCGGAACCCGGACCCAAACCCGAGTACGCCAAGGAACGCGCATAGGACAGACCCTCGATATTGGCCGATGCCGTCCGGGCAGCGAGCGCTCTAGGATCTGCCCATGGCCGAGATTCACGCCCCCAACAAGCGCTGCCACAACTGCCGCCGACAGCGGCTGCGCTGCGACCGCTCCTATCCGCACTGCAACAAGTGTCTGCTTGCCGGCAAGGAATGTCTTGGCTACGGCCAGCTCTTTCGATGGACCGGCGCCATTGCCTCCCGCGGCAAGTTGGCGGGCAAGACGTCCAGCGCCGACGTCTCCGCCTCGACGAGCCCCAGTCCCGAGGCCAGTGCCAGGAAGAATCATCAGCCTCATCGTCATGAGGCCCACTTCCAGGACTTCGCGCCACGAGATCTCCCATCTACAACGACAGATGACAATTCACACCCAGAGGATTGGCAGCTCATCTCTAGAAATCCTGAACCTGCAGATGCCGAGATTTCCAGTCCCTGGGTTTTGACCGACCCGCTAATGCAGGACTTAACTTACCCGTACCGGTACTACATGTCATACTGTATGTGATAGCTCCACGCGACTGCGGACTTTTTATACGGATTAGGCTGTCTACTAATAACGGTCGCCCGTGTAGTTGTTAGTCGTGTGTGCAAAGACCTCGTCTCATACGACCTCCCAGACCGCAACCCTTTTCGTAACCTCATCCCCTTGACCGGCACCAGCCCGCTGCTTCAACACATCATCGTCGCTGCATCTGCAGCCCACATGTCTAATCTCCTCCGTCCCTCGCTTCCGACACTCGTGGAGCCTGACCTGCAGGTTATGAGTCCCACCAGCAGTGCAGACTCGAGGCGTGCTCTGCAAGATGCCCTTGTGGCCAAGCACAAGGCGCTCCGGCTCATGCACGCTGCCGTGCAGAACATCGATTCGGTGGGCGTCGATGTCGTGTTGGCCGCTTCCTTGTTCTTCATCAACGTTGAGCTCATTGAGTCCGGAAAACGCGGCTGGAGGGCCCATCTGGAGGCCGCCGGCAAGCTTATGAACCTCCTGGAACCGACCGAGGGAGCAGCTCGTGATTTGCGAGACTACATGCTGTCTGATTGCTTCTGGTAGTTGCCGCGCTGCGAGAACATGATCGGGATACCCGCTGACTGATCCGACTTAGTTACTTCGTCCTGGCCTCTGCGTTCACTAATGCTACGTCGACTCTCCAGACCTATTTCGAGTCCTCGCAGATCCCTATGATTCTCGAGCGAACATCAGCCAATAACTACCTATGCTGCCCGCCTGAAGTGCTGGAAATCATATACGCCGCAGCGCAGCTGTCTAACGTCTGCGTGCAGGACGAGGCTTCAGCATCCCAGGTGGCGATCACCGGCATGGAGCTGTTGAGGCGAGCCGATCTCGTTGACGTGCGTGCCTGGGCAGCCGACGCTCTCAATCTCCCCTACCTCCGCTATATCCCTCTCGAAAGTCGCATCAACGCAGGCTCAGCGCATCGCCTAGCGGCGAGCCTTTATATCGTACAAGCGATCGAGCCTGTCCGCGACCGAGTTGGCCAGGAAGGCGCAGACCAACTGGATCAAGCCTTGTTCGAACAACTTTGCAAGATACCACCCGAAGACCCCAACTTCAAGGCAACCAGTTGGCCGACCTTCCTTTCCGGCGCTGGAGCAAAGGACACAGAACGGCGCGTATGGGCGCTGGAAAGGCTGCAGAAGCTCTTGAGTACCGTTCCGTGGGGCTTTCTCTACACGGCAATGGAGACGCTCCAGGTCATCTGGCGGCTCGACAGCCCAGGCAAGGCCGACAGAACCTGGGTGCAAACGCTCAAGGATCCTAGGCTGAATTTCCTGATGGTGTGAAGTCGGATTCGCCTCGAACGCCACAACACATACGTATTACCTTCCTCTCTGGCAAGCGTATGTCTGTGTCACTTCAGCATTCCTCGACACTGGAACAAGATAAGATGGGCCTTATCCCCCCCGACCTTTGGCGGAGGTTGTTCCTCAGAAGCCAGCGACGACAATCACCCAGTCCTGTACGGTCCGTGGCTCAACCTACCGTGTGGCCAATTACGGGATGGTTGAGTGATGTAATGGGTCAGACGGAAACATGATTCAGTGTTGCGACTGGCCGAGGAACTTTCAATGCTCGGTTACCGAATTGCTTTCCCGATGATTCCATCCGCATTCTGAGATCTGGTTGTAGCCTCCGATGATCGGCAGCGGCGGCTGCATCTTGAGGTTCACCAGTTTCTCTATACGTTCTGTATACGCGGGAGTATCTGCCTGGCATCAATACAGAGGTCTCGACTTTCTGTGACGCTTTCTATGGGGGCTCCCTTCAGATATTGGGCTGATTCGCGGAAATGGTGCAGAAGTCATGGGTAGGGGGGAACTTGTTGAGAATCCGGCCCCAAACTACCTTGGGTTTACAGTGGTCTAAGGACCGTCCGATGGCTCGATGGATGTACCTTGTCTTGGAAGATCGCCGAGCGACGCCTTCGTGAATGGTTCTGGAAAGCCCACCACGTGCCAACTCCTTGCATCACGTCGCATCCAACGGTGTCTCGTACATGGTGTTACTCGGCCCTCAACAACGTTCCAACCTCGAACTGGCATGTTGCAGAAGCCTACGAGGCTGAAGCATTTTTTTTCCAATCGCAATTTCATCACTCAGTTGCGGCATTGCGAAGATAAATACAACCCTCGCCTGGTCGTCTGACCAAGTTGCAACATCCGCTTCCTTTCGGTCGTTGATCACAGCAATACCTGGAGTCAGTTGACGAAGGTCGTGACATGTCTCGAGGGCCCTGTTCCTCCAACTGGCTGGGTGCCACACGCCAAGACAAGGCGATGCGACGGGGCAGAGCCGTGACAGCGCCGCTGGGCGATTGACTGCGACGCTTGGCCCTCTGGTGCATCCGATGCTTGGAAAGGCGGTAACAGCGGGCTGTTACAAACCCAAATGAATCCTCCATCGGGCGGAACCGGCTGCAGCTTTCACGTATTGGAGTCTCCAAGGGATTGATTCACCTTGCACTTATTTGATTTATAGTCCCCCTAGAAGCTTTCAGAAGCGAGCTAAAATTTGCGGCCAGAAAATCAGCTCGGTGCAATCATATAAGAAGCCGAGAATTGTTCTTATACTTGCTATGCGAGGGGATCAATCAATCTATCATCTATTGAAGGACAGCCAGGATGAAATCCATTTTGAAGCACCGAGGCCCAGACACCGAAACCCAGCAGGAGCCTCCCTACAACTTTGACAACGATTTCTGTAGGCGATCCCTGGGCCATAGAAGGGTCCGACATGGCTGACCCAACGCGTCGGCTTAGGGATGAACACGCCCGAGTTTAGCCTTGCCTACCGACTCATCCAGCAGAGCCGCGCCCCCCGACAGGAACGAGAGGCAGCCTTGAGGGGTGCCAGGAGGAGTTGGCTCCGCATGAGACGGGCAAATCAAGTTGCGGACTAGAAGTTTGTCACTGCGCTGTCCGACATGCGAGGCGAGCGATTTTCGAATGCGACTAGGCAAGACAGCATGTGTACACCGGCTGCGATGAGGAGGAGGGTTAAGTTTGCGAAGAAGATCGAATGCGTGGACCAGCCAGTTACGCACACACGAGAAGGGAAACCACTCGACATCGATAGGCAGCCAGACGAAGGCCATACTGAGGTGGGTTAAACGGATATAATCCCACGGTGACCTGAGGATTGCTCTAACACTAAGCTGTCTCAGGCCCTGTGCCCGCCTCCAAACCTACATACCATGCCCTGTACACTCTCCAGATACCGACCTAAGAAGCTGTGGACGGATCTCCTCCTCCCCGTGGACATGCACAGTCTGCAGTCGGCGGAGGACGAACTGCGCTCAGAAGACTGCGACGCCGACGGAGGCCTTGTTGCTAGGGGCCAAGAGTTGGACGACCACCCCTTTTCGGACTTTCGAAGTTTACCATTGGCGAGGGTACGCAAAATTACTGCTTCCCGTTTCAACGAGCTTGTGACGGGGGAGTTTATGGGCAAGTTCTTGATGTACTTTGCGCAGCCGGTCAGTTACAGAACTACGTGCGTTGAAGACAGCGAGTCGAATGCGAGTACAGCGAGCAGTAAACAGGACGGCCAAGCACGAGAGTACTGGGCCGAAGGGGCGCTGACGGACTTTTTCGAGAGATCGCAGATGTAATAATATGGAGTCTGAGCACCATTGAGGCCTAGGGTGTTATCATGTGTTTTGTACGTGAGACTAACGAGATGAGCATATTGCTCGCCTCTTCGATGGGGTTTCTGGGGGCCTTTTTCATTTACTCAAACTTCCACCAGTCGAAGTTGAACAGGAATCCGTCACCGCCCCTGAAGCGGAAGTACAGATCATTCGTGCCCGTGGCATCGCTGATGGGGCACTCGACCGTCATCCACGTCTGCCAGCCGCCCGTGCCGGGAACCTCACAAGTACCAATGAGGGTACCCGTCTCGCTGCCCAGTCGTAACTCGATGCTACCGCCTTGAGTCTCGGAGGCGACACTAGCAGTGAATGTCGATGGGCCGTCACCAAAGGCGACACCCTTGACCTTGATGTAGTCGCCATTGTGGATGAATCCGACGTCCATGCCACCCTCGCTGCAGACCTCCGTCTCGATACCCACGGACCAGGCGATCGTCTCGGCCTCCTGACGGACGTACGGGTCTAGAGTGCCGACTTGCTCTGGGCCCTCTGTGGTCATTGCGATTTTGGGGATGGTGCCGTCCTCATTGTAGGCGAAGGACTCGACGGCGACGGAGCGAGCAAAGCTACCACCGCCGGGGAGCGCGCTGTTGTGATAGAAAAAGTACGAAGTGCCGTTGTAATCGATGATGCCCGGGTGGTTGGTAATGCTGGTGCCCTCGGTCTCCATGATGATGCCGCGGTAGGTCCAAGGGCCGGTGGCACTAGGACCCGTCGAGTACTGGATGTTCTCCGGGCAGCAGTTGGCTGCGTAAATCATGTAGTAGATATCCCCTCGCTTATACAGCCATGGACCCTCTTCATACTGGTAAGGACGGTCGGGGTTGCCCTCGCGCGAGCCGAAGCCCTCGGCCGTGAGTTCCACCTGGACGAGGTCCCCGCTGTACGAGACCATGTCCTCGTTGAGTTTGACGTACCACAGGTTCGGGTTACCCCAGTACATGTACGCCTGCTCGTCGTCGTCGATGAAGACTGTGGGGTCGATCTCACCGTTGACTAGGAGGGGACCGCCGATGGCGTCCTCGTAGGGCCCCGCGATGTTCTCGCTCACGCCCACGCCAATGGACATGGCGCCGCTGGCACCGTCGACGACAGGCACGTAGAAGTAGAACTTGCCGTTGCGCTGGATGACCTGGCCGGCCCAGGCATCCCTGCTGGCCCAGGGGAATGTCTGCAGGCCGGCGGGAGAGCCGTGGTGCTGCCAGTTGGCCATGTCGGCGGAGGAGTAGAGCTGCCAGTCACGCATGTCGTAGTAGTCGGCGCCATCTTCGTCGTGGCCGGTGAAGACCCAGACGCGGCCGTCGTGGATGATAGGGGCTGGGTCTGTGGTGTAGAGGGACTGGACGATCGGGTTGTCGGCCTTGACTAGGCTGGCGGGCACTAGTAGTTGGCTGAGGGACAGCAACGCCCAGGTCTTGAAGGTGACCATGGCTTATGGGTGACTCCGGGTAGAAGGCCGTTCCTGGTGGTTGAGATGACCGTGGTTGTTGTTGCTGGTGAGGCGAAACACTACTTCTCGAGGGAACGAGCAAGCGAGCTCATAGCTCCAGTTATACACGGTTCGTTCACATCTCACCTGCGTGGAAGAGGTCTTGAGAAGGGTGCAGAGTGCAGACCTGGTCGACTCAACCTGGAAAACGAACCCGGCTCACACATACACCCAAAAGGGGCCACGGAGATGCCGCTGCGGCAAACTAAGCGGCGCTCATTGGGGCGTCTGTAGGCCGAGCTTGGAGCTACAAGGCCACCCGGTGAAGGGACCAGTGACAAGACCCGATGGTATTATCTCTGATCGTTAATGTGCCGACGGCAAGAAAGGGTCTCGTAGACGGAGGGGGCAGATTGCTGGAGTACATGTACTCGTACACATCCCCGCACTACTAGAGCTGGACTCACAACGCCATGAACTATTGGAGCGGCTTGGGCTGTTTATGAAGATGCGGCCAAGATGTGCCTGAAACGGCGCTGGGGAAAACTTCCGGTAGTCATTGGTGCGCATCGGCAATGGGATGCATGTTCCTCAGACTCTCCACAGATCCCGGGTATAGAAAGGAACGGAGATATGATACGTTGGACGTGAGCCTCAACCCCGCATACTTCCTCCTTTCTAACTCTGCATCTAGCCCTAATGGCTCTTGCTGTTGCCATGGTTGTTACTATTAGTACGTTATAAGTGATCCATGATGTTGTAAGTCAAGGGGCCACTGCCCACTGGCACAGTGCGTCGAAGCTTGGGGTCGATTCCTAACCCATTTTAACCCAACTCGAGGTTTTCTTGTATAAGACATGGCCACAAGCTATAACGCCGTCAGTTCCAGCAGCATCCTTGGCGTCATAGCGGCTGATTGAACGGGTCCCCATCTGTACTACGACCGGTGAACAAGGCCAAGGTCGGCAATTGACATCGGCTTCTGCGCACAATATATATTCGCACATAGGACCGATTCGAACCCTGATTGTCGAGCCACGATCTAGACTGAATCATCCTGGAGAAGTACCCCACCACGTGTAAGTGCAGCATGAGGTGCTCGAGCCGGCGTCATGTTTGCGGGAAGCCGCTAGCTCCGGAGAGGGACCTGGACCTCCCGGACCCCCGGAGGACGAGGCTCCGGGTTGCCGGCAACGGCATCGGGGCTTCAGACTGGGCATCAGAGCATCACTTATAGCTTTAAAAAAGGGCCGAACCCGGCGGCTCGGCAGTGCTTGCGTTGGCGCTTTGGATCACAGCGCCGGGTTATAAGAAGTCGCTTCGATTCCATAGGGGATAGCGGAATAATAGTATTAGTAGCAGCCTCAATCTACCGAATTCAAACGTCGACGTCTAGTGACCAGCAGAATACGCATACCCCAGCTACTAGAATGAAGTGCCTCGCTCTCCTGGCCGCCGTGGCCTCTCTGGGATCCGCCCAGCAACTCTGCGAGCAGTACGGCTACCACGCCGCCAATGGATACTACTTCAACAACAACATGTGGGGCCAGGGATCCGGATCCGGGTCCCAGTGCCTCACGGTCGACTCCGCTCAGTCCGGCGGCGTCTCCTGGCACGTTGACTGGCAGTGGTCTGGTGGCCAGAACAACGTCAAGTCCTACCCGTATGCCGGCCGCGAGCTGCCCCAGAAGAGGCTCGTGTCTTCTATCGGCAGCATTCCCACCAGCGCCTCGTGGGGCTACTCCGGAAACAACCTGCGGGCTAATGTTGCCTACGATCTGTTCACTGCTGCGGATCCCAACCATGAGACGAGCTCTGGAGACTACGAGCTCATGATCTGGTAGGAAGCCTCCTTTGTCTTGTCCTCTGCAGGAAGGGGCGTGTATGGCTAACATGCGGAAACGAAACAGGCTCGGAAGGCTTGGTGACGTCTACCCCATTGGCTCCTCAGTCGGATTCGTCAATGTCGGCGGCCAGCAGTGGGAGCTGTTCGACGGATACAACGGCAACATGCACGTCTTCAGCTTCGTTGCTCCCCAGCAGATCAACAACTTCAACACGGATGTCAAGACTTTCTTCGACTACCTTACCTGGAACCGCGGCTTCCCCGCTGACCAGCAGCACCTTCTCAGTAAGTTTCCGGCTCCTAATGAATGGCGTTTTTGGAATCTTGAAATAGGAAGCTGACAAAGGTGCGAAATAGTTCTTCAGTTTGGCACTGAGCCCTTCACTGGAGGCCCGGCTACTTTCCAGGTTAACCACTTTTCTGGCCAGGTCAATTAAGAAACGGACGGGGTAACGCCTCTGGTCGGAGTATTAGACGACTGATGGGAGGTTGTAGGGGCGGGTATCTGGCTGTCATGTCAATACATCAGGTCCACCGAATGCCTATCTTGTTTCTGGTCATAAGGAACCTGACACTCCATTGTCTCCATCATTGGCTACGAGGTGCCCTTGGTCCATGGATAGAGTCCAATACTTGTAGTAGAAGAGTCTGGGAGAACGGGATGCAGTTGCAATGTGCCAGGATAATGCCGACTTCTGTGCTCATTACCGCTTAACGCCTGGTCCTCCGAAGCATTATAAACCATAATCATATCCCCCAGGCTAAGAAACCAAACATACAGACATGAAGGACATGGGCCCGAGCTCTCCCGGGCACATCAAAGCTCGTCACACCGAGAGTTCTCGGTCAACCTCTCCAGGCCACACCAGATGTAGATGCGCTTAAACGACTCGGATGACTTCTTACGGTACCGCTCATCGCAGATCCAGTCTGGCCTCTTATCCTTTGTGCTCTGGCAGAAGGATACGCAGCAATGGCTGTCGTTGGGCCTCCAGACGTAGCTAACGGCCGTGAGGTTGAGGTTTGACCCGTCTCTCTCGCGGATAATAGGCGTTGCCTCGCCCTCGAAGTTGGGCTCCGTGAAACCCTGGAAGGCGAATAAAAGGGACGGGTCGGTCTGGTTATTGAGGAACTCGATGTTGGTAGGCTCCGCCGAGGCTGATGATGTGGTCGGGGCCGTACTGGTCCGGGGGGGAAGGGGCAAATGTTAGCGCTCGGCACACTGACGGGCCATATACGGCAACGGAGGACTTACTCTGCAGTATGTGCCGTTTTCGAAGCCCTGTCCCAAGCCGATTCTTCATCATCTCCATCCGATGACGACTTGGACGTGGCGGATGATGCGATAGCACCCCCGACGCCTCCTCCCACGGCCGCAGCGACGATGATGAGCAGGATTGCCAGGAGTATGAAGAAGGTCCTGCGCTTCAGGCCGAGAATCCTCTCGTGCCGCGCCGTGTCTGTGTGGGGATGATTGCGCTTGGAGGCCTCGGATCCATACTCTTCGGGGACTGTGGACTTGAGAGTGTCGTCGTCGGTAGGAACGGAATATTTTTCATTGGGCATGTAGCCACTGGGTGCTTCTGTGGCCTCTTGACTGTGGTGGTTGTGGATGACGGCTTGGGGCGAGGGGTCGACGTAGACTTCGGGGAGGTTGGCGTCGGGGTCGGGACGGGACGGCTGTTGGGACGGGGAGACGGGCGACACGATGGATGTGGAGGGGCTGTCGGTGGCGAGCGAGTCCTCGTCGCCTCCCCTCGGCGTCGCGGGTGATACTAGTGTCATTGTGGTTTATCAAGACGTCTACTCGTACGCGGTGGGTGTTCTTGCTTCCTCGGGCGGATGACCTCGATATGTTCGGAGTCAATACCGTCAATGGCTCTGAGGGAGAAAGATGTTGAAGGAACCCCTGAGCCCAGTCGAGGTTCCCCAGGAGCTTGCGCATCTTGACAGCGGCACCTTTCCCCGCTTGTCTCGGCATCTTTTGCTGATCCCTGTGCACCCTTTCATCCGTCATATGGACTCAGGGTGTGGACATGGCCCAAGGTCTTTGACGGCCGACGGTGGACGCTGCAGGACACCGACCCTGGGGTGGGGTCTTCCATTGTACCCAACTGTGCCGCAAGTAAGACGGGGCAACCTTTGCGAGCGAAACGAGGAGACTCTGCGTCAATCTCCTCGGCTTCGTGTGGTACAGGGCTGACCCTTTCGTGGAGGAACGGAGGCGAATACGACCCACACGGTGCCGAGGTGGGCCTCCACGGGCTCAGGTGCCAGCTTGCCATACGTCTTTTGGATCCCTGGGATTCCTTCATCTGCAGCTTGGGTGCGGATCTTTGCCGGTATGGGTAGCTTCCTACGTATAGCGTATGGGACGGTTGCGATCCTGCCGGAAACGAGGCAACTGACGCAGATAAGGGCCCAATGAATTGCTGGACACTTGCATGGGGGGACAGTCAGGACTGCATATCCAGTCACAGGGCAAACACACTCGCAGAAACCTGGTATGCTGGTACGATTAAAACCGGTTCGGTGAGAAACGGATTGTCTCCCTTTGACGGGATCGACGCTGGAGCATCCGGAATAGGAAAGTAAATGCTCGGGGTGGGGCGTTCCGGACCGGACCCCGAGCTCATAACCGGCAAATCATGAACACGATTCTCAACGCCCTGCAGACGGGAAGATGAGCGGGGCTCAGAGGAGCCGGTTGTGCCCTCCGAGAGTCCGAGGCCTTTAAAATGCTGGCAGGTTGTGGGGTGTCCCAGAAGCACCTTATAAGGGGTTAGGGACTTAGCAGAGCCCACCAGCACGTGCAGAAGCGGCACCGGTGGTTATTACACATTCCCGACTACTCTACTAAAGCTAACGTTAGTATGTTTCCTTGTCATATTTTATAAGTGTACCGCCTATAACAGCCGATGGCCCGGGGTGTGAACACCTAGCCGGTTAATCTTGCAACGGGCGCCTAGCCTGCCGCCCCTCCAACGCCCCCGGGATGTCATTTAAGAAGGCGTCGTCTATAAGAACAAAGTTGTATTCATACATTGGATGATTCCCATTTACAATTACCATCGGCGGCCACCGGAGAGCCGTCGGCAAACATACCGACCGGACGGAAGCTACTGCAGGGTTGGCGCAAGCCACTACACGTGGCCCGAGGACCTTGGGTATAAATTCTGCCCTTCTTTGTTTGCAAATCATCTTGCAGATGCGCGTCGAGAATATTAACCATGTCGTTAAGAACCAACTTGTAGGGATTGTAGGGCTGAATGGGGGAAGTAAGGGTGTAAGCCGATGTGCGAGCTGTGGGGTTGGTCGGCCGATAGTCACCCCGTCTGACAATATCAAGTCCTGGCCAATCTTTGCTATGAAGTGGAGTTTAATAAATAATCTCGAGACCTTATGTAATGCACGATGCTTGCAGGAAAATCATGTAGTTCTTTGTTCGAATTACACCGACGAAAACATCCTGCCCCAGAATCGCACAACCTAACCATCAACGGCGGCCGTGATAGACTCTTGAGTTGAGAGCATCAAATCCCCTCCATGGAGCACCCATCTAGCAAATGTTAAAGGTGCCACTGCCAGTGAGATCCCAGCTGATATTCTCGCCGCAAGGGTTCTCCGTGACGGATGTGCCGTCCACCTGCAGCGAAATAGAGATATCACGGTTATTGGCAAACTCGTCGCGGGCCGACAGACGGACCTCGCCGCCACCGTTAACGGTACCGCCTTGGATCGACACGCCGTAGCAGTTCTCGATGAGGATCGAGTTATTCCCGTTGTCAGCGAGGTCGACATTGCCAATCTCAGCGCCGCCCGACTCAGAGACGCAGAAGACGCCGCGGCCGCCACCGCGGGACACAACCTTGTCGACGTAGACGTTAGTGGCGTAGCTCCCGTCAGCGAGACGACCATTGGTATTGGCGAACCGGAGGGTCGCGTAACCGTTGCCCGCGGCGACGTTGTTACCGTCCACAAGCCCGACCTGCGCGTTTGTCGTCGTCTGTAGGAGGAGGCCGCACTCGCCGACGTCCTGGGCGAAGACGGACCCGATGGTGAGGCCGTCGATGTTCCAGGTCTCGACGGCGTGACTACCGGCGCCGGTGACGGTGATGGTATCCATGGCCACGTTGAAGTTGGGAGCTTCGTCGCGCTCGAAGCGGATACCCAGGCCGCCGCTTAGGTTCATGGTAATCTGGCCAAGGGACAGGTTGCTAACGCCGAAGAATCGCATGCCGAAGTACGGCGCACCCGTCATGGTGAGGAAAGGAATGGACACGTCAGAGGCGTCGAGAACCTCGATGGCCCCGTGGCCGGCATTGTTACCCACGTCGATGGTTCCGCAGCCTTCGAAGATCTTGCCGCTGGTGATGGTGATGCTCCGGTCGCCGATGGATCCGGAGGCAATGACAGACAGGCGCTGCCCTTCCGTGATGGCATCGAGGGCGGTCTGGATGGCGACTAGGTAGTCATCGCCGGCATAGACTTCCTCGGAGCCGACGGTAGCGACGAAGGTGCCCTCGCCTGTCACGGTGGCATCGGAGCCCTCGCCGCACTGGGCGTGGACTACAGAGGCGAGTGCAAGCATGGCCGTGGGGAAGTAGAAACGCATCGTAGCGGCTCTTGGTGTAATTTGCTCGGTAGCGAAGAGGATGAAGACCAAGACAAAGGAGTGGCAGATCTAGTTCTGTCCTGGCACCACCCGGTATGAACGAAGTTGCTAATCAACATCAAATGCATGGCCAGCATCGCGACATCGCTGTGTATTTATACGGCCACGAATGCTCCTAGTCTGCCGGTAAATGTAAACCTATTCACGAAACACTCCGGCAAAGGAGTTCTTGCGGTAGCTATCATTGGAGGAGATATTGTTTAAAGTTGGTTTGCGGAGCATATCATTCCGCATCGCATTGTCGGGGATGGATCATGGATTCATGCGGCCGTGATGTCGATCATTGCAGTTTACACTTCGGGGAGGTTTCAGCAATTGAGTTAACCCCAAGTGAGGACTGCCCACGGCCATGTACGTATCGGGGAATATATAACTTCTTGGATAACGTAGCGACTCTCAACTCTCTGCGTTTCATTAGAAGTGGTTCGTTTTAGGGGTGTGGACTGGCCCATGTTCCCCGTTTACGCATATATGGGAGTGTCACTCATCTTTAGGTGTTGTCTGGAGTTGATAAATCAAAGTCGCGGAAGCACTCAAAGCTTGAAAGTATGTCTCGACAGATGTGTCCTTCATGCATATTAACGATGTCGTCGCAATGTGGGAGCTCGCTGCATCTACATCCCGAGAGCACCGAGGGACTACAAGACGCCCTCGATATACAAGGATTTCCCCATCTCCGTTCCCCATTACAACATTCTCCATATATGGGGACGTCGGCTGATGCGGGGACGTGGAGAGTAATACTCCACGGCCGCGCATTTGCAACTCCGACCCTCCACCAGGAACTCGGGGGACGCGCTATCGCGGGTTCCCTTACACGCGCATCAATGTTCGGCAACATCTCCGTGGCATCACATAGGACATGTAAAACCGTTGGATGGTCTTCACATTGACAGAGATGCTGATCATCGACTCTGTTTGATATCAATCTGCAAATAGGGCAATTCAATGGCCAATCCCAATCGCACTGACTATGAGGGCCCGGCCCTGTCCGGCCCCGGCATCCTCTGGATCAATTCCAAGCTCACGGACCCAGAATCGCTACCGGTTGAGAAATTCACACGATGGTACGAAGACGTTCACATCCCCGACATCATCGCCGCCAAATCCGGTGGTGTCGCGGCCTCGTGGCGGTATAAGTGCCTGGACGCAAACCGCCCGGCGCCATTCCTCGCCGTATACAAGGTTCCCGATATGGGATTTCTCCAGAGCAGCGAGTTCAAAGCCATACCCATGGTGCATCCGACTTTGCCGGGGAACGGGCCCATTCACCGGTTTGCCGAGTTTGATGCCCGGTTCCTCGGTCATGTTGAGAGCTGGAAGGCCAGTGATTCCAAGGACAGTGAGTCTGGAAGAATAAAGCGAACAAGCAAAGAAATACTGCCCATGCGGGACACGAGAGCTTACCGTTAGATCCCAGGCCGGACCTCCCTCCTGATATCCGAGGCGATAGAACCCGCTGACGGCACAACCGATTCGTTCCACGAGTGGTACCGCAGCTCGTACATCAACCAGGTTAAGCAGCTGCCCGGGTGGAAGCGCACAAGCCGGTTCAAGCTCGTCTTTAAGAAGGAAAACAAGGATGAGGCCGGCAAGGCCAAGCCCATCACGCCGACCTGGCTAACATTGCACGAATTCGAGGCGGGCAGCCTCGACGGCGGCGCCGCGATTGACAGGCTCCTTGTCCGGGACAGTGGAGCGCAGGAGCTGGAGAAGACAGCCAGGAAGATTGATGTCGCTGGGTTTGAGATTCTTCGTGGCTTTGGAGATGCTGGGAGTCGGTGGGTTGACGTGGTGGAGCAGACTGGGTGACGGCCTGGGCCCCGGGGCTCACTTACACGGGCAGCGAGCGACATGGACATTGAATGGAGTCTCGGTGCGTCCATGTGGCATGCCATCAT
Organism: Hapsidospora chrysogenum ATCC 11550; assembly: GCA_000769265.1. Lineage (NCBI taxonomy): Eukaryota > Fungi > Ascomycota > Sordariomycetes > Hypocreales > Bionectriaceae > Hapsidospora > Hapsidospora chrysogena. Next base: position 27,770 of record JPKY01000038.1, read on the forward strand.
CCACAAGCTTGAGAGATCAGCCAATCACAGTACACTGTCCTCACTCTCAGATGCCGTTAGCTCTCATGCTTCTTGTATGGACGGGGCTCTGACTCAGTTCCAAGAGGGGCCCGAAGCCAATGAATCAACATCGGAGACTCTTACCCGGGGATGGGTCCCTCCCCATGTGCCGTCCCACCCCCCGGGTCCCCCATTCCGTTCCCGGTTCCCCGGATCACCGATTCCCCCAAACTCCATCTTGTTCCCCAGATTATATGCAACCCCATATCTAGTATGAGTTCCCGATTTCACTCCTCAGTCACGGACTGTGATCCACTATTCAATGGGACCTGACGATGATGAACCGAAATGCGTATATCCGGCAGCGAAGCCGAGCCTCCATTGCCTGTGCGGGCTGCCGGGCTCGTCGGACAAGGGTGAGTACAGCATATTTGCTGCCTCTATGCTACCTTCAATGCACGGTGGGATGTGGAAGGGGGCTGACACTGTTGTTCCTCCTTTGATTTGTCTGGGGAATAGTGTATCATAGGTGAAGGCCAGTCAGCCTGTGACCGATGCATCAAGACCAACAAGCCCTGTGTTATCCGCGACGACGACCAACGGAAAACGTAAGTTGACCCCCCAGATGAATGCCAAGAGAGCCGAGCCTGACTATCCTCTTGCAGGCCGTTTATGCGCGGCCGCATGCGCAGCTTGATGAAGAGGATAGGGACACTGGAGCAGACCTTGGTAGACGCTGGGCTGCCCGTACCGGCAGACGTCCAAGAGGACGGCCACGCTCCTCAGTCATCATCACAAGAGGGCATTGCGACAGATACTGGTATCGAACATGGCGGCCAGTCGAGCGATTCATCAACAAGTGCGTCAGCATCCGCCCCCCTGAGCTCGTCAACGGCGCCGAGCTCCCTCGAACCCTCGTGGGCATCTGAAAATGGCAGCGACTGCCTCGAACGCGCGGAGGAACAGTCCCAGACCTACTGTCCGCCGATAGCAGCCGGTAGCCAGACCATGGCGACGACAAGATTCCGAGCCGGACGCGGATCGATCAGCACAGCGCGCCCTCGCATCCACGGCGGCCGCTCCCGATACTTTGGCATCACTACCAACTTTCACATCTACTCAGACCTATACCAGTCGGAGATGACGGCCAAGTCCGAGGCCATGAACGAGCAGGCCAGCCGATTCCTCGAGCGCATACCGGGGCCCGCGCACGGCTACCTCATGGAGTGCTTCTGGGAGTGCTACAACCTTGTCATGCCCGTCGTGTACAAGGAGGCGTTCGAAATGGACCGGGCGGCGCTGGGAAGGGACGGGACGTACTACTCCGGGCTCCTCCACATCTGTATGCTGGCGATTGGCTTTCGCTACGCGGACCGGACCAAGTATAACAGCATTGATATGTTTTCGGAGCAGCGGAACCGCGAGTCGTCGTTCCATAAGGAGGCGAAGAAGCTCGTTGAGCACGAGCTGAAGATGCCGGGGGGAGTGCCGTCGATCCAGGCACTAATTCTTCTGGGAGACCTAGAATGCGGCATTGGGAAGTACAATACAGGGTGGCTATACGCCGGTGAGTACGGTCTTACTTCCATATGTGGCCCCCCCCCCCCCCCCCCCCCCCCCCCCCCCCCCCCCACCAAGACACTGTCTAATAACGCCTCCAGGCATGGCATCAAGGTTGTGCTTTGACCTGGGCCTCCACCGCGACATGACAGAATCGAGCAGTCTCACAAAGCTCGAAAGACAGGTCCGCACAACCACACTATGGGTGTGCGTGACCATCGACCGCTACTGGGGCCTGTTCCTCGGCCGCCCCACGAGTATCAAGCTCTCGGACATATCCCTGGGGCCGACGGACCGACCCATGCGAGACTGCTACCCCATGGGCGTGGAGCGCACCCTGGAGGCGGAGATATATGAGGCGTTGACGCGGCTCATGGAGCTTGCCTCGCGCCTCACGGAGATCTCGTCGCATGTGGAGCAGCAGCAGGGCATGCGCCCCGACCCGACGTCTTATTACCGCGCCGCCGGCCTGGACCAGGAACTCCGTGATTGGTATCATGGGCTTGACGAGCATCTCAAGTGGTCGCAAGCACGACTCGAGAGTGCCCCACCGGCGTACTTCTTCCTCCACCAGCAGTATCACACGCTCTTCATCCTCCTTTACCGGTCCTTCATACCGGAGGGCGGATACGAGGACCACCCCGAAGGCGGCACCTGCATCGTCCAGCAGGTCGCGGGGAAGACATGTTTCACACACGCGATCGAGGTCGCCCGCATAATTAAGGCCTACCGCCAACGGTTCGAGATGAGGACCATGTTCGTCACGGGCATGCAACACGCGACGACGGCCGCCCTGGCCATCGTCGAGAACCTGTCGACCGCCGCGGCGCAGCCGAAGAGCCAGTCGGGCGCGCTTCTGCACCTTCAGTGCCTGGCTGAAGCGCTCTACGCCAATGCCGCGTCGTACTTCCCGGCCAAGGTCATGTCCGAGATCTTATCCACCGTAATAAACGAGTACCGTGCTCGCGGTGAGAACCCAGCAATGGGAAAGCAGCAGGCGGCCGGGCCGGGACGCCAGATACCGGGAGGGGCTGCTCTTGAGTGCTTCAACAGTACCTCTGGCCCTGCCGCGGATGGCTCGCAGCTGGGGGTGCTCGATGACAATATTGACCCCAACTTGGGAGTCCTGGAGTCGACAGCAGGTGCGTGGATGGAAGCTGGCGAGGCGGCGGTACCTCAGTGGAACGGGGAGACTGATGACGCCTTGGGAACTATGCTGGGCGGGGACGGTTTTCCCGTTCAGGGGGTGATGCTTGATTCGGAAATCTGGGAGAGTATCATGAACACTCTGTCGCAGCCGTTAGAAGATTGAATCACCATCAAGAACTTTCCCCTGACTGGCAAGATGCCATAATCGCCCTCGGACTAGTGGTGGTCAGGTGTACATGAGCATTGGATGGTGCTGTGGGACCGCACGAGACATGTCTAGAGCTCATCGGTTGATGGCTTGGGTGTAGATATATGTGCGTATTGCGCTCAAAATACGTGCAATTTCCTGACTATGCCTGGGGGAAGCTGAGGGTAGGATATAGCGAGGGCATGTACAACGAAAAGGACGGGACGCCGCGTGTTGTGAAGCAGGGTAGGGTTTGGAGGTTTCGCGATACCCGTACGGAGTACACGAGAAAGACGCGCTCAAGCGGGTTGAGGTGGTTCAGGTAGGGTACCTCGGTAGTAGGCCAGCTTCTGGCGTGTTTGGTGCCTGAGGCACCATAAGGCAGCACTCCTTCCCATCGTACTTTCCTCGAGAGATATCCCTCTTTCCCGTCAGCCTGTATGCTCCAGCTTTCGTCATACTAAGGTACCTGTAGTACTGCTGACTGCAAGTATTACCAGTCCAGTAATAAATAAGTACGCGCCCGGCCCACGTCGAATTCGAACGAGGTGACGCTTGTTGACGTTCTTCATTGGTACCTAAACGATGTCATGAGCTGAATACTACTAATACAGCGCACCGCCATTTCTTCAGCTGGGCACTTAAGACGAACCGTCTTCGCTCCTTCGCTGCCTCGTTGGTCACAGGCTGCAGCCTACCAGCCCACCTTTCGAGCCATGGATTTCACCTCTTGGTCATGACCCTCGTGTTCCTACCTTGGAGCTGAGAGGTCTTGGCTGTTGCCTACGGCACCGTACTCATCGTCAAAGTCATCGAGGCTATCACTGACAATCTGTCGCCATGCACGACGCCGCCCCTGGCTGTCGCTCCAGCCGTTCGAGCTCGCAGGAGCCGTCAGGTGCGAGCGCGTGTACTTGGGGCCGTCAGGGCATCTCGATACCCTCGAGTAGCTCCTCCAGCGAAATCGAAATTTTGGAGCCAGCCCAGCCCCTGTTGCTGGCGGCGAAGGCCTCTGGGCCTGAGGATATTCTGAGGGTCCTTCAGCAGGGCGCCGACCCCTTGGAGAGGAACAAAAGCAAGCAAACATTCCTCCACCTGCTCGTCGCCAATCAGAAGGTAACGGATAAGGATCTGGCTCAGACTCTGGAAACCGTGGGCGAGAAGAACGTCGAGGAGTTGCTGAACGCACGAGATAAGCGGGACAGGACGCCTCTCCATTATGCTACTGTCTTTTCTCGCCAGGGTCAATCCGCCATTGTTGAGCTTCTGATTCAGCATGGAGCCAGGTTGGCCGTCGCCGAGCGTGACGGCAGTCATCCGCTGCATTTTGCGACACAATATGGCCTGACTGAGGTTGTAAAGGTGCTCCTGAAACACATGGAGGACGTGGAAGTCGACGCAAAGGATTTGACAGACGGGACACCTTTGGCTGCCGCTTGCTGGAAGGGCAACCTCGAGATCGCCGAGCTCCTCGTTGATGCAGGGGCAGACACCCGTTCACGCGACAATACTGGATGGACGCCTCTCCACATGGCCGCTTTCCATGATCACGCCGGCATTGTCAACCTCCTGCTCAACAAAGGGGCAGACGTCGCCGCGACGAATGAAATAGGCTATACTCCGCTCCACGCTGCTGCTACGAGTCCGACCACCATGGGCTCCACGGTCGACCTCCTACTGAAACACGGCGCATGTGTTAACGCCAGACATTCGTATGGGGCCACGCCGTTGGGTATGGCGTCGTATGCTGGCAATGTGGAGGTTGCAACCATCCTGGTGGACCATGGAGCCAACATCGACGCGTGCGATCTGGAGGGGTGTACTCCCCTCATGATAGCGGTTCTAGAGCAGGAGGAAGAAATGGTCGATCTCTACTTGAAGAGAGGAGCTGACGTCCAGCGGAAAGACGTACAGGGCTTTAGTGCGCTGGATAAAGCACACCGGAGCGAGCATGGGCGAATTATGCACAGACTAATCCTGGGAGGAGCATTCAGTGACCGAGGCAACGGGAATGGATGCACTCCCATCATGACATGCTCCCGCCTAGGCTACCAGGATGCCGTGGACCTTCTCCTGCAGCGCGGAGCAGATCCGAACAAGGTTGACGATACCCACTCTACTTGTCTCTCGAAGGCCAGCTACGGAGGTCATGTAGAGGTCGTCGAGACGCTCCTCCGACACAAGCCGCCCAAGACCAACGTCGATGCGCAAGATGACTCTGGAGAAACTGCTTTGCATCATGCCTGCTTTGGTGGCTACAGCGAGATTGTTCATCTACTTCTCCACGAAGGAGAGGCGGACCCGGGGATTGTGGACCACAAGGGCCGCGGCCCGCTACACCAGGCTTGCACGGTCGGATATGAACCCGTTGCCCGCCTCCTCATCAACCATCGTGTTCCACTCCATGCCCAGGACCACGAGGGGTACACGGCCTTGCATCTTGCGAGCGCCAGCAGCCTGGAAGATCAGGAAGTACCTACTCCGGACGACGAAATCGGAGACGACTGCATCGGCGTCCCCATGCATTGGAAAAAGGTTAGAGCGCCGAGGCGAGAAGGAGAATACGCCAAGATTATCCAACTTCTGTTGGAGAAAGGAGTCGATCCCCTCCTCGCCACCAACGATGGAATGACGGCGTTTCACCTCGCGGCTCGAAATGACGACTCGAAAAGAATGAAACTGCTGCTCGAGAAGACGCCTCGGGAGGGCCTTGCGACCCGCAATGCTCGTGGAGAGACGGCTCTCTGCATTGCTTTGGAGAGGGGAAATCAATCTTCGGCGCAGATGCTCCTCGAGGAGCTTGAAATTGCAGACTTTGGCGACAAGGACATCGAGAAAGAGTCACTTTTGTGGGCGGCCTCCAGCAGGGATACCCACGAGGTCGCTCGTCTCTTGTTTCAGAAAAGCACCAAGGCTACCTCCATGCTCGAAGAGCGGGTTCATTGGGGCCCTATGGACTGGGCTGCAGATAGGGGGATGCCGGAGGTGCTTTGGGCGCTACTCTGCAACCTTGACTGGAGCCCTGAGACAGATATGAAGAGGGAGTCGGCGCGGATGGTTGCCATGAAGGCGAGAGAAGCAGCAGCAAACTCAGAGAAGGCGATAGCTCCGAAGACAGCTCGTAACCTAGGCGACAGGAAGAATCGCCGTGTCCACTCGATGATTCGCAGAATGGGGGGCAGGAGAGGCTTTCCAAAGGGTCAAAGAACCCGGGGCGACAGGATCAGCCACCAGAAGCCCAATGACAAGACACTGGAGAACCTTCAGCCGCCAACTAAAGACGCTGGGCCTAGACTGGCAGGCCTGGCAGTCAGTCCGCCTCAACAAGATGCACTTGGAGATGGCTGGGAGTGGCCAGGGGATCCATCGGAGCGCGAATCTCATGGTATTCTCAGCCAGAAGCACACTACGTCTAGAAAGAAGGAAGAGGGTGCCGTGGAAAAGGAGCACAATGACGTGTACGATCTCATTGTCGACATGCTGAGAGACCCCCCTATTATTCAGACTTCGAGGCCGAATCTGCCCTTTACGCTTCCCGAAATTCCATCCCGACTTCGGACTGCGACCAAGGACTACGAGGCCGCTATAGTGGACTTCTATGCCCAAGGCAGTCGATCGGGCTTCCTGACGAGATTTCGGAGTGTGACGGAGACGGTCTACGACTCCGGCCCCAGCGCAATTATGCGCCAAGCGAGAGAGACGATGCGTTCAATCAGCTCAGGGATTAACGGTATGGATTATAACAGCCGCCACGCTTCGCTGAAGACGTATACGGAGGAGGATTTGCGATTCACCTGGATACATTTGCCGGCCAACAACGTAGGTAACCCTCCGAGGCGTATAAACAGGCTTAGAAGGGGAGCTGACAAGACTCTTGGCAGATGAGATGGATGAACGTGAGCAACCCGCCGCGGCCCAGATAAATGAATTATTGGAGAGATTTTGTTTCGGTTGACTCATCTATAGACTAACCTTGTTCTAGGACTTGTTGTTGAGAGTTTGTATCGATAGAGGAGTACAGGAACATGAATTCCAGGATCTATCATCATTCCTATCGTCGAGCTGGGCTCAAACGCCGGACCGCATCTCCAAAACACGGTTCATGAAGCCACGGTGTGCGGTTCGTGAACTTGGTCTCAGTCGGATCAAGGACGCGTATGCTGCTAAAGAGAAGAACGAGGGTGACTTGGATCTGAATAGCTTCTTTGGAGTTGTGGTTAGTTGGCTCTGCTGCATCCGATACCTGCTCAGAGCAAAGTGTGCTGACGATGGACAGGAAGAGAATCATGAAATTCAACATTCCCAGGCAATGGCTTTATATGTAAGTTGTCTGATCCGGTCATGGTCACCAACGGGTGCTCACCCAGCCGCAGATCCCGTACCTCACTTTCTCTAAAGAGCGCAGCGAAGGGCTTGAGTCGGAGGCTAGAAACAACTATGAAAGCCTATTGGCAGAGTACGACGAGTACGTCATTCACGGCTCACGCACCCTGGACGAGTTTTACTATCACTTCTCTTCGGAAGAACGATTCTTGGAAGATATGCGAGAGCGAAACCTCGATCAAGTCGTGACAAAGGCCATTGATGGTTCACCGGACGGGAACGATGACTGGACTTCTGTCCGAGTAGACCAAGCATGGTTATGGATGCTCGATGAGGGTACGCACAGTCTTGTTGGTCCTTGCACGGATCATGTTTTCTCTAACCCATTGGGCCAGATACGCTCATCACTTCGTCTACTCACCGGGTCGATGGAGGCGAGGACCCGTTCTTCCATGGAATTGTCGATCTCCTAGGAAAGAGTGGTCAGAGCAAAGCGAAACAATCTCCACCGATCAATGCCTCCGAGATGAGCGACCTGATTGCGGACTTTTGCGTCGGCTTCTTCGACGCGCAGCCTAGACAACGCCACGAGGCCCATCGTACACCGCACGGATCTATCCGACAGCTCTTCTCCGACTCCATAAACAAGGCGGTACTGCCCACCACGTCCGCCTCTCGACTCCGTGTTGGCTAACCCCGGGGTAGGCCATCGAAGAAGCAGGTCTTTTTCACAAGTTTACGCAGGAGAAGCTTGAGCGGCGCGATGACCCGAAACCAAAGAACAATCGGAGAGACGAACCAATAGGTCGAGCGGCCAACTTGTTTCGCAACATCAAAGATATCCGGGATGAACTCAACATCCTAAAGACCGTAGCTGAGTTCCAGTACTCAGTGCAGAGAGGTCTGCGATCCGTCCAGGGGCGGGACATCCAACCATCATCCCATTCCGTCATCCGCGACATTGAGGAAATGGACGAGCTTGCGAAGCGGATTCAGAACGCCGTGAGTACAATTCCGAAGTGGATGGGATAGTGGGTACGACCAGTTACTGACAGCTCCAGGTGAATACGACGCTAACGCTCGAACAAAACGAAATTGCGATATCCCAGGCGCAGGAAGGCGTGAGGCAAGGCCGGACGCTGATGGTTTTTACAGTTGTCACCATTATCTTTGTAAGTGCCACTATCCACGGACTCCGATCCACGAGGATCAAATGCTCACGTCACATCAGCTCCCCATGTCGTTCCTAACCTCGATGTTTGCCATGGATGTTGCCTCGTTCCAGAAAACTCCCGACTGGGCATTTGCAGCCGTTTGTAAGTCAAAGTTCACCCAGGCACATTGAATACGACCGAAAGGTTCGTCACACTGACATCTGTCCGAAGTCGGCATATCGGTCGGCATATTCCTTCCTTTGGCGTCGTACGCCTTCTACTCGGATGCTTTGACCAACTTCTTACATGGGAGGTTTGCGGACGAGACCAGCAGTCGACTAGGGAAGTCGCAATCAGAGCAGCCCCGATCAGCAGCACTGTGGACCGCCTCAAAATATTACATTGAAGCTGTGTCAGACCAAAAGGGGTCATCTTCGACGGTACACGTTGCCAAAGACGTGAACACCAGCAGGCATCTGCAAAGATCAGGGTGGAAGTGGCCGCTGGTGAGAAGGAATACTGCTCGCAAGACCGCTGATGAGGAGGCCTTTGTTCCCAACTGATAGGGCCCTAGATACAGCACAGGAGAGGATGACCTCCCCATATCCTCTTGGCGGGGAGTTGGGTATGAGAATACCTCGTTTACCAGCCTCTGACGACCCCACTACTAGTACCAAGGTACTCGAAGGCTGGCTTGGTGTCGGCTCGTTCTTTGTTAACCGACTTGGGTGATTGATCTTGGTGCCCCTTTTCTCCCCCGCCTGCCGGTCAATGGGAGCCGTCCACTCACAGGTCCCCCTCCCGCATAAGTCCAACAACTTGCAAGTCGGAGGCCGACCCTCCTACAGCAGTTCCTGCGACATCTAATTCGCCATAAACATGGAATGTCCGTGATTTTCTGCATCCCGCTCAGTATTCAGCGAGCCTGCCGACAAAACTGCTTCGTGGCTGAGAGAGATTGGCCACGGATTGCGACAGCATGGGACGGCAAACGCACTATTGATGGACCATGTCTGCATTCTTACAAGGCCGACCGCGTGGAACAGTCCACACAGCATACATCGAAGACCTCCAACTTCTGTGCCTCGTGACTCGTCTCGTTCGCAAGTCGGCCGGGAAGGTCCCTCGGCAGGCCGCAACTGAGACAGGGTATGCATGGTGATGAATAGAAACCCTAGATCAGACCGGGAACAGTTGCTAAAAATGAGGCGACGAGGCGTCCGCGACGCGGCGGAGAGGGCATGTTCGCAGACCAACCGCATTATCGCACCGACCAATGGCCTCGAAGCCTTGTGAGATGGCTTGCGTGATCCACGATGTGGTGGTGAATGTCACAAGGCAGCCGAGCACTAGATTACCACACGGGTTATTGAACATTGGGTATGGTATAGATGGTTTGGCTCATACATTTCCGCTACCTACTTATATGTCCCAATTCCCCGAGTGTTCTTCCTACCAAAATCACAACATCGTACTACGATCCGGCGCCTTGAGACGAGATATATCTTACCTGCCCTGATGCCTTCCGCTCGTGTGACGGCGCCGCCGGTCACGGCCACCAAACTCCCTTCGAACTCCAGCCACCCAAAAACCAACGGCTTGAATGATTCCGAAGACGCTGTGAATGGTTTCATTGCGTTGGTCACCAACTACTGCGCCAATGGAGGATACGAGAAGCTCAAGGGTCTACTGAAAGACCATGAGGCTCTGAAGAAAACGCTGAACGACAAAGAAATCGCTAACCAGGAGAATCTCAAGTCGATCGCAAGTCTCACGCAAGACGTCAAGAACAATGAAGTACAACTGTCGAGGTCAAAGCACGAGGTCGGAGCTCTCACCAAAGAGCTTGAAGACTTGAAGGCCAATAACCGCAAGCAGAGCGGCCAGCTTCAGCAGAGCCGCAAAGATATGTCGCAGCTTCTTGAGGACTTTAAGGAAAAGGAGGCAGAAGTTCAACGACATCATGACTCGATTTCGGAATTGGAGAAGAGCACCAAAGAGTATGAACAGGAAGTGGAAGCCCTCAAGGCCAGTCTGGAGGCCGAAAAGAAGACCCTGAGCGCTCAGAATGATAAAATCCAAGCACTTAAGGGGCGTTTGGAGCAACTGGAATCATTCAGTATCCAGATGGTCGATTGCACGACTATCCAAGAGACAGGGTACGTCTACCTAACTGCATCCTCCTTTATAGTGTCCGCATGAGCCCCAATGTCGTGCTCTCAGACTAATCCACAGCTCTCTCAATCAGCAATGCATCTCTGGGCTCTATTTTCGACGCCGCTTACAAGCTCATGGAATCTTTTCTGTTCCAAGATGTGGCCCAGGCCACCCTCAACAAATTCCCACTTGATGCGCCTACCAAGATACCACTGCCTGCATCCAACACCCTTCCCGCCAGACAGATGCGGCTTGCCACGGGCCTCGCTGTTCTAGGGCATGCGCTTGGGCGTCACATATTCCAACCGCTGTACATCAGCGAGGACAAGGACGGGCTTACGGCGTCGATGGCGAAGGTACTGGATGACAACCCTGAACTTGAGACACACGCCCGCGGTGTCGTCCTCAATTTGCTAGACGACGACATCCTCGTGGCAAAAGGCCAAGCTCGTGCCCAAAAGGCGGCTATGGAGGTGTCCAGAAACGTCAAAACGTTGCTTCCAGCGAAAATGGGAGATTCTTTCGACAAGAATCTGCAGCTATTTTGCAACCAGGCTCTGGAAACCTGGCTGCCGCTCCAGAGGGTTGCTGACAGGGTCATGGTCGAGTTCAGCTACACGGAATCTAGCGAAGAGTGGAAGGAGTTGCCGATTCCGTCCGGAACTACGACGAATAATGGCCAAATCGACGGCAGTAGTTCAGCCAAGCAGGCGAAGAACACCAGTCGTCACAGCAACGGTTCTTCTTCTTCATCGCAGCCAGGACCCAGCGGCCAACGCGGGAGCGCGCCTGGAGGATCATCCCAGGGCCAATCATCCATACCCAGACCGGCATCTTCGAATCTAGGAAATCATGTGTATAAGGTCTGGCCTGCTATCATCGTGAATGATGACGACGTTACGTTGCTCCATCACGGCTTTTTCCTGACGGAGGAGCAGGTAAAGGAGGCCAGGGAGGAAGTCGCCAAGGGAGAGACGGAAAGGAGAGAGAACAGAATGAGGACCCGGCGGAATACAGACGCGAACCGAACGCGCAGCTCGACGTCTTTTTTAGCGTGAGAGGGTGGCGGCAACTCGCTGGTCGATTAGGACGGTTGAGGGTTTCCCGGAATGTGAAGCAGAGGAGACGGACACACATCTGGGTTTGAGGGTGCGGTCACACAAGATTGTTAAACCATATATGTACGGGGTTCGAGGGTTTCTCTAAAGTGTATCGATGATAAATACCAAGATTGTAATGCAGTATGAGTATTCAAGAACATGCCAGACCATATGCGTGCCCTCTATTGTCATCAGCGAATCACTTTTAAGGGGTCAATACCTGCCTACTTACCCTACATCTATTCTTTTATCAACTCACCCAGGCTTCGCATGGCAAATCACAGAGCAACAGGGCGGCCATGTGCGAGAGTACTGCTTTAGAGTATTGTTTGGGCGCAGATCATATCCCGGCACTCGAAATCTTGCCCCGTTGGGTAGCAAGTTGTGGTTCAGATACAGCAAGGTCAACCCTTCGTTTACTCTAGAACGGTCTATGTCTACAGTGGGCAGCTTAAACAATTTCTATCATAACTCATCTCGCACGGGAGGTGAATTCGGGCGCCCGCTATCCTTGTGCAGGTCCACACCCTTCTTCGCCCGCCACTTCTCCCACAGGCCCCAGAACTCATTCTGCATGCTGCCCTCCATCTGGTCCGGAAGGATGACCTCGTATGTGACGTACAGGTTGCCAAATTCGTGCTTGTGATACACGCTGTCGCCATCCTCGTGCCACTTGGGCATGCCCTCGCCGGGTAGAGTCTCGACCAGGCCGGGCTGGACAACCTCTCCGCGCCGGCGACCTAGCCGCACGACGTGGTCGTCGAGGTGCGTCAGGTTGCGGGTCCAGTCGCCCATCCACGCCTCCCTCAGCGACAGCACCTCGGTCCAGTACAGGTCGTCGCCCTTGCGCCGGAAGAAGGCGCCGTCCTGGCGCTTCTCGTTGTTCGCCATGGATGGCGGCTTCTCAGCGAGGTGCACGACGAGGTCACCGGCGACCCAGTCGGGGCTCTCGTCGGCCTCGTTCTCGTACACCAGTCGCTCTCCCCTCGCGACACCACGCTCGATCTTAACGTCCACCAGCGTCGTCTTCCTGACCACCCGGCGGCCATGGCAGTGGGGACATTTATGCTTGATCGTCTCTCCGCGACCGCCGCACGCGTCGCATGGCCGGGTCATCTGCTGGAACATGCCGGGGGCGAGCTGGTGCTTAATGACCCGCATGCCCTGGCCGCCGCAGACATTGCACCTCTCCACCTTGCCGTCGGCGCTGCCTGAGCCGTCGCAGTGGTCACAAATCTGCTGCCTGTCCCACTCGAACTGGGTGTCGGCGCCGTTGTAGAAGTCGTGCAAGCTGATCTGGATCTGGAACTCCTTGTTGTGACCGCGAGGCTTGCCGGGGGACCGACCGGAGCGTCCTCCGCCGCCGAAGAAGCGGCTGAACATGTCGAAGGGGTCGTGGTGGCCGCCGCCGCCGTGGCCGTTGCGATGCGACTCGAGGCCATCGTGGCCGTAGCGGTCGTAGATGGCTCGGGTCTCGGGGTCGCTGAGCACCTCGTATGCTTCGGAGACTTCGACGAACTTGTCGTGGGCAGTGTCATCGCCGCTGAAGAAGGGAGGGCGAGGTGAGCATGATGTCTGCGGTGGGCTGTGGGATCAGGGCTCTTACGGGTTCTTGTCCGGATGGAACTTCTTGGACAGCTGGCGATACGCGGACTTCAATTGTCGATCGGTGGCCTGCTTATCGACCCCTAATATCTTCCAAGGGGATCAGTAAGACTGTGAGTAGAGGGATGCGAGGCGCAACAACACACTTTATAGTAGTCCTCGGCGCAGGCGGCCAGCTGGACGAGGGTCAGCAGGAGTATTCCCCACGCCAGACCGTTGAGCAGCATGCTGCCGCAGAGGAGACCGGAAGGTCTTGTATCAATAGTGGAAAGAAGAACAATAGACGTGGTAGATCTCGAGTCCAGGAAATGTGGCGGTGTCGAGTCTAGTTGAACACGGAGATAGAAACCTCGGGGGACATGCGACAAGTTGGGTAGTGGTATTGTTGAAACCTCCAGCGTGTTCAATTCAGATCGATATCGGGCCCGGATAAGCTCCATCCATTTGGACTCGGACCTCATATGTTGCAGCGGGCCCTTGCAGCAGGCTAATGCTGGGCGGAACATGACAAAAAAAGAGTGAATCAAATTTTGTCATGTGTTCAATTTCGGCAGGTAGCGCCGTTATCGATAACGATAAGAGTTAGTTCCCAACTACCTGGTACCTAAACAAGGCAAACATTCCCCCGATCAGCATCTCGGTCCTCCGGCAACGCCACCATGAGCTCCAAAAAGTACGCCCTGCTGCCCATGGACGACGAAGAGGTCGGGCCGCAGAGGGTAACCAAGGAGAAGAAGCAAAGATCCCGCCACGATCGAGCTCGAGACCGTGAGCGGACCCGCGACCGCGATGGCGACGACAAATACTCGCGATCTTCGAAGTCTCGCCGCAGTCGATCCCGCTCGCCGCGCCGCTCATCGCACCACCGCGGCTCCAAGAGATATCGACGACGCGACACTGACGATGGCCGGTGGGAAGATGAGGAACCGCCGTCGGATGAGCCTGAGCCTGAGCCGGAGCCGGAGCCGGAGCCCGAGTTCGAGGAATCGGCGAGCAAGCGCGTCAAACTCAGCCCGCATGATGAACCAGAGGACGAAGGGGATCTTTCGGATGGCGCACGGGAGGAGTTGCAACGGCGCAAGGATCTAGAAGAACGAGACGCCTTTGCCGAGAGGTTGAAGAACAAGGATGACTCAAGGTCCAAGAAGAGCGGGCGGGATGGGGAGTCCTCTGCCAGAAGAAAACTCGCCGAGGACGCGGAGGCGAGGAATGCCGCGCTGCCCGACCTCAGGGAGCGGTCACGGCAGGAATACCTCAAGAAGCGCGAGATGGAGCGCCTGGCCCTCCTCCGGAGACAGGTAGCAGAGGAGACAGAGGAGCTGAGAAGCGGCGTGAAGTTATCAGAGAAAGAGAAGGCCGAGTTCGCAAAGAACAGGGAGATTCTGCGACTGGCCGAGGAGAGGCTCAAGATCGACGACCATCGCGACGGCTACGTCATGCCGGAAGACTACATCACGGAGAAAGGCAAGCTGGACCGGAAGAAGAAGGAGGAAGCGCTGTACAAGCGGTACGTGGAGAAGGACGAATTTGGCCAGGAGAAGTTTGTCACAGAACACGAGGAGTGGGAAAGGGAGCAGGCTTCGAAGGCCAAGGCGCAGATCCAGCGTGCTGAGAGGGAGAACGACGACTACGACCTTGTCATGGACGACACGCAGTACATCCAGTGGTCCCTCGGCGCCCAAATGGCTGGCGAGGGCAAGGGCTTGACCAAGGAGCAGATGTTCCTGAATGCGCAGATCGACGCGGCGGAGAAGAAGGCCCTGTCCATCCAGGAAACGAGGAAAACGCTACCCATATACCAGTACCGCGACGAATTCCTCGCCGCCCTCGAGCAATACCAGGTCCTCGTCATCGTGGGAGAGACTGGTAGCGGCAAGACAACACAGCTGCCTCAATACCTACATGAGGCAGGGTACACCAAGAACGGCATGAAGGTAGGCTGCACGCAGCCACGTCGAGTCGCCGCCATGAGTGTAGCAGCCCGTGTGGCCGAGGAAGTGGGCGTCAAGGTCGGCAACGAGGTCGGGTACTCGATCCGATTCGAGGACAACACGAGCGAGAAGACCGTCCTCAAGTACATGACGGATGGTATGCTGCTGCGAGAATTCATGACGGAGCCCGACCTTGGGAGTTATTCGGCCTTGATGATCGACGAGGCCCACGAACGGACGGTGCACACAGACATCATCTTGGCCCTCATCAAGGACTTGGCACGAGAACGGCCGGACCTGAAACTTCTCATCTCCTCGGCAACAATGAACGCGGAGAAGTTCGCCCAGTACTTCGATGATGCCCCCATCTTTAATATTCCCGGGAGAAGGTATCCTGTCGACATCTACTATACGCCAGCACCCGAAGCCAACTACCTTGCGGCCGCCATCACGACGACTTTCCAGATCCATACGACTCAAGGTGAAGGCGATATTCTGATCTTCCTAACGGGTCAGGATGAGATCGAGGCGGCCGAGCAGCAAATTTCCGACACTGCCAAGAAGCTAGGAAGCCGCATCAAGGAGCTCGTCATCTGCCCCATCTACGCCAATCTCCCCTCCGACCTGCAAGCCAAGATCTTTGAACCGACTCCCAAAGGTGCACGGAAGGTGGTGCTGGCGACCAACATTGCCGAGACCAGTCTAACGATCGATGGCATCGTCTACGTTATTGATCCCGGCTTTGTCAAGGAAAATGTCTACAATCCGCAGACGGGCATGTCAAACCTCGTCGTGGTGCCCTGCTCGCGAGCCTCGGCGAACCAGCGAAGCGGCCGGGCCGGGCGTGTCGGGCCCGGAAAGTGTTTCCGGTTGTACACCAAGTTTGCGTACATGAACGAGATGGACGAGTCGACAACGCCCGAGATCCAGCGGACCAATCTGAACGGCGTGGTCCTGCAGCTCAAGTCGCTAGGCATCAACGAGCTGCTGGACTTCGACTTTATGGACCCGCCGCCGACGGAGGCGCTCATCGCGGCCCTCAACCAGCTCTTTGCGCTGCAGGGCCTGAATCACAAGGGTGAGCTCACAAAGCTGGGCCGCCAGATGGCCGAGTTCCCAACGGATCCGATGCTGGCCAAGGCTGTCCTCGCCGCAGACAAGGAGGGATGCGTGGATGAGGTCCTCTCCATCGTATCCATGCTAGGCGAGGCGTCAGCCCTCTTTTTCCGACCCAAGGACAAGAAGATCCACGCCGATAGTGCGCGAAATCGGTTTACCATTCGAGACGGCGGCGACCACGTCACACTCCTGAACGTATGGAACCAGTGGGTCGACAGCGACTTCTCCCCAGTCTGGGCGCGAGAAAACTTCCTCCAGCAGCGGTCCCTAACGCGCGCCCGCGACGTGCGCGACCAGCTGGCCAAGCTCTGCGAGCGCGTCGAGGTGACGCTGTCGAGCTGCGGATCGACAAACCTGCCGCCCATCAAGCGCGCCATCACGGCGGGCTTCTTCCCCAACGCGGCGCGGCTGCAGAGGAGCGGGGACTACCGCACCATCAAGACCAACACGACGGTGTGGATCCACCCGAGCAGCGTGCTCATGGCGTCGGACCCGCCGCCCAAGACGGTCATCTACTTCGAGCTGGTGCAGACGACCAAGGAGTACATGAGGGGGGTGATTCCCATCGAGAGCAAGTGGCTGGCCGAGTTGGCGCCGCACTTTCACAAGAAGAAAGAAATGGAGGAGATGGAGGAGAGGAGGATGCCGAAGAACCGTGGCGCGCAGCGGTGATGACAAGTGCCGGTATCCAGGAAATGGTGGAGGCGATAGTTGACTTGTATATACAGATCTTCACATTAAAACAGCAGCGTCTGCGATATACCTAGGGCATTATAAAAGCGACCGAGTTCACAACAACACGGGGTAGGGTTGTCTATCGCTCAAAATGCCAGGTTCGTTGTGGTCCAAAGAGGCTCATGCATATGCCTCCTTTATCCTTTGAACAGGTATATGTAACTGACAGCCATAAACGCGAGAATTAAGATTATCTTAGCATTGCCATTACTCCCTTCCCACATTCCATATCTCTATCCTATAGGTATTTGCACACACTATCGCACAAAAGTCGCCGCGCCTCAGGAAGTCTGGTACTGCTCTGGCACAGAGGGCCAGGCATCGACACCATCCTGTATCACGACCATCATGCCGCCATCCAGATGGTTGTTAATATGACAATGCATCAACCAAGGCCCCGGGTCAGTGACATGGTACCGCACAGCGATCCAGGCGACATCCATCTCGGTTGGAGGGCTCGCAAAAGCATCCCTTCTGGGTGGGTCAACGAGGTTGAACAGCTCAGGCCGCTCCTCGATGGCCTCGTTAACCGAATCCCACTCGAAGGGTCCCACGCCGGAGCCGATCTGGTACATCTTGACACCGTGCTTGTGGATGGGGTGCGGGGGCATGGGGAACGCGTCGGCCAGGAGGACCAGATCGACCCAGGTGCCGTTACGTGTCGAGATGGTGGTGTTGGTGTCAGTGCTGCCAGCGGGCTTGGGGTCAAAGAGGACGGGGAGCTGCTCCGCCATGTCGATGCTGCTGGGCATGAAGCGCGTGCTGTTCATGGCCCAGAGCCAGGACGCTCCGTCGAGGTTCATGCGCAGGAGGAAGAAGTCGTCTGCGCGGGCGGGAATAGGCGAAGGGGGGAAGGGCCGGGCGGTGCTCTGGTCGAAGAAGACGACGTCCTCGGATCGGGGAACGCCCCCGATGCTGACATGGGACTTGTCAGACAGGACGACGGCGGGACCAGGAAAGCTGCTGCTGCCGTCCTTGACGGAGAGGATGGCATGACCCTCGATGATCTGCGGGGCGCTCACGGCGCCGGCGCGGATCCTGAAGTCGCCGGCCTTGTGCGGCTTGACGAGGACAGAGTAGCGGTCGCCGTTGGTGAGGATGAGGGCTTGGACCTTCTGTGGCTCGATGTAGGAGCCGTCCATGGCGTATACCCACATGTCGTGCTCGTCGATGGAGACGGCCATGGTCATGAAGTTGACGGCGCCGACGAGGTCGAGGGCGACCCATTCGTCCTTGTCCAGCGTCGCGCGGCCGACGGTGATGGTCTCGACGGAGCCCTCGGTCGGTGTGCAGCCTTCGAAGATGCCAGCAGGTATTTTCTCGGGCTTGCCGGTGCCGCCGCCGAAGGCATCGATGACGGACGCGGGGAGACATCTGCAGGAGGATTCCCGGCATCAGGTAAGGTTCGGTCATGATTAGGTGGGCACCGGAATGGGGCAGTGGTACTCACGACTTGTCCGTCAACTCGGCCCCTTCCACCAGGCTCAGGAGATTCTTTTGTACGTCGCTGAGATGCGCATTGGCCTCTTCCGCCGGGATACAACTGACGCTCCCATGTCCATTGAAGAGCACGGCGTCATAGCACGAAACCTCCGTCTCAGACTCGACGGTCACATCCCACTTCTCGCGCGAGGTCAAGCGGGTGAAATCCGAGATGATCAGAGGATAGACCTTTCGCTCGGCCTTCTCCATTGCCTTGATGGCCTGGGGGTTCTTTGAGATGAGTCTGAAGGGCTTCGGGTCGCCGCGGCGTGGGTGGATGAGGACGGCGCCGTACATGCCGTCCTCGATCTGGCCGCGGAAGTGCGCATGGTACCAGTGGCTGCCGTACTGGGTCGCGTCGAACTCGTAGGTGAAGCTCTCTCCGGGCTGGATGGGGCGCTGGGTGATGCCGGGGACGCCATCCGACCATGGTGTACCGCGCATCTCGATGCCTGGACAGCACGTGTAAAGGTCAGTCATGATTCATTCTTGCGGGCGGCTGCTGCCACCATGGGCCCAACGCCTACCGTGAAAGTGCACCGTCGTATTGAACGGCGAGCCGTTGTTCACTTTGACGATAACGTGGTCATCCTCGTCGACCTCAATCACCGGGCCCGGCGACTGGCCGTTGACCAGGAGCATCTCCCTCTCGAGGCCGGCTTGCGAATACTCGTCCCAGGAGACGTCCAAGTTAAACACCTTGGGCAGTCGTGCGCCAACATCCACCCCAACGTCGAGCGACAAACCGCCATCGTCCGCGATCACCGGCTCGACCAGGCCGCTCAGGGCGGCGGCTAGCAACGTCGACAGGGAGAGCAGCATCGTGAGAGCGTCCGGTTATTGCTAGGAAGTCGACCTGCCCTTCTTCTTTCCCATCGGGGGGAGGGAATCGGAGTCCGGGTGCGACCCGGCAGTTTCGTATGAATCCATGGAAGAAGAACGATTATATAAATCGTGTGGTTGCTATGCCGGCCGGGAGACTGAATGTCTCACTCTCATTTTTGGACGGTGGACCATCCCCTGGTCGTATTCTGGACTTCTCTGTCCTCCTACGGTGCGAACCCAGTGTGCCACTGCCGCCCATGACAGGTTGAGACATACTCATGACGATCAACTGGTAACTTCAGCTCACCAAGCAAGCCACAGTCAAGTGCCAGGCCAATCTCGTGAACGGGCGTGTGGTCGTAGTTGCAGTGGTGGAATGCTCTAGCTGTATGTAGCGTTTGCTCGAGGCAAGGGAGACCTTATTCGGGGTACGAGTACGTACTCGTACCTGTCCGCTGAGATCCCGCGTGGAATCTTGGAGGTCCCTCCCCNCCCCCCAATCCTCGCAGATGCCCATTCGAGAGTTGGCCGCTCCCCGCCGTCCATGGTTCACGCCCTACCAATTACAGCCCATGAGTACCCTCTAGCAGAATCTCCGGTTTCGGGATAATGTTTGCAGCCACCATGCGACCGAAGCCGATGAAGTGGCCCTCGCCGACCTGCAGCTCCTCGTTGAACCCGAGCGAGCGGATCTTGTCCAGCGACATGTGCCGGTCGCGCTTCAGGTACGAGTATCCCGCCACCAGGGTGAAGATCCACGACTCGGGCGGGATCTGGCGCTCGCGCAGGCCGTACTCGGCGCACATGCGCTTGTAGTCGTCTTGGTGCTCGTTCCACCACTTGTCGGCGGGGTAAGTAGCTGTGGAGGGGGTGAGGTCAGCATCTTTAGACATCCTATGCGGCAGAGGAGAGATCGGAGGGAGGAGGGAGGAGCGAGGGCATGCTTCTTACTCTCCGCCGGCTCGATGGGTGGTGTGCCCTTGAGACCAAAGTAGCTCGTCATGATGGGCCACCTCTCGATCCAGGACGTCGGGGTGGCGTAGTCGGCCGTGTTGAATGCCTCGCCGTTGGCTTCGTCCGGCTTGACGACCGAGAGGTAGATCTCGGACTTGGCAATCGTGTCCTGGGACGAGTCCGTGTTTGTATGGCGGTAGTTGGGGCCGGTCCCCAGGAACGGCACCTCGGCATTAGGACCATTGACGTAGCGCCACAGGGAGAGGAAAAGGGCCACAGGCTCCAGGAACGACATGGACGTGGTCCCAGGAGTAAATCCTAAGGACGCGCTCACTGGTCAACGTGGTCCTTGCACTCTAGCGGAGAGGGGGGCCGAACATACCGACAATGGCATCTGGGCGGACCTCGCACCACTTCCACGACTTCCCTTTCTGCGCCTCCTTGATAAGGTCCACCTGGCCGTAGTAGAAGATCTCATCACCATACGGCGACGGAATACGAGGCTGCGACTCCTTGAGAGGCGGGTTGATCTCGATCTTGTCCTGATACTGGAACACAGCGACACCGTAGTTCTAAGAAGCTCGTGTTAGTGCCACCAGCCTTGTCGCCACGCAGCTACGGAAAGGTGGGCGGGGTCGAGGGGAGGTAGTTGAGCGTGCTCACATTCGTTCCCGTCTGGAGCACGAGGAACTTGAGGTTCGGGCAGACCTCGTCGGTAGCGTGGACGGCGTTGCCCGTCATGTGGACATTGAGATCCCGCAGCTGCATGACATCCTGCGAGTATGCCGTGGCATTGGAGTATGCTATGACCGGGTGTCGGCGTCAGTGGCAGGTCCAGCACACCTTGGGCAACGCACCGCGAGCGGCACTACTGACCGCAGTAGTACATGTGCGTGACCTGGTCGACATTGGGAATCTTGTCCTTCATCAGCGCAACGACCTCGGAGAGCTCTCCGCGCAGGTTGATGCCCGAGTAGATCTCGAGTCTCGAGTCATCGGTGGGGAGCTGGATGTTCTCCAGGTCCACGGGCCGGTTGGTGAGGCCGATGACGCGCGAGAAGGTCGTGGCCGTGGGGTAGGACAGGAGGTTTTTGGTGACGGCCCAGCCCGAGATGCCACTGGCACCAAAGACGAGGGCGACGTTTTTGCTTTCCGTGGACATGACTGAAACGGGTCGATGGTTGATGATGGCTCGAGAGGAGCGTTTAGGAGCACACACAACCTACTGTATGTACTCGTATGTATCAGGGTAGGAGTGGGGATAAACCGAGGTGTAGGTATTCGGGCAATAGGGGGAGGGGTTCGCAAGTTGGCGACGGACGGGAGTCGATAACTGAGCGCTCCAAATTCTTGGCGGCAGCCCGACCTCAAGGGGATCAAGATACGGTAGACAAGTCGTCACTGCCCACTGGCGCCCAAAACAGGAAGACAAATTCCCCGATCCTGGCAAGACGATAAAAGACAGCCTCGCAGCAAGACGAAGGGATAGGTACGTGTATTCGGTTTAGCAACAACGTGCAACAACGTCAGCGCAGACCGTGCGCGGGTTAATAATACGATTTAGTTAATATGTACCTCGTACGTGCACCGAAGGTCCGAAGGAGCACAAGAGAGTGAGTACATGTAAGCCCTGTCGAAGTTGTGGCGCCACACACAAAATGCCCCGAGATTCAACGGCCCGACGAGCCCTCTCGCAGCGATAGGAGAGAGGGCCCAGAGAGGGGGAGTCGTTGGGACAAGTTGACAACCGTACCCGCCAGGGGGGAACCTTTTGAGGTAAGTATTATGTGATCTGTGTATACTTGCCACATCGGGTAGGTACAGCGTCCACGATCTAAACAATTGCGGGAATCGGGAGTACTTCCCCGCCACCACTAGTCAAGGGTATAAGTGGGACATTTGTGGGGCATTCCTGGGGCCTCGGGTCCGTTCAGCCTCTCGCATCCAACCAAGCCCCCGCCCAAGATGCAGCGACAGGCATTGGACCCGCACTGATGCATGCTGTCGGATCCTAGAGCGGGTCCGCCAAGGAATCGGGCATGAGATTCAGCCAGCCAAGGGTCGCTCCTGCTACTCGTACATGTATCGATCGGTGCCAAGTGCCAGGTTCATGGTTCAAACTTTGACGGCTGACGCGCCTAGCAGATTGCAGCAATGCACGCGAGGGATAAAATAGACTATGGTCGGAGCGCCTGCCTCGGTCCTGCGTTTCGGATCCAGCGCTCGGGCACCGGCCCAAACAACATGAATTGGTCCCTCGCGGAAGGAATGTAACATTGATGCCAGTACTAACGGCCTACTCTACACGCACATACACGCACACACCAATAGCACGTACATATGTATGTAGCATCGGCTTCCACGTGTACAGTACATACCAGGTACAGACCACCGGTTCGGTTCTGCATTGCCACGCGGTGCGGCAGAGTGGTTCGTAAAGTGAAGGAACCGACGACCCAAACTCATCATCGCAGTAGGCAAGTGTGCGTACGTGTAGATGTTGGTTTGATCGGTCCGGTCTTCCACGTAGGAGTTCACCGGAGGTCCCGGACGACACCCCGAGACTCCCCGGACTATACATACATACATACCTTGTGGGCCACGCGCGCCTCCTCGTCACCGCCCCGAGCCACATCGCCGGCACCTACCTGTAATTCACATGCGATCTACTCCCTCCACCTTCCCGTACCGCGCTATTACGCTAGACTATGCCAATAGTACGCACGAATAATAATCGGAGTGCCCGCCGCAATAGCAGCCAGAGCTATTTAGGCAACCCACCGTGCATATTACCCCTGAGGCCAGGTGGGTGCTGTTCCTCCTGACCTCTGGGTCCCGGCACCAGGCAGCATCGTTGGCGAGGAGCCACTCGGCTATGTGGATAATGGAAATCCCTTCTCCAGCGAAAGGTGCTCGTACACCGCACATACGAGTACATAGTCCGGGGTTTGAGGGTCGACCGTCAACCCCACCCCCGATCCCTTGCCTTGTTCGCGCCGGCCTTACCATCGGGCCACACACGCTTGTAACCATATTATGCGGCGGCCCTTGGACGGTGGCCACTGGCGACGCACGTCCTGACCATAAAGTACATAGGCGTAGATCCTTTTATGTGTTTTTTTTCGACGGCCCGGCGGGTGAGGGTTTGTTGTTGAAAGCTGAAATGTTCGAGCTTAATGTTAAGGGTTGGTCCCCTTTGGCTGGCTCCCCCCTCTGACCTCTGACCCTTCTTCCTCCGCGCCCCCCCNCCCCCCCTCCTCCAACAAACCCACTTCGTACCGACCGTACATACATATCGAGTGAACGCCCGCCTGACCAGCGGCATCGACGAGACTGGTCACGATGGACCTCTCCGCCATGGACCCGAGCCAAATCGACCCGTCCCTCACGGGGATGCAGGTGAGGGCACTGGGAATCAATGGAGCCTTTATTGGGATTACCATCATTGTGATGGGTATCCGGTTGTATGCCCGTTTGCTCTTGCAGAGATCTATGATGGGCTGGGATGATTGTGAGTGCTGCGTCACGGACGAGAGCAGAGGTCTCTTGAGAAAGCTTTGGCTAACTGGACTCCTGTTGACAGACACCATGATAATCGGCGCCGTATGTCACTACATCCTTCTCCCCGCCCCTGCACACCAGATTGGCCCCCCAACGCGATACTAAACTCTCGCTCTCCCACAGGCGGCAACGATTGGGTTGTCAGTAAACATCATTGTCGCAGTACACCTCGGCGTGGGCAGGTTGAGTACGTCCCGGCGAGAGAGCCCTTGCCCGCTATCTGTTACCTCTGCTAACAAGACCAAGTGAGCCAAATACCGCTACCATGGACGAATATGCTTCTTGTAAGTCACAACACCTTACCCATTCCCCTCCGCCCTCCGACGCCGTGAATCCTTCGGCAATATAAAACTAAACTCTCGCGCCCTCAGGCCATCTTCTGCACCCGTGTCATGTACTGCTTTGGCATCCTCTTCGTCAAGACATCCCTCCTCCTCTTCTACCTGCGCCTCGACCACCGACGCTACATGCGCTGGGCCGTCTGGTTCCTCATTGTCAACGTCGTCGCCAACTCCGTCGCTGGCGCCATCGTCTCCATCATCGGCTGCATCCCGCCCGACCTCTTCTGGAAGATCATGGAGAACCCCGAGGCCGCGGCGAAGAACTGCCTCCCGCAGGACCATCTGCAGATCTTCTGGGATACCTGCGGTGCTCATGTGATTGCTAGCGATATTGCGATCTGGGTGCTGCCTATCCCGATGGTGTGGCAGTTGAACTTTTCAAAGGTGCGTGCCTGGGGCGGAACTCAACAGCTATACCCAACTTCTCCAGACAGGGGGCTTCGCATCAAATGATATGACGGCAGGGAATTTCCAATGCTAAGACTACCCGCAGAGACTCAAATGGGCCGTTTCCGGCATCTTCGCCCTCGGCATCTTCGCCGTGGCAGGTTAGTCCACAAACATCCGCAGCACCCTGCCAACAACACAAACTGACACCAATGGCTTTTCCCAGCGTCCTGCGTCCGATTCTACTACGTCCGAGCCCTCTCCAACCAAACAGAGCAATACTACCAACTCGCCGACTCCCTCAACTGGTGCTCGCTCGAGCTCCACGTCGCCATCATCTGCGGCTCGTCCTCCTCCCTCAAGGCCTTCCTCAAGCAGCACTTCCCTGCCGTGCTCGGCACCTCCACCACTGGAACATCCCGCGGGGGTTCCAAGAGCAGGGGTCTCAACTACACGCCCACGACAAACGACGGACATCCGCTGTCCAATCTGTCCGCGAGGGCCCACGTGGGGCACAATGTCAGCGTGTCGGCGAGCAATCCCAAGAGCAAGGGATACTCGGTCATGGACGAGACGGGTAACGACAGTGGGAGCGAGAAGGCCATTATCCCTCCTGGCGGTGGTCATATTGTTATGAAGAGGGAGATCAGGCAGGAGGCGACGACATCGATGTGAAAAGGGATACGAGTGTATAATGGGTAATGTGTACATATAGATTCCAGTCTAATCATGCTTTTGTGAAGTACTGCTCGCTCAAGAGCCTGATACTGTTCCTCCCTTTGAGTCTCTATCCAAATCATGCCTCACATTGAATTGGACGATTCCCAACCGATTCAATTGCAAATTGCAGGGCCAGCTAGTAACACGCCCAAACAACCAAAAAAAGTCAAGCTATTGACACGGCGAGTGTTGACGCGTCGCATGAGCTGGTACCACCGAGTTTGACGAACAAAAAGTACATCCGGACCGGCCCCCGGATGCTGCGCGGGGCACCGCCTCCGGGTGCGCCGGTGGGCCCGCCGCCCCGTGATCCAAACAAGCCCGGAGCCCGCCGCGTGAACGCTCGCATATACGGCGGGCGATACAAAAAGAAAAAAACAAAACGTTATCGGCTCATCGACTAATACGACGGCTATACCTGGCAGGTAATAACACAGCAGCAGATTCCGGGGAAAGGGGAATTAGGACTACACTGTTTCAAGCACAATGGTCGTGCTCTAGTATATTCCGTCCACTCTCTATTATGCCACATGTTCCTATCATCAATCCACCATGCTCGCACGAATAAGAGCCAAACCCAGCTCAGCTCCATCGAAGATCGCTCGGGGCTCGCGTTCTCCTCTTGCTGGCCATCATTGCTGCCTCTCTCTCCGTATTGGTATTCCTCCTCTCTCGCAAACCAGGGGTCCGGGAAGATGCAGCCGTCCGCCCGCCGCTTTCGCTGCTGCTCACGTTGCTCTCGCTTCGAACAACCAGGGGTGTCTCCCTCGATCCTCCGCTAGCACCTGCGCGGCTGCTGCTGCCGCCGCTGCTTTGCCCCAGTACAGGTGTCGATGACCTGGGCAGCCGGCTGCCCTTGCTCCCCAAGTTTGGATCGCTCCCGTTGACTCGCCGCGGGATGCCCGTGAGTCCATCCCGGCTACGGGGCCGGTACATGGAGCTCTCTCGCTCGATGGCTGCCGATCGCCGGGGGCTAGCAGCTACCTCGACGAACGCATTCCCCGCCAGACTCGCCCTGCTCCTATGCGTGGGCGTCTGAGGTACCGAGAGGGATGGATGGAAGCCCGGCGGCGTGTAGCTCGTGTTCCTCCTAGTACCCGAGCGACGCGACGACGTGGAACTCGGCCGAGATGGGACCCCATCATGCAACATAAGCATGGCCAGGTTCCCCCCATCAATATGTGATCGGACTAGCTCGGAGGCCAGGTTGCGCACCAGCACCGCCGCATCGGTCTCCGCAAGACGCTGAATCGACTCCATGAGCGACCGTACTTGAGCCGTATTCAACGTCCGTGTACCATCACCGCTGCCCAGACCAGGCTCGCCAGCATCCATAATGGTGCGCACGAGCCGCAGCAGGTTCAGCCGGACCACGGCCTTCTTGTGCCCGAGACGCTGTGAAATACCGGCAAACATCTCCGGTCTGGCAAGAGATGCCGCAATCATGGGGCTCAGGCGCAGCAGCTTTAGCAGGGGCTCCAACAGGTTCGAGTCAAATGCGTTCAACCGGTTAGTGTTGAAGCAGCTGACAATCGCCCGCGTAAAGTTCCCGTCGAGTAGATGCGTCTCCACATTCGCCGTCTCCTCCTGCAGCCAGATCAGGATGGCGTCCAGCGCCGTCACTTGCCAATACTGATCGGTGAGGAGGGAGACGTAAAAGGCGAGACCGTTATTCTGCCAGAGGTAGCGGCGGCCCTTTGAGCCCGAGTGGGCCATGTCGCAGAGAATGGGAAGAGCGAATTCCTTCGGCGGGCGATCCGTCTTGAGTATGCGAAGTAACAGGGGAATGATGCCGCCCACCGCAGCGTCTTCCTGTCGCTCTTTACTCAGCCTGCAGAGGTTGAACATGGTATTCAGCACCTGATTCGAAATCTCTCGGAAGTGCTTATGCCCCTTCTTCATGCTGTAGCTGAGAAGATCAATCAAGAACTCGATGGCGTCCGCAGCATGCAGCACCTGCAGCGTCGTCGACAGCATAGACAGGTTCTTGATGAACTTGAGCATGGTGATCTGGTGCACGGGGGTCATTCGCCGCAGATCCTTGAGGACGCTCTTCAAGACTTGGCGATCAGCCACCACTTCCTTGACGTAGTTCTCCGCCTGACTGAACAGGTAAAAGATGTTGACAATCCGTCCTTCGATCAGCTCCTCCAGCTCATCTTGGCCCTCCTCGTCAAGGACCCGGTGCAGGACCAGGGCAAGGGGGTACAGAATCTTGCTCCTGGAGAAGATCCTGCAAAAATCGTTCTTGGGCGTGGGACCTTGCAGCTCGAAGACATTCCAGATACCATTGACGCCGATCAACACTAGGTCTTGTGCGCTGTCGTAGTCTTCATCCAGGAACTCCACCAGGACGTTTAGACCACCAGCGGAAACAAACATCTGCAGGGTCAACGTCGACGTCTGATACATTTGCCGGACAAAGGCGGCTGCTTCGAGCCGGATCTCGTTGGAGTACTGGCGTGCAGCAAACTTGGTTATGATAGGGATGCCGCCTACGAAGCAGAGATTCTCCTGAATCTCGACATCGTCCAGAATGATCTGCCCCCAGTTAGCGAGTACCATGGTGCCTCGAGGTGGAGACAACGTACAGCGTTGACGACTTTTAACAGCTGCAGTATCATGTACTGCCTGCTCTTCATGGTGCAAGGCTCCAGGATTTCGAGAATCGGGAGGAGACCGTGTGCACTGAGAATCAAGTTCTTCGCCTCGGGGTTCTCCCATAGCAGCAGCAGCTACACTGTGTCAGTAAGATCCACTAAGCAGGTTCGGGTAGTTAGCAAACTCACCAAGTCTTCCGACAGCTCGGAGAGCTTGTCTTCTCCCTCTGTTGTCTTCAAACCTCCCACCAACGTCTCCACCCTCTCGGCTAGGCGAGCTTGCCGGTCTCTCGCAATGTTGGCATCCAAATCCATTTCGTCCCACCCCTGGTCCATGGCCGCAAATGGATCGTCCTCGTCCTCATCATCTCCCAGCCAGGAGTTGCTCGAGACTTTGGACATGAGCATGAGCCCACCATCCTCGGACCCCAGCTCGCTCTCTTCCTTCTCTAGTATGCTGCTAGCGGGGCCGAATACGTCTGAGAAGTCCTCGTCGTCGGCTTCGGCGAACTTCTGGATTTCAATCGACGAGCGGGCCCGGCGCATGGGTCTGTCTGGTAGGACCGAGGGTCTTGACGCAGTCTTCTTTCTGAGACTACCACCGTCGGGCGCCTGCATAGATCGGGGTAGGCTGGTGAGATCTGACGGGTGGAAGAGCTGGGGTGTATCAATCTGACGGGGTTCCTGGAGAGGGGCAAAAGATTAGTTACATCCAATGCAATAGATGCGCAAGCCAACTACATGCCTTCTTCACCCCTTGATTGGGCTTCCGATCAAATACGCTGTCGTTCTCCACAAAGAGGTCTGAGTAATCTTCCACGCTCTGTTCCCGGTAAAACACGTCTGGGCGTGAGGGTATCTCAAACTTGTTGAAGTGGGATTTCGGCGGAGACTTGTGCTGGTGCGAAGAGCTCAGCGCGCCTGCCGGCCTGCTCAAGCTGGACTTTGCCCTGTGATGCGCCCTCGGAGACACTGTCGTTGCCTTTTCTACCCTCCGCGGGGGCGGCCTGATGGTTTGCTCCTGTGGATCCAGATCTTGAAAGTGACTAGGCCCCTTAATAGTCATAAGTTCACCTTCAAAGTCGTCATCGTAGCTGCTGTCGCCTCTGCCCTCGTTGATCGAAGCAAATGACTTGAGCTTGTCGCTGGATAGTAGGCCCCCGAAATTGTCCTGTCCTTTAAGGTGAGGACGCTGCAACGCTTTCGGTGAGATGGCCGTCGCAAAGTCGTCGTCCCAGTTGTCGTCATCTGGAAGATCATGTCAGCGCACCGCCAACAACTTGCAGGACAGAACAGAAAGAAACAGTAAAACTCCGGGGCTCCAGGGGACATAGAACGGGTGACATACCAGATAGCTCTGGCGTCAAGAATGCCTCTGTGCCAGGCTTCGGTTTCGCCAGGCTCAGGGGTCCCTTAGCCGGCGTGCCTCCCAGATATCTTGAAGTCGTAGCAGCACTATCCGAGCCGGACGATGCTCGTAGGTTCGGTTCTGATGACTCGAGAGCCTTGTTCCACTGCTTGACCTCTTCGACAGCCTGCGTGAAATTGTCGGGTGCCTTGGATACGGGCATGTCGGCACGACGACAACCGACTATCCAAGCGTGCCTCAGGAGCTTTCGGGCTGTGACTCTCAGGTTGGGATCTTTTTGGAAGCATTGCATGAGGAAGTCTCTTGCCGCCTACAAAACACTTAGCCTTCAGAGTCGGTTAAGAAGTAAGGCAAGGGAGGGAAGTCCATACCGCAGAGATACCCTCAGGTAAAGGGGGATGGTCGTCATTCACAATGGCAAACAAGGCCGGCATGGCAGCCAGGTTGTGATACGGGGGTTTACCTTGGAGCAGCTCGATAACGGTGCATCCCACACTCCAGATGTCAGAGGCAGAACTGGCCCCTGAGAGCTGTATGATCTCGGGCGCCATCCAGTATGGTGTCCCCACCACCTGCGCTTCTTTGTCCTGGCCGCTTGCCAATGTGCTCGTGGAGACGCCAAAGTCTGCCAGCTTGACGGTCCCGTCCTTTGTCGTAAGAATGTTTGCGCCCTTGATATCGCGATGGATGACACCCTGATCATGGAGATACTGTAGTCCGTTGAGAACCTGCGTCATGTAGACACCCACCAGATTCTCGGGGAACTTTCCGTACGCCTTGCATATCGAGTGCAGGGAGCCGTTTTCGCAGTACCTATTTCTACCCGTAAGCCGCAACGTCGCACTGCAACAATCTCCCAGTCTTACTCTAAAATGATGTTCAAACACTCTGCCGTCTTGACAAAGCCGATGTATTTAACAATGTTGTCGTGCTGGAGCAGTTAGCACACCAAGCCTAGACCCGTGGCCAGGGTTTGCAGTTCTCACCAGAAGGTTCTTTAACAAATCAATCTCACTCTACCCGTTTGTTCCGTTAGCAAGTTCGAGATCAAGCCAACGGAGGTATAACTGTCGATCTCACCTCAATCATACGCAGTTCGCTCTTGGGGAGGTCTCCCAGCCTGATCTGCTTCACAGCAACTGCCTCGCCGGTGCCCCAGTTGAACGCCTTGTAGACCGCGCCAAAGGCTCCCTTGCCTATACACTCTCCTAAACGCTGTCCATATATCAGCATTCAGCACCGCTGAAGCGCGGAGACGCACATCTAGGCGACCAGATGCGTCCAGAGGGCACCCACATAATCCTTCAGCCCGGGGTCCTGGACCGCCAGGCTCTCTCTCGGCTTATCCTTCCGTGAGGGCGTCGCAGGCACAGCGGCACTCCGCTCCCTCGAGGCCACGACGCGGCCATTGGACTGCCCGGTGTACTGGCGGTCGGGCATCTCCACGGTCTTTTGCGTCGTCTCGGGGGCCCCCGCGGTGCCGTCGTGGGCCCTCTTGTGGTTCTACCTGCGGAGGCACGAGGGTACGAGCGATCGGTAGCGAGGCGATGAAGGGAGGCGAGGGGGGTGGGATGCGGCGGGGTCTCGTCGAGGGGAAAACGGTGGCATGCCCGTGGGTAACGTGATACGTCGGTCACGTTCGCATTCGTGGCTGTTGGATCCGTCACCGGTCGGTCTTCAACTTCGAGTCTTGTAGATTGGAGAAGAGCGCCGGCTCCTTCGAGGTTCTATCCGACGTCACATTCGCTTAGTCTCGCGTCGGAGGTGATGGGGGGGGGTTGAGAAGCGTGAAGCGACAAAGAAATAAAGAACCCAATGATTCCCCCAGGCCCAGTCGATGCCCGTGATCGTTCTCGTTTTCGTCCTGGTGCTTAGGGCAACGTGCTGGCTCGCGCCTTGCTTCTGGAGTTAAGCTGAAGCTCACGGTTAAAACGTCCAGGTCCGCCAACGAGTCGCCTGTAACTTTCCTGTGGGCGGGGCGGTTCAGCGCGCCGCCGCGCCCAACGCACCCGAAATCTGCGGGGCGTCACCGCCAGCTGCAAGGCGCCGGGCCAGCGTCACTACAGGCGGCGCTAACGCCAGGTACCGTCATACGTTGACCCCTTTTTGCCATGTCCCGGACGTGTACAACTATATCTGAATCTGTCTCTCTATCCGTTGTCACCATGAGATGTCATGGTATTTTCTTCGTTTTTCGTGATACGGGAATGGCAATTTGATTGCTTTGCGTATGCGTGTATCTTTTGATCAGTGACTGTCTGCTCCGCTACCTGTACCTCGGGCTTGTATGAAAGGGGTCGATTGTCCTCGACTTCCAATGCATTATATATCGGGTGCGCAAGACAACTCATTCCAGTGTCATGTCGTCGAATCATCTCGGATCATTTAAGGGGTAAGCCGGGTATTACCTTTGCCCGAGGGTTGTACAGCATCCCGTCTGCATGGCGGCATTGGCCCGTACCACCAAATGACCAACTCATCCCGTCCGCCACTGGAGCTGCCAGCTCTCATGGTATACTTGGAACAATAAAGGCACATGTTGAAGGGTGAAGATTCAGGTGCACCCTGTTGACTGGTGCCGTTTTCATTAAATCAAGGGCGATATGCCCGAGCTAGACTCGTAAGCCAAAAACAAATAAAAAATAAAAATAACAAACGCCAAAAGCTATTCCCTCCCCTCGGGACACAGTCTCTATACCATGGATATACGTGTACACATGCCATCCCAAGTGGCAAAGTCCACAAGCAGTACGCTCAGCAGGCTAGGAAACAACAAAACTCTTCGTGCCAGTCCCCTAGAACCGGCCGCCATTTTGATCCCGAGGCTGTCTCGATAGCGTCCCACCGAGGCCAACGTCAACCCACCAGTCATCTGGTATCTGCTCCCGACGCGCCAGATGCCTCATGATCCTCTGCATGCCAGCCCACTCATCATCGTCCGGCGGGGGACTGTTCCTCAACCCCCAGATGCTCTCTCGGTCTTCGCGAAGGATATCCGTCGATGGGCCCTCGTCCCATATCGGGCGGGCCAGACGGTCGATGCGGTTTCCGTGCCTGTTGCGGCTCTCCGTTTCCGTTATGAAGCCCTCTGGCTCGCCGCCGAGCTGGCTGAATGGCGGTGTGCGTCGTTGGTAGGATGCCCGCCCCTCTCCACTTTGAGTCCATCGCATCGTTGGTAGACGCGAGCGGCTTGAGTAACGCGTACCAGGGGGTTCTGACGAGCCCGGTTGATCGTTGAGAATATCGCTGAGCGGCGCTGAGCGTTCGAAGGTCACCCAACGCATAACAGGGATCCCTGTGGTGGATTCGCCGGACTCTAAATACGGCGACGAACGGGAGATCGTACGCTCCGTCCGCCGCGGCGGCCCACCAGAAATAGCTGAGGTCCGTATCGCTGAGCGACCCAGGCCCATATTCGAGAACAGCCCGTCCTCCTCCGAGTCCGAGTCCTCACAGCCCGAGTCGCATGGTGGCTCCGGCGCAGAGCCGGCCCCGGCAGGTGGCCCTGACATGGATGTATTTGTCGAAGTGCCTGCGTTATGTGAGGCAGCCGTAGAGGCAAACGAGGAACTGGCACTGGGAGGCTGCGGGTCCGGAGTCAATGTGGCCGAGAGTGTATCCCACCCTTCCGGACTCAGGCTACGGTCGCGGTCACCCAGACCGTTCATGTCGTTGGTTAAGGCCCGCCGGGGAACTGACCGGTCTTGGGTAGACGGGCCGTAATCCAGGAGGCTTCCGATCGGTCTACGTGTCGGCCAAGTGCTGGATGGAAGAAGGTCGATGTATTGTGGTCGGCTGCGTTGTCGCCCAAACTCTCGGCGTGCCTAGTAAATGATTAATGGGGCTGACGGTTAGGTAGAGTAGGTAAATATGGCACTCACCAGACGCGCGGTCCCGTTGTACTGGATCCGCGGCTGGATAACCCACCAGTCCGAGTCGAGATCCTGCTGCGGATGCTCCCAGTCGCGGTTTCGCCAGCCTGGCCCAAAGCGTGCCTCCATGGTCTCCATCAGCTCCGCCCGCCGTTGCTCTCGGTCAGCATCGCGACGTTCGGTGTTGCTGTAGTCCGTGAAGCCCATCCTCATGTATCGCGCAACCCTCGCTACCTCGTTCGCTCTTGCGGACGAGGTGCCGAGGTCCATCTGGCCGGGACTAGGAAGAGGGAGCCTCCGCTCATGGTGCTCGATTGTCCGCGCTCGCCTGTTCAGCGTGGCGCGCTCGCGACCGGCGTTGGTGTGGGCTAAGCGCCGGATGGAGGAACGGGGTGGCGATGACGACGAGGTCTTGCTGGTGCGGGTGGCTTTTGGAAGGTCGGACTCGACAGGCGCGACAAAGAGTCTAGTCATAATGAGCGATTAGCGACTCTCCGAGTGTATGCAGAGAGCGAGATTGCTGTCCGGCGTGTGCAGCATGCGATGCACCGGGATGACGCAGGGCAGGCTAGTGGGATGGATGGCTTGCTTACGGAAGGCCCATGATGGCGTCGGGGGTGTTGTTGTGTGCGCGTGCAGCAACAGGGAATCCAGATCAAGTGTCGACGAAATGGCCCGGGGAATAATGTCCACGCGAGCGATGCGGGGAGTGTGCGAAGATCAGGATGGCGGCGCGGATCGTGATTCACGGGCTCTAAAAAAAAGCTGAAGGGCGGAGCGTCGAGGCTGCAGGATGACAGCTTGTGAGTGGGCGCAGAGGACGTGAGGCTGGGGAGAAGGTCCCCCGTGTTTTTGCGACCGTTGAGAGTTACGGGAGAGCACGCGAAGAGGGGCGCGAAGCGAGGGACGGGGAGAACAAAGGTCAGGAACTTGACAAAAGCGGGCCGAGACGGTATCATGCACGGTCGCGTAAGGGTATAAGAACGTGCGGCGCGGGGACAACCGATGATTTGAATGGTGAGATGATGGGGGTGGATTGAAGAAACATCAGGCGCGAACGAAGTGCAGGCGTCAAGAGTTCTGCGCCTCTGCCTCTCTTTGCGCTGCACGCGGCGACCCGGATGGGCTGCACCGTCTGCAACGCCACAGCATTGGAGATGTTGCAGTTAAGGAGAGGGATCCTTTTGGGTGAAGAAGCAAGGAATACACCAACACCACTGAGATGAGATGAGGGAAGGGTCTTGTGTGGCTGAGGCAGCGGAGGCTTGTGGCTGGTGCCTTGGTGGGGCCATGTAGACTGTTCGAGACGCGAAAGTGATGAATGAGGCTCCGTCGGTGAAATTTGATGGAAAAGGACATTCACAATCACATCTCGCCTTAAACTCAACCACCTACCGACAACGAGGCCTCAACAAACCACCCCTCCCCCCGCCCAAGCCTCGTCCATGCGTCACCAGCAGTCGACCTTGGCCGACGAATTCTTGTCACCGTCACAGGCTCTGCACCACCGGGCGTGACATGTCTCGCCATGCCCAGAGCTCAAGATGTGTCCAACGCCCTGAGTCGCATCCGGGGCGTCCTGGCCCCCAAGAAGGATGCTGAGAGGGCCTCTCGTGATATTCGCCTCGGCCTCCAGCGCATCGTCCGCGTCCTCCCCGAGATCCAGACGTGGCAGGGTGTTCACGTCGGCGGGACCAACGGCAAGGGTTCTATCTGCGCCTTTCTCTCCGGACTCTTCACTCTGGCGGGAGTCGGCTATGGCCGCTACGTCTCTCCGGCGTTTCCAGAGAAACACAATGCCGTTTCCATCAACGGGCGCTATGTCAACCCCCGCGTGTATGAGATGGAGACGCGCCATGTCGAGTCAGCATATCGGAAATTGATGCGAGGCTGGCGGTTTGCCTCCAGCGAGTCACCCGGCCCCCTATCGCCTTTCGAGCTCGAGACCGCGGTAGCCTTTCGCGTCTTCAACAAGTACCATGTCCCCTACGGTATCGTCGAAGTTGGCATGGGGGGTGCAAGCGACGCTACCAACGCCATGCGGCGCAAGGCAGTCACCGTCATCTCCAAGATTGACCTCGACCACCAGGAGTACCTCGGCAATACCATTGAGGAGATTGCCAAGGTCAAGGCCGGAATCATGCGGCCAGGTGTTCCATGTATCGTGGATCATACCAACGATCGCTCTGTTATCAACGTGCTGCGGCAGCACGCCAGCAGCATAGGCACCCAGATCGTACTCAGCTGGAAGGGAGAGCCTTTCCTCTCCACCCTGAACAACGACCGGTGGCAGCTCGAAGACTATCAATTGCAGAATCTGCAATGCGCCGCCCTGGCCTTCCGCCACCTATTCCCTTACAAGGAGATCAACCTCGACAAACTCCTGGAGATGGACCCCTGGCTGCCTGGTCGCATGGAGTGGGTTGAGATATCCAGGTTGACGGAACATCGTTACAACAGCCCCGTGCTGGTAGATGCAGCTCACAACATGCTCGGGGTCCAGGCGCTGGCGCGCTACGCAGACGCACACCTGCGAGAGGACGACAGGCCAGTCACCTGGGTGATGGGTTTCTCCTCGAGCAAAACCAAGCCGTTTGCGAAGATGATTGAGACCCTTGTCCGGCCACAGGACAAGGTAGCCTTTGTCGAATTTGGTCGGCAAGAAAACGAGCCGTTACCGACACCGGCACTCGTCGGACGCGATCTAACGCAGGCCATTCTGGAGGACCCCGGCCAACTTTACTCCGGCGAACCCCATATTAAGAGTGCCATGGAGTGGGCCACCGCCAACGCAGGGCCAAGTCAGATTGTCGTCACAGGCAGCCTTTATCTCGTGCGGGACTTCTACGGGCTCGAGGGCGTCGATCGGTTCCGAGGGACGGAGACGAAGAAACCAGGACCGGCGCAGCTATGGCGGCTCAGTAAGCAATGGCGGCAACGGCCGTTGACTAAGGACGAGTACGAAGATTTTCAAGAGGCCACGGCTCACAGGCCGGAGCTAGATCTCGAAACTCCTCCCGCGGAGAATGGAGCTCAAGGAGCGGCTGAAGTTCTAAAAGGGGCAATTCACGGTGATGCGGCGCCGCCCCGCGCGAACTTTGAGGAGGTCAGAGACATACGCCGACAAGCTGCGTGGCACGAGCAGCAGCTGGCTGGTTACCAAGCAGCGCTACGCAGCATCCAACATGATGTGGAGTACGCGACGGCACAGGAAGGATCATCGTCCGAGACACTCCAGAAACTACAACAGCACGCCGCGTTCCTTAGAGGCCAGGTCGACCAGCACCGCGAGGCATATGAGCGTGCAGCAGACGAGCTTCACAACCACCCAGACGCCCCCAGACAGTACGCCCTCACCCATGGTGAGATTTTCGGGCGCCCGCCAAAGTGGGATCCCACGCCATTCAGAGTACGTACCGAGCTGGATCCAGAACAGCCGGTGAAGAAGGAAGAGCCTACGCCGGAGGAGGAGGTAGCACTGGAACCCGAACCTGTCGGGGAGATCGAGCGAGATTTCTGGGGCCGGCCTATCGGGGTGGAACAGCCTCCCGATCCTAGGCCGTGGAAGAAGCCAGGACCAAAGTGAGCGGCAGGGTCAGGAGAGAACGTGGGTTAGGCCCCAAGTACGGTGGTTGAGAGATAATTATTGTATAGTACGTGGATGGGCTGGGCGCAACGGTGAACAGGGGAGCATGTACTTATATAGCGAGTTCTCATGGGGACAGTAGACTGTACATTAGCGCTCATCATGGCACACATCTATAGACGAACGGGAGCATTTGTTTCATTGTACCATCTTAACCGGACAGTTCACTGGCAATGTCACATGATCGTGCTTGAACCAAACTGAAACCAGCCGAGTGCATTCGTGATACCCGCCCAATCTTGGCAAATATGTCTCCATCGCACCTCATCGTCGTCTGCTGCCACGGCATCTGGCTCGGCGGCCCGTCAAACGGCCAGGATGAGGCTGAATGGCTCATCGCTGACTTCCAGAGGGGAGAGACACCGACATTCATCGACCATGTCAAGGCAGGTGTTGAGACCCTTGCACGCATCCAAGATGCAGTTCTCGTCCTCTCCGGGTACCTATTCCTTGCTTCCTCCGAGCCTCGTTGATTATCTAGCTGAAATCTGACCGTCCCCAGAGGACCGACCCGGCAGGAGACGACGCTCTCCGAGGCCCAGAGCTACGCCAACATAGCTCGGGCAAACTCGCACTGGGGCCATGCCATCTCGGAGGACCGTATCCTCATCGAGGACCGGGCGCTAGACTCTTACCACAACATCCTCTACAGCCTCACGCTGTTCTATTCACGCTTCCGCTCTTGGCCGTCGCATATGACCATCGTCAGCCACGGCTTCAAGCGCCCACGTTTGCTGGATGGGCACTGCTCGGCGATAGGCTGGCCGCTTGAGAGGGTTACCTTCGTCGGTATCGACCCCGCTGGCATGAAGGAGGCTGACGGAGGAAAGGAGGATGCAATCCAGGGCGTGGCCATGGCGGTCGGAGACTGGCTGGATGATCCGCATGGACTGGGGGAGAAGCTGCGAGCGAAAAGGACCCGAAGGAATCCTTATGGAACATGGCAGGGTGTTTTTGAGAAGGGGTTTCAGGGGAATGAGATATCAGGACTACATACTACTGGTGAAGGAGACCAGGAGTCCTTGATCGACGACGCTGTCCGACCCTGGCTATAGACTTGCCTTGCTCACTGAACACGGAGCCATGCAGAAATCAAGCCACAGAAAGATGATAGAAATCTAATGCTGATGCTGTTGGAAGTCTATATCTTTGCCTTCTCACAGGGCCCATCTTCCACGGCCTTGACCAAGAAACTCACCGCATCCTCCACCATTCCAGCGCTGAACGAGTGGCCCACGCCTTCATACACCTTGTCCTCCATATCCACGCCACCGACGTCTTCCAGAAGCCTGACCATGGGCGCACTGTTGGCGTAAGGGACGAGCTTGTCCGCACCACCGGAGCAGAGCAACAGCTTCTTCCCTTTAATGCAACCGCGAGACGCTAAGGACTGCCTCAGGCGGGACCTCTCCTCCTCTGCCAGGGGCAGCGATGGCAGCGGAGATGTCCCGAAGAGCAACGCTTTCGGGTCGTAGTTGATGCAGGTCTTGATGAGGTCTTCAGGAAAGTATTTGCTTCCAAGAAAGTTCTCCCCGCAGTCCAGCTTCGACAACTTGGCCCGGCCAGCCATCAATCCTGGACACACACGCGCGCCCCCGTCAGCATTTATCTCCAAGTCCTCACGTCAAGAGCACAAGCCCACGCAAACTTACCCATCAGATCCGGACATCCCACAACCACGACCGCGGCATCAATCCTACTCTCCCCAATCCACGCCTCCCACACCGCATGCCCTCCCAGACTCCACCCCAGACATACATGCCCATCGACCCTCCGCCCGACATACCCACCCACCACATCCATCAGCCCACTCATATCCGCCCTTCCGCCCTTGACCATGGACAGCATGTCAATCGCATGCGTCTCATTGCCAGCCCTCCACGCGCCGTTGGCCTTCTCGCTGACCAGCCGCGAGCCGTG
This sequence comes from Hapsidospora chrysogenum ATCC 11550, assembly GCA_000769265.1. Classification (NCBI taxonomy): domain Eukaryota; kingdom Fungi; phylum Ascomycota; class Sordariomycetes; order Hypocreales; family Bionectriaceae; genus Hapsidospora; species Hapsidospora chrysogena. The sequence continues at coordinate 66,467 of JPKY01000038.1, forward strand.
GTTCGGCATGTCGAACGCCAGGGCGATGAGGCCGCGGCGCGAGGCTGAAGACGTCTGGTGGTAGGCATGGAGGACGCGGCTGGCTATGTCGCGCATGCGCATGCGCGTGCGGGTCCGCGGGTGGAGGAGCCAGAGGCAGGTGGTGGGCGCTGAGGGCGATGATGGGAGCTCGTTGAGGCCGTAGACGTCGACGAGGAGGCCCGCCATGGGGATTGTGGTCATTGAGACCTCGGGCGGCGGCGGGAGCCCGTCGGTTACGTAGTCGGCGTCAGTCGGCGTTTCCATGGTTTTATAGGCGAGGCTAATAGTGTAGTTGAATGATGACGGCGAGATTTGATGTAAACGTAGAGAGTGATGTCGACGTTGAAGTCAATAGCCGACAGAAGCGGGGGTTCAGGGTAGTCATTTCACATGGAATGGATCGACCGAGGATAGCAGCAACCCAACACCGTTTTCAGGCAATCCTCGACAAAAGGGATATATCTGGGTATGTATCGTGAACTATTTACGCACGTTTGAAGGCCCAAGGCCACAGCGCCAAAGTCTTCCTCCCATAGCAATGCAATAAGTACAAATAGTAAGTTGGGCCATGGTGACAAGCTCAGACGACTGGTCCCGCGCCGGGCTCGTCTTCACCAATGACAAAGACGATCAAGAAACGAAGCCACAAAGTTCCATCCCAGTATCGGCATGCTCCTGCATGCGAAATCAAGACGTCCCAAACCCCCCAACGCCCGTTGTGCAACCCCCGCGCCGAGATATTGTGATTGAAAATGCCATCCCCCAGACTACCCGAGCCCATTTTCAGCTTACTCCCCCACGAGCAAGCTTTCTTTGGTATCATTGTCATTCTCGCCTGCGCAATCTCTTCCTCGGCGAAGGCACGTTGATTAGATGTTTCGCGCCGTCCTCTCGTGTTGCTCACCTTCTCACCTGAATTCAGTCAACTTTCCAGTGGTCACTCCCGTCGGACCCCAGGAGGAGCTCAATGCCGTACAGCGCCATTGTTAACCCGACGTTGACCCATCGCCAGGTGCTGCCGCCGACGTCACCACCCCGGAGCGACCACCCGTCATCTCCATCGCTGGTGGAGAAGTGTTGCAGCAACAGGCTGGTGTAGACGGCAATCAGTATTGAGGGTGAGAACCAGCTGAGGAACCCCAGTACTCTGGCGGCTGTCTCTGAATCATCCCAGTCGGGATCATGCGCTAATGCCTGCGCTCCTAGGTCCCTCACCGACGGAATAATTCGAGTTGCGCAGTAGAAGACCATGAGGCGGTACAGGAGCGAGATGATGACGGACGGCGTGATGGTCTGGAACGCCGCGTATAAGAAAGCCAGGGACGTATGAATGGCATATGGTAGAGAGCTGATGACATGCATCAGTGTCGAATAAGAGGCCATGATGATAGGTGGCAGAGGTGGAATCTCGGGTTGTGAAGACGCTTGTTCCTCGCCGTGGCTGGTGCCGTCAGAGGGTAGGTAGTCGGTGAAAATCTGGTATACGCAGAGCACGACGTAGGCGAAGAGGAGAGAGGACTCGACGGGGCTCCCACGACCGCTTCCGATGCCGTAGACGCACAAGAAAAGTGTGGTGGTCATGGCTACGCCGATCAAAGCCGCGTCGACATTGCTGATGGCAGGGAACTGTGCAATTCTCCACAAGAAATACACAGCGCTGGCAATGACTGACCCCGAGAATGCGAGCAGGGTGATCTAGAGCACTGTTAGCATTGTGCATGACAACAACGATACCGTGACTAAGACTTACCACCCAGGAATCGCTCCTCCCGCTATTCACCAGCCACCTTGTGAGCTGTCCTGCCGCTTGGATGACAAGCAGAGTGCAGAAGCCCTCGAGGAGCTGGAAAACAGGCCCAGAGTATCTGAGCATATTGTCCCAGCTTCCGAGCATAACAGTCTCCAGCACACCGTCCTTGCCAAACACCCACTCTGTCCAGCTAGTGCTCTTGGACTGGAACACGCCGCCCAAGGTCCTCTCCACCCAGTTGGTGCTTCCCGCATCGACGCCGAACTGTCCCAAGGACCATATGAGCAGCGTCGGGATGATGATCCACTGCGATGATCGGAGGACGGCCGACACGGTGTATCGGATCCGCGAGCCCTCGGGGGTGGCGAGCTTTACAGTCGAGTAGAAGAAGTAGTATAAGAAGAGGGACAGGCTGTAAGCCAGTCCGCTGTCTCGGCCGCCAACATCGAAGGCAACGGGTATCGAGAGGACGATGCTTAGCAGGAAGATGGAGCTGAAGAGGACGTTGAATATCCACCACATCGGGGCGGCGGGATCTGCTGGCTGGCAGAGCACCAGGCCAACTCGAGAGTGCAGCTACGTGCAGGCGCGGTGCTTTCTGCGTGTACTCGAAACTTATGTTGGTCGGCGATAAGTGATGTCGGTCCTGTATGGGTGTGGAGGGTCGGTCGATAGCAAGATCGAATTGCGTGCGTGCACGCGGGGGGGATCGCGTGACTGAGCACAGCTAAGGACGAGCTTTTCTCGTTCTCATATGGAAGTCGCTCTGCGTCGAGGATCGACTCAGCACGGACAAGGCCCTGGCTCAAGTGCCTCACTTGTGCTGAGTGCCGCTGGCGGATGGCTGCGTGGGTGATAATGTGGCGGCGAGGGGAGGGTATCTTTAGCTTAGGCGGTGGGTGTTGCTTTTGGCGTGGAGGTTTGTTTATCAAGGCTATCTTCACGTGCTTTTGGCTTGTGACTGCGTGCTCCCGTCAGGCGGTCATGCGGTCAGAACCTGGGGTGCGCTCAGGTACTTGCAGCTGGGATCAAATGCTACTAGTAGTAATACCCGTAGTAGAACAACGTGATGGATCCTGGCGGATATTTGCAGGACATGAGGAATGAGAATCTACTGATGTTACGGTTAGGGCTTTGCCATGAATGTGCCGGGTGCATCTGCATCTGCGCGTTTACGCCAGCTGGCTTTTTGGTGTTGGTGTGGCTACGGTGGTGTTTGGTAAATTTCTTGTACCCATAACCGCGAACCCACCGTTCACAGGCAAGCTGAACTTGAACGCCAGTTCTGCACGGGCATCCATTGAGGTCGGAAAGCGCAGAAAATCGCTCCAAGGGAAAAAAAAAGACCGCTCGGATTCATCTGTGGTGCCTGGTACGCTACATTCCGTCCTTTCCTATGTCCCCATATCATTAATGCCCGACGTCCACGCATCTTCAAAAATGCCAGCCGGGATCCAGCTGAGCTGTCCTGGCGGTCGGTACCTTGCGCGGGAAGTTACCGATACTTCATGCAATTATCCGTCACAATGACGCCTGTCCCACATCTTACCAGATCGACCACTGACAGTGTGCTGCGTCAACTCCTTGCATCTGGTTGCCCTTTTCAATTCATGAGTCGCCATTCTGACCCTAGGTACTTCCTACCACCCTTAGCATCTTTACCTCATGTTAGTAATCACCAGGGAGAGACGCTGCACGGAAAGACATGTACAACCCAGAACCGCTTTTCGGCTACAACAACTGCCCTCCCTGGCTGCTTGTTTCTTATGCCTGGGGACAATCATTGTGTGTTGTTCGCTGCCACCCTACCACAGCGGGGTGAGATGAGCTTATGTAGGCGGCCATTAGAAGACATCCATTGCGAAGCAATACAAGCCAGATGATCGCAAGCAGGTCGGCGCGTGCCAACTACCTTAGTATACCAGGGACTCGGCCAAGAATGCAGTCATGGACTTTAGGTGCGTGCGGATTTGTGGTGGGTTTTACGGCATCAAGGCAAACACGGGTGAATCCATTATTACGGGCCAAGTGCCTGATTCAGAAACCGCCCGTCTTGAACAACAGTTGTACATTTACGTCACTTTCATGAGCTTCCCCTGGTCGTAAGAGGTACAGCTTGCTCGGTTTGCTGTCCCAAATTATCATCGCCATCGTGATGGCGGGCATTATCCTCTACGCAAGATACCTTTAAACAAGGGTCATCCTGTGGGAGGTTTGCCTCCACACCCAGTGGAGAGAGATGCGTGAGACGTTGCACATTGCACCACGGCCGTCATGTTTATCCTGAAGAATACGTAGCACGAGTAAGTCTATCCAGGCACTGCATGTGCTCGTCAGCGCAGGCTACATCAAGGCTACTGTACCCAAGTAGGAGTACTATATGCGTAAAACTCAGTTGTAAGCTCCTGGTTACCACGGCAGTGTTTGCTGGCTTGGCCTCTTGATGGTCCCCAACATCCTCATCATGTTCCTGTTTCTGGCGGCAGGCACATGCCAGCAGTCAAAAGGCATCGTGCACTATTACCTCCGGTTCGGTGAGATCAGTTTACCATCTTCGGGCGCCAAGAAAGCTGCCTGAGCAACATTGGTGCGGATATTCTTGGGAGTTGAAATGAGACGAATGGTACGGACACAATTGACATACAAATAAAAAGTTCCGTTCGGAGAGATGCAACCCCGGGACGCCTGATACTGGGTTTGACCTCGAACCACGCAGCGCCTTCACCGCCCTTCATTGGTAGATATGGCCTCATGCCCCACTGATACCCGCAGCCCCTCCTCTCACAGAAAGAGTTCCGCGAAACACCACCTGTGGATCAACTCCAAAAGTCCAAAAGCCCCTGGAATCAGCTCCACACCGAGTAACAGCTCTCCCTCTTCGTCCCTTCAACATCATAGGAGGGCACAATCTTTCTACCTGCCGCCTCTCGCTAATTCCTATCGTTTCGTCCCCTCCGACTTTCTTGGGCCTCCATCCCAAGTGTCGAACCGTCTTTATACCGCAAGGATGCCGCCCTCCGCCTCTGCCACCGTCACCAAGGCACCCAAGCAGCGCAAGTCCGCCGCCACCAAGGACTCTGTCGATGGCGCTGCCGAGGCCGATGCCAACGACTTTTTCTGGACATATACCGAAGAACCGCACCGTACGCGACGAATTGCCATTATCAAGGCTCATCCGGAGGTAGGCGGAATATTTAGTTTGATACCCTGTTCCGCGGGAGGCTGACTATCCCCAAAGATCACCAAGCTCTGCGGCCATGAACCCCTGACAAAGTACGTCGTCGCCGGTGTCGTCGCTCTCCAGGTTGCCCTCGCATACTACCTCCGCGACACACCCTTCTTCTCGCTTAAATACTGGGCCATTGCCTACGTCTTTGGTGCCACCGCCAACCAGAACCTCTTCCTCGCTATCCACGAGATCTCTCACAACCTCGCCTTCAAGAGCCCTTTTGCCAACCGCATCCTCGCCATCTTTGCCAATCTTCCCATCGGCATCCCCTACAGCGCCTCATTCAGGGTACGTCTTCTGTCGTGTCCATCATGCATGGATGATCATGCTAATGTTACGCCAGCCGTACCACCTCACGCATCACAAGAGCCTCGGCGTCGATGGTGTAGATACCGATCTTCCCACCGCCCTCGAGGCGGTTTTCCTCGACTCCATCTTCGGCAAAGCCTTCTTCTGCACCTTTCAGATCTTTTTCTACGCAATCCGCCCCATGGCCGTGTACCGCGTGCCCCTGACCAACATCCACTTCCTCAACATTGCCGTCCAGGTCGCCTTCGACGTCGCTCTCGTCCGCTTCGCCTCCCCTCACGCCCTCCTCTACCTCCTGCTCTCGTCCTTCCTCGCCGGCAGCCTCCACCCGCTCGCGGGCCACTTCATCGCCGAGCACTACGTCTACGACCCCGTCCCGGCCGCGGCGCGCGATCCGGAGAACCGCATCCCCGTCCCTGAGACATTCTCATACTACGGCCCGCTCAACTGGCTGACATACAACGTCGGTCTGCACAACGAGCACCACGACTTTCCTGCCATCCCGTGGACCCGCCTACATGAGGTGCGTCGCATCGCAGCCGACTTTTACGAGGACTTGCCCTCCCACCCGAGCTGGGTGATGGCCATCTGGCGCTTCATCTTTGACGAGAATGTCGGCATCAAGTGCCGTGTAAAGAGGGAGAGTGGGGGCCGGATTGTCGGGGGAGCGGCAGGGTGGAAGGAGTCCGAGATTCAAAACTAGACGTACATTATCATGACATCTATTGCTGCGGGGTCTGGGTAAACATACCTAGATATGTTTCTTAAATGGGCGTCATCCTTATGGCAAGGACAGCACACTCGGTCAGCAGCATAATCAGGGAAGCTCGCGGCGTCAGGAGTTTGTAAAGGCAATAAAGGATCAACTAGACATGTGGCATAATAATGAAGATGTTTAACGCATGGCCGGTATATTTCACATTACACATATTTCATCCGGGGCCATGTCGAGTCATGAGAGAACGCCTGTTTACCTAGCAACGCACAAACAAACAAAAAGCATAACTAAAGTACAAGGACTATGCAGTCGCTTGCTACAACATGACATTTCCCTGACGAAACCCCACTGCACGTGGTGGGATATCTCACCACAGCCTTCCTCTCAAACGATAGACCAAGTCCCCTCCCTGTACGCCGAATTTCCTTGGTGTAGGGTCCTCGCTGCTCCCTGCATGTATCCCCGGTTTTGTTTTACTACTATAGCCAATGTAGGTTCAAGTCGCCATAGCGTTATACCAAAAACCTGTATCCCGCCGTCAAACAGGATAGTGCCTAGAAGAAAATATACCCGACTAGGAAAGCCAGGAAGCACAGCACAGCCGTGATATGCACAGGCACGCCCTGCACGACCTGCGGGGCAGCCTGCGCAAGCTGGCCACCGGCCTGCTTCACACCGCTGGCGCCAGTCTTGACGCGCTGACGCATAGTCGAATCAGTCGTCGTCGCGTCCTTAGCGGCAGCAGAGATGGTCGCCGCAGCGGCAGAAACAGCGGACTTCGGAGATTCAAGCTTGACTTCCTCGGGCTCGGACTTGGGTTCAGGGTACGGAGGGGGTGATTCGGTGCCGGCGCTGGGGGAGGCAAAGGTTCTTGAGGCTTCGGGGGTATCGGCGGACTAGGGTGGAGGTCAGTACGTGCGCAAACCTTGCTTCAGCTGTCTAGTTTGACATACCCCTCCGTTGACAGAAGTCTGCTTGCTCGGTGTCACTGCGATGGTAGGAGGAGCTTGGCCCTCATCGCTACTGGCGGGCAGCCAGTTGACGCGGATCTTCCTCTCGCTGATGGCAGACTTTTCGGTCGAGTCGAACTGTAACATGTTATCGCTGTGTTCCCATCCTCCTCATCCAGGAGAGGACGGCCGTAAGCGTACCACTGATGGGATGCTAGAGAACTCCTTGTCGCCGGTAATGGCTGCGGACTGGACGAGGAACTTGTCGCGGCACTTGGCGTCCAGCGGGGGTTCCTGCTTCATCGCCTGCAGCAGCACTGATACGACCTCGAGTCAGCGACCTGAATAGCACACTACGTGTCGCCTGGAGGCATACCCGTGACGTCGAAATCCTGGCCGGGCTCGATGCGGCCGGCATTGGGTCGCACGCAGTATCTAGAGGGATCCGAGGTTAGAGCACTCGTAGATGGCTGTAGGCTCGGGGGTCGTCGTACTGTTTCGGCGCGGTGGTTTTGACCTTGGTCGCGTGAGTTAAGGGCACATCGCATCAAGCCGGAGAAGAGTCGTCCGCCATACCTTGAAAGCGACGGGTGTCTTGTTGGGGTTCTTGATAGTGAGGGTCTGCGACACCTCGTAGGTAAAGGGACCTGGGCTCCCGTCAACGACTGTCCGAAAGGCAGAAGTCCGGTATGGGAGTGTACGCACGCCGAAAGCTCAGCTCCAGGGGCTCGATGTCGACCGACATGATGGGTTCGTCGCTGGATCGGGTAGCTGATTAATATTGAGGCGGTCGCTTGGGGAGGGTAGGGCTGAAGTCGGGCCACGAGAATGTGAGAAGTGGTGTGCGAGGGGCGTTCGTTGACAAATAGGGCGAGCGAGTTAGAGATAAACGTAGGACGAGGACGGAAGAGGTCGACGGTTGGCGTTTCGTGGTCTCGCGCGTTGGAGCGTGTGTCGGTGATCCCCACGATGGTCGAAGACGGGGCGGGAGGGTCTCGGGGTAGTGGTGTTTACGACGTAATGGCTGGCTGGGTCCAGTTTCCCGGGCTGGGCCATGTGCTCGTGGTCTGCTGGTCTCTCCCAGCTCCGAGGTTCCAGGTTGCCTACGAGGTCGCAATTTAGCCGATGTATTCCCTTCGGAACATTCCTAGGTACTAGTAGGCTTACCCTGGACCTGATTTAATTGGAGACGTTCCAACTTCATCCGAATGATGCCTTGCCCAAGGTCACCAAGACATTCGAATTTGAAAATTTTACTGTGATCAACAGGGAAGATATGAGTCTTACACAAGTTCTTTTAATTGGCCCCATTTCTGTCCGCCGCAAACTTCCACTAATGCCACGGAAAGCCTGTCATGTGTTTCCAATGCTGCGTCCAAGACTAAACCCAAGACGCCTTAAACCGACAGCGACTTATCAATTATAAACAACTTTAAGAACTCAGTTATGGTGACCAACAGGCTATATACCCTGGGAGAGTATAAGGAACAGCTACCCGTCGTGAAATTCTGCTTCCCACTCTTCCTGTGTATTGCGGCAACCAAACCACAGGATCTACCAGTACTGACATCGTTGCCCGGAAAGCGACGTTTTCCTTGTCGATACCACATTCCACCATGGTCCGTTTGGCATTGCAAGGAATGACTTTGGTCAACAGATAGAAAGGGCGTTGAAAAGATATATTAATAAAAACCTACCTTCAAGTGGGGTGGAGAGCTCGTGCTCATGTGGTGATGATGAATCTGCAAGGTTGAATTTAACTTTGGTTAACAGCTCGAGTCGCGGCTGCGGTTAAGGAAACTGACAGCGGGGAGACATTAATTTTCGTGGAATGTTCCCACACAAGATGGCGGGGCAATTACACGAAATTAATGTCGAGTCACTGGAAGATACTACCATTAGTACGACATGAAACTCTAGAAAGCCAAGCGCTGCAATGACGTCGGCTAGTAGCACCATAAAACGGTTAAAAGCCAGCGCTTGTTTGGCACACAACATGATTGAGTTGCTTACTTCTAAATTAATACCTGTCTACTAATATCGACCATTAACCGTCACTCTTGGCACGTCCTTGTTTGCTCCGCCATGCAACAGTGCCTGGGCGACAAAATCATAGAAGTTATTCGAACGCACTGCCTTATTTCACACTCATACAGGTAATTACTGAGGACGGCGTTTTCGGAAGCTAGGTATCCCGCCTGCCCCTCACCCACCCACCACCCAGCCCACTTTCCCCTGTGCAGCTGTCACTCCGAACTTAGGCTCAGCTTCACCATATCTGCAAGCCTTCAACGCGATTTCGTCAGCGACTGCTATTGAAGCACGATTCACAATGGCGTCGGACCTGGATACACTGCTCGATATGGGCTTCGACAAGACCCGCGCCGAGCTCGCCGTCAAGAAGACTGGAGGACGTGAGTTCGGAACACCACCCCCACCCCTGCCTTGCCCCAAAGCTCACCCGGCTAAACATCATCCGCAGTCCAGGGAGCACTCGAATGGCTCGAGAAGAACCAAGATAGGCCACTGGACGAGATCCAGAGCGAAGAAGCTAGCAAGCGCGCGGATGATGAAGAGGATGCTGCGACAAAGGCCGAGATCGCCGAGCTGGAGACTGGCCAGGCCCGCTCCATGGTCTGTAATGAGTGTAACAAGAAGTTCAGATCTCTCGCGGCCGCTGAGTTTCATGCGTCCAAAACGTGCGTTATCCAATCCCATGCCGAGTTGACATTACTTGCTGACCCGGTTCAGTGAACACACCGATTTTTCGGAGTCGACTGAGGAGATTGCTCCGTTGACAGACGAGGAGAAGAAGGCCAAGCTAGAGGAGCTGAGAGAACGCCTCGCCGCCAAGAGGGCCGCTGGTGCGCTCAAGGATAAGGAGGAGCAGAAGCGCAACGAGGTGAGTCTGACCAGCACTGGCGTCTACAATGTGTTTTATCTAACCGTGACAAGAAAATCCGACAAAAGTCGACCAAAGAAACACAGGAGGCCAAGGAGGAGCTGCAGCGCAAGGAGCAAATCAAGGAAGCCGCCCGAAAACGCCAGGAGAAGCTCGAGGACCTCGAGGCCAAGAAGCGCGTCAAGGCCAGGATCGAGGCCGACAGGGCCGAGCGACGCCGCAAGGCTGAGGAGGCCAAGGCCGCCCGCGAGGGCAGAGCACCCGAAGCTGAGGCCCCGGCACCAGCACCAGCGGCGGCGGCTCCCAAGCCCAAGGCTAACCATAACGAGGCGCGGCTCAGGTTACAGACGGACTCGGGCGTCCTCACGAAGACGCTGCCTGCGGAGACAACGCTGTTTGAGCTAGCACAACAGCTCGAGGCCGAGACGGGTTCGCCTGCCTCGAGCTTTACTACTACGTTTCCGAGGAAGACGTTCGAGGGTGACTTGGACATGTCCAAGACGCTCAAGGAGGCCGGGTTGACACCTTCGTCTGTTCTTATCGTGAAGTAGACCATGTACGAAAAATCGAAGATACATGCATGGGATGGCGCTGGGAAGACTTGCGGGGCCATAAACGGTTGGACACGGGTGGTAGAGCGTAAGGTGACATCCTGCTGCTTGCTGCACAATTGTACTTGTGGAGAAGTCGGGTGCTTTTTAGATCCTTAAATTGACCAATACCTTCCCCCCCGCGTGAACTCCGTCGTGAAGGGCTCCCATCGCGTCATCGATTGATGTTGAACGAAGCTATCGTGTCCCAACCGTTAGGATACGTCGTGCCCTCTCCACCCTGTATGATCGATCGATTTGTGAACCCCGAAGCCATGCAGTTGTGAAGTACAAAGAAGCAAGGAAACAAGTCGTTGCGGCGTGTGGTTGCTTAGTCGAAGAGACCGAAGCCCATGTCCTCGTCCGACTCCTCCTTCTCCTCCTCCTTGGCCTCCTCGGCGGGGGCGGCGCCGGCGTCGCCGCCAGCGGCAGCACCGCCAGCAGCGGGGGCAGCAGCACCACCGCCGGAGCCGACGTTGCTGAGCAGGTCCTTGACGTCCTTGCCAACCAGAGCCTGTAGATGTGAAAAGCCATCCCAGTCAGCGGGCTACGTTCCCAAGACAATTCGATGCGGTTCGGGGGTGGTCGCGAATTCGTACCTTGGCGAAGATGGAGGTCCAGATGGGCTCAACACCCTCAACACCGGCGGCCTTGATCAGGGACTGGAGCTTGTCGGACTGCGTGCGTGGTGAATTCGGTGGTTAGCGAAATTTTGTGAATCGCCAAATCATGCGCAGGCGGCGAGGGGCCAGCGTGAAGAAGGCGGTTCGGTTGTCTGTAAATACTTACAGTAATCTCAACGCCATCGTCGGCGAGGATCAGCGCCGCGTAGGACGATGCGAGCTCAGGGGTAGACATTGTGACTGATTTTCTCGTTGTCGTTGGGACGTGGAGAGAGGGTTGGGCTGAGCGTGGAGATCGTGGTGTTTTGGGATATCGGATTAATGAACGCCAGCGGATGACCACAGAAAATTACCCTGGTCGAAATTTCCCGCTGGAGGGCTTCAAGACCTAACTAAGACTGTGCGGCCGAATTGAACTTCCGTCCTCCGAACCATGGTTGCATATCATTGGCTAGTGATGTCCTGGCCAATCAAATTCCAGCCTCCGGGTGCGGCCAACGCCAAGACGAGCCCCGACTTGCCGATGACGGTCTTTCCCAGTTTCCCGGCAGGCCCCACCTCGGCTGGCCTCCCCCCAAAACCCCCCCACCATCAGCTAACTACCGGCACGTAAATCGCACTCGCACCCGCAGCTTCTGCGAGTCAGTCTTGAGCATGCGATCTTGTCCTCATTCACATTTCGGCATCATACTCTCAGCTGTAAATTGCGCCTCACTAAGCCAGGCTTCCTTAACCACCTGTTTCACCGCCGTCGGGCCCCATTGAGAACGTCTCGAAAACCCCGCGCCTCTACAACTAGCTTCTGCCCGCTTCGGAAGCGCTGGAACGACATCGCCCCTTCATTAGTAACCCGCGAATCCGGTGGCGCAAGCACACATGTGCTCCCAATAGCGTATAAACGTCCTCGACTTGCTACGATCGAGCCTCCACACCGACACCAAGTCTGGAACTACCAAGATAAACGACAAGAATGGACACACCAGCGGTCCCGCTTCCTGAGGATGCTCGGGAACGAGAGGTGCTCGACCGCCTCGTACTCGTCCGAGACCAACTTCTGCTCTTGAAACGAGATCGGACGACGTATATACGGAGCCAAGATGTCCTCCCGTTGTATGACGAGGCGATCGAGCAGGTGAAAGCGCTCAATGCCATTCGAGCCGAGACTGGTAACAAGGAGGAGAACAGAGGTCCGTGACTCGAGGCAGCTACATATCCCAGAACGGAGGACTGACACGTTTTGGTACAGTGGACAAGGTCATCGATGGCTGCTTCCAGCTCTTCTCTCTCTTTTACCTGACGATTGGGCGGAACAATGAGGCGCCCGCTGCCTACGCGCTGACCTCGACCATCAAGCGGTTACTTGACCACCTCAACGAAGTAAACTTATACTCGGCCAAAGATTTGGATAGCATAAGCGCGACGCTGGCTAGGCTCTCGACGAGTATCCACCAGGCGGAGAAGGTCGAAACTACCGATGCGCATCACTCCCCGTACCTACTCGAGCTTGTCTCCAAAAGGGTGGAACGTTGTCAGCAGACGACCAAGTCCCTCCAGAAGCGATTAGAGAGATTCGGGGAATGCCTTCTGGACAAGCACGAGAAGATAATTTCCATCTTGCGATCCATATCGCTGGCTAATACCAAGACAAAAGTTTGTGGATTTTGCGTTCATTCCTCTATCGGTTGGTGTGCTGACCGAGGCTGTGCCCAGTTCTCAACATCCGAAGTGCGGAAACTGCGCGACCAGCTACTTGAACTGGGAGAAGCGCGAACCGATGGGGAGTTTTGCAGCGTGGACGGGTCCATTCCGCCAGGCTCTGCCGAGGTTGCAGAATTATACGAGCGGTGTTTGAAGTGGTCGGACATGGTGCTCGAACGGTATGATTTATCTCTTCGTGTCTTTGTTTTGTGGAACTAACCTGTTTGAAGGAAGGGCCAAATCGGTGATCAATGGCGTCCAACATATGACGCGCTCGTCACCATCCGTAACGAGCTTGACAAACTATCGTTGACCCAGGCCTGGTCTCTCCGTGAGACGGACCTATACGACTATCAGAGGCAACTCGATAAAATCGACGAGAGTCGGCAAGGCGGCAACTTCATCGATGAAAAGGGCCGCCCCGCTGACCTGTGGACTCAACGCACGTTGCTCTACCTCATCCGTCGCAGTTATGGCTACATCTATCAGCTCATGATCCAGTCAGAGCCCGTATCCGAGGCTCTTCTCCCCGTATATACACAACTCCAGACGCTGAAGAAGTGCTTGCTCGAGGTCAAGGATAGCGGCGGAGTGTCGTCTGTGCGCGAGCTCTATCCTTACAGCATGAAGGTTAGATCATAACCCATGGCTGCTGGAATGCCTCTGCTGACGCGTTGTAGCTTCATTCGATCGATGATATGAGGACAGATGGAAAGTTTATTGTTAATGGCGATATTCCGGAGGGCCAGGGGAGTGTCTGTGAGCTCCTGGCTGAGTGTTTTGATATCTGTTACGAGTTGAGGGTCACAGCGGAGGAAGCCTCGGAGGCAGGAAAGTAGGTCATATGTTGATGAGACCGTGCGACTTGAGTGTCAATTCCTTCGTCTCTTTTTTGCCCGTTCTAGGGAGAAGTGACGCATCCGTAAGGGATGGTGATTATGGGGTCCATGACCCTTCCATACGTGGGCTTGTACGTTCCTGAGGTGGGGAATTCCTATCTACACATTTTGACGGCGCTGAACACTTTGTTCGAATACCCGGCTAGGGGTCATATTGCTGCCGTTGATTGACTAAAGGCGGGTTGTGTGTCTCTTCTACGACATACCATTCCTTCATCTCTTTGAACCGTAGCTCAGATGGTGGCCGATGTCTTCCATGCCTGGCGGAACGGGTAGATTTGCACCTGCAAAGTCAGCACTGGCGCCCAAACTCGAGGGAGGTGTGAATATCGGTCCCACCTTGTCAAAGTCCCATACGTCTGCTCTGCCATAGGGGTCGTTCTTAAGGGCCTCGAGCACCTCCTCCTTGGACGTGGCCTCGATGACGAGGGTGCTTCCGAAGAAGTCGAGGCTGGAGACCTCATCGTCCTTGGGGACATCATTGAGAAGAGCACCTGGTAGCCGGTGAGCCTTGGCTGTCTCGTGGCTGTAGACTCTTGTTCATATCTCCGTGGAACAGACTCACCTCCGACCTTCCACTCGCCGCTCTTTACCTTGGGTACTATGCCGTTGAAGTGGTCACTAAAAGAAGGCTTCATCAGTACATAGCTCTACGTCCGCGGGGTCATCTTGGAGGAGCGGGATTCAATCTCACCCTCGGGCAGCGAGACGCCTCTCCCGCGCATCGGGCTTGTCGGGCGCGATGACGAGGAAGTCGTACTTGCGACCAGTGGCGGCGGCGGCGGCGGTTGAGGAGGCCATTGCGCGATGGAAGCTCGAGCGGGGGACGAGGGTGGACGCGGTGAACAGGGGCTTGGTGACGAGTCGGGTCGCCATGCGTATAGGGACTCTGGCGTACTCAGAGAACTCAGTTCTAGGATTTAGCTCGCGGGGGGTCTGACGGGCGGGTGGCCTGGTGCTCGGGGTGCAATGTCGGAGGAGGAGGAGATGCGGAGGGCGTGCGGCCGTGTTCGGAGGTTGGCATGGCATCATCTCCGGGTAGCCCCACGGGTATAAGCGGGTATGTCTCTATACCAACAAGCTGTAGACAATTGGTTTGTATAATGTCGTATAAGTTATCAAATTCAGATGCGACATTTAACAGTGGGATTAAACATATTGGACATCGACAACACAGTAAATCGGACGAACCCTGTTCAAGACCACTCAAGGGAATCGAGGTGGGATGGCCTCCATCACCAAGTTTCATAGGGGCGATCAGTCTAAGTAAGCTTGTAATTGACCACTAAGAGGCAAACCGGATCGTATGTGAGAGACCCATGGTATTTATCTCTCTGGTTCAATTCAAAGGCGTCAATCTGTACTGTTGGACTCCCGTCAAAGAACTGTAGAGACGCCCGAGGCGTACTCGTACCTATGCCGTGAGAAATGGCGTAATAATCCGAACAAACTGGTCAAACCCGTCAATGAAGCAGACGTGGCCAGCGTTCTTGACGACGGCCAGTTCGACCTTCTTGGGCTTCCCGGCAGCCGTAAAACCCTCCTCGATCTGGGCCCTCATCTCCTCCATCGACTGCGGCAAGTTGGCGTCCTTTTCCCCGACCACGCAGATAGCCTCATCAACGCTGGCGCCGACCCGGCCATAGAGCGGGCGCAGGTCAAAGCTCGGGCTGCGGAGCGCATGGCAGCACGACTCGAAGCCGTCCACGGTGGTCCGGATCATCAAGCTGCGCATGCGCTGCGCCTCTTCGGCATTGGTGTTCACCCACGCCTTGCCGAACCAGCGCTCCATTGTGCCCTCGACGGTGGCCTCCATGTTCCCCGCCTCCCTCGCCGCGGCGACGCGGGCGCCGAAGGCGTCCTCGGTGCCGGCGTTGACGGGCGAGCACGACACGGTGTCGCAGATTGCCAGTCTGCTCACCACGCCGGGGAACTTGGTGGTGAAGACGACGCCGGTGGCAGCGCCCATGGATACGCCAACCCAGGCGTGCACTTTGGTGATGTCGAGGGATTGGAGTAAGAAGCGCACGTCGTCGGCCATGGAGTCGAAGGTGGTGTCGAGGCCGGCGGGGGCGGAGGAGTCGCCGTGGCCGGGCTGGTCGTAGCGCAGGGTGCGGAAACCATTCTTGTTGAGGACGGGGACGACGTTATCCCAAAGGGCGAGGGTGGCGCATAGCGAGTTGGCGAGGATCACTATGGGGCCATCTTGGGGTACAGTGTCGAGGGAGTATGCAAACTTCCTCGAGTCGGGCAGGGTGATAGATGAGGGCATTTGGTGGGATGAGACGGACGATACCTACGGTCGATGGCTTAAAGAGGAAAACAGATAATTGAATGGGCAAAAGAGATACAAATGGTGGAGAGCTGGGAGTAATTGATGCAATGTGTTGATGATTTCGCTGATGACGACAATGATGGTGATGTACTAATGATGATGATGGTGATGATTACAGGTTGAAGTTGCGAACTTGCGGCGGGCGGCAGCAACCGCTGAGGACTCGGGAGGGCCATACGGAATTTGTGTGGCTTCGTCCTACCATTTTGAGTTAGATACGGGTAATAATAATGAGCTTAATGCAGAGGCGAGGGTGGCGGTTGATTGAGCTCGCTCAGCTCACTTACACCAAGAAGTACATGTACCTTTACTGGTAAACTCGCAATCACTGCGAGTATATTGCCAGTTAATATTCTGCTCGTACTGAGTTTGTACAATACATTGATTTTGGAGGTAGAAGGTGTCTAGTATACAACCTCACGTTAGCAACATACAGGTCGCTGACTGAACTACGCACATAAATATACTAATTAGTATGTGTACAAATATATATATATATATATATATGTATAAATGATAGAAACATCCCGATTAGCCTTATGGATTGGAAAATATCTCGTAATTAGGGAATGCCTATGCACAATTGTTTCCGACATCTGTGGGTAGATCTCCATCGACGGGCCACGTCTGAAGGAAAGTCCCCCGGAGCATCCAACCGACTGGGTCACCAGTCAAGTAGGGAAAGGGGTACCTGGTAGTATGATGCTGGTAGTCAAAGGTCTCGAAAGTGGCGAGACGGGGTTTCGGAAAGGGGTTAGATGCTTCTGTACCTCATCCTTTCTAGAATACTGATACCCGTCCTGATCCTCTACCGTTCCCACACAACTCCCGCCCCAAAACTGGTATCAGTAACAGCATTGACCCCTTTGCTCTGCGGCTCATCTGGTTCAAAGTCCGCACGGTCAGGCATCCGCATGCCCGCATCCACATGATGCTTAACAAAGAGCAGCGAGATGCCATCCTTGTACAGCCACGGATCCTCAGTGCGCCTCTGCCAGGCATCAAGCTTAGCTCTCAGATCCCGCAGCACCTCGCCGGTAGTCTCATCCCCCTTGGCCTTTTCGACGAGGTTGTGCAGCTCGCGGGGGTCAGCCTCGAGATCGTACAGCTCCTCGGGAGGGCGGAAGAAGTAGTCACGCAGACGCCGCCCACCGACGGTGCGGTCCTCGCTGTTGCGCACGTCCTCCCACGCCAGGCTGCCGTAAATGTCGGCCGCCATGGGGAAGTCGAGGCGCCAGGCGAGGTTGCGGTGGTACTTGTACCGGCGGGTGCGGACGAACCGCGTGGGCCAGTAGTTGGTGATCTCGTGGAAGGTGTGCGAACCATAGACCTTGTCCCAGTCTGTCTGCAGCTCCTCCGTCGAAGAGAGGATGGGGAGGATGGAGCGGCCGAGTCGCGGCGAGGACGGGTCCGGGTTGACGGAGGTGGGGTGCTTCGCCCAGTCTAGTATGGTGGGTAGAACGTCCACATAGGAGATCATGTTGGGATTCGTCACACCTGAGGGCCCTCCGGGACTGCGCATGAGAAATGGGAGGTTGATACCGGCGTCGTAGAGCGTCGTCTTGGAGTTGATGAACGGCGGGCCGTTGTCACTCATGAAAAAGACGAGAGTGTCGTCAGCCAGGCCGCGAGACTGCAGCTCCTGGAGGATGAATCCCACGCCTTGATCCATACGGTTGATGCTCTCATAGTAACTGGCCATCTCTTGGCGGACACCGGGGCCGTCACTGAGGAACTGGGGGATGGGAACCGCGGCCGGATCGAACCGGTTCCTCTTGACACGCTCATCAAAGTCGTCGTCATTGCCGAAGCCGCTGCGTGTACGGTCCCGGTGCGGGTCAATGAAGCCCACCGTCAAGAAGAACGGCTTGGCCTCGCTCGCGGCCTTGTCGAGGAAGGCTGCGCAGCGATCGCTGATGTAGGCGACGTCTCTCGTCGTGCTCTCTTCCCGGACCGTCCACGGATACACCCTGTCCGGGCCAACATGGACCTTGCCTACGATGCCGGTGAGGTAGCCGTGAGCATTCAGCAGCGCGGGGCCGGACTCAATGTGATCAAAGGTGCAGAAGTGATGGCGCTGGCTGTGGAGACCGTATTGTCCGCTCTGGTGGTTGTGCTGCCCCGTGTAGATGGTCGAGCGGGAGGTGCTGCATGATGCGGTACTGGCGAATGCCTTTGTGAAGCGGACGCCGTCAGCGGCCAAGTGGTCCAGGTTGGGCGTCGCCTTCATGGGGTCGCCATAGGATCCGAGCTGGCGCCCAAGATCATCAGCGATCATGAGAAGGACGTTTCTTCTTGGTGCCATGGTGTTCGGTGGCCACTTTGGGGGTGACTTTTTTTTCCCAGTGGTGTCAATATTGTCTCGCTGATGTCTCTGACGACCCGAGTGATGGACTGCGGATATCAGAGACAGGTTAAAACAAAAATGGATGGTGTAGCGGGGATTCCCGTTGGCCGTAGACGTGGTTGGATCCAGATGTAAGTGCCGTGCGGGGAAGATGGCACAGGGAAGACGCCGATCGGGCGCCCATGTCTGGTCTCAATGCGTCTCGTCTTTGCGGATTGATAAACTGGATTCACACGATGGGCAATGTAGACTGAAGCTCAGGTCGTCGACATAAAACGGGCCGGTATAGGATTTGGAAGCCATACAAGTCCCATGTGCTGGGATATATACATACTCTGAACATTCATCCTCTCAACTTCTCGACTAACAAACAGACAAACAGACACCCATCTCGAACGGGGAGCCCCTCGCACAGTCTCCTCATTCATCAATCACGCCATCACCATACTCGGCCTGTCCCGTACACGGCCAGGTTAGGTCGCTCCCCCAACACCGCCGAGAGTGGACTAGACTGATGTCGGCAATCAAGTCAACCAAACACTGATTGCCGTCTTGTCTGCATCTTCATTTCGACTACGGAGGCTTTCCTTTATTCATAAAACACCCAGCCTCCATTCGGGAGCTAGAGCAAGCACAGTTGTCGCAGCTCGCAGCCATGGCAAGCTCAGCTCTACGCATCACCAACCTGTACGTTGTCTGCGGGCTCGCCACCATTGGCGGCCTGCTCCAGGGCTTCGATGTGAGCAGTCTGTCGGCCATCTTGGCCACGCCGCAGGTGAGCAGCAGTCGTTTATGGAATGGAACCTATCCGCCAACACTTGCGTAGTACAAGAGCTACTTCAGCAGCCCCGACTCGGTCACACAGGGAGGCATCACCGCCGCCATGGCCGGTGGCTCCCTCCTCGGCTCCCTGGTCGCCTCGTGGACCGGCGACCGCTTCGGCCGGCGCGACTCGCTCTCTATCGCCTGCGTCATCTTCACCGTCGGTTCGATCCTCATGAGTGCGGTGCAGAACCGGGCGATGCTCATTGTCTCTCGCATCGTCAATGGCTTTGCCGTGGGCATGTTGACCAGCCAAGGGTAAGAGGGTCTCCGATTGAAGTGACATGCAGGCTCTCTCGCTGAGAAGCAGGCAGACCGATTTACATTGCCGAGCTCAGTCAACCGCGCAACCGTGGTAGACTCATTTGCTTCCAGCAGTGGAATATTACATGGGGGGTAGGACGAATCTGGATATTAACTTAGTAGTCTAAGCTAGTACACTGCCCCCTTTACATTGGACGCATTCGCTGACCTGTTAGGTGCTCATCATGTACTTTGTCTCGTACGGTGCATCATACATCAAGTCCAACGCCTCCTTTCGCCTTCCCTGGGGCCTTCAAATGATCCCCGCCATTATCCTCTTCTGCTGTCTGCCATCCATGCCCCGATCCCCTCGCTGGCTCGCAAGCCAGGACCGCTGGGAGGAGGCTGTATCCACACTGGCCATTCTGCGGTCGGGCGGCGATGTCGAGAATGCAGAGGTAATTGCCGAGATGCAGGAGATTCGCGACCGAGTACAGTATGTGCCGTCATTCCTGATGTTGCTTCTTATGTGCAAGCTCACACGACCTAGGCTCGAGAGGCAGTACAAGTCCACCTCGTGGTCCGAACTAGTCTCATCGCGCAACATCGTCCGCGTCCATGTCGGCATCTTCGCTCACCTATGGGCGCAGTACAGCGGCATGAACGCACTCATGTACTACATCACGTACATCTTCGAGATGGCCGGCCTCACCGGCACCAACAACCTCACCATCGCCAGCATCCAGTACGTCATCAACTGCGTCATGACCATCCCGGCCCTCATCTTCGTCGACCGGCTGCCACGGCGCATGCTCATGATGGCCGGGAGCTTCTTCCTCGGCGTCTGGCTCTTCACCACCGCTGGGCTGATGGCCACGTACGGCCACGCTGTCCCGGGCGGGCTGGAGCACAGCCCAAATGTTACCTGGATCGTCGAGGATAGCGCAGCGAGCAAGGCCATCATCGCATGTAGCTATCTGTTTGTCGCAACCTACGCACTGACATGGGGACCGATGGGGTGGATATACCCGTCCGAGATCATTCCACTGTACATCCGGTCCAAGGCAGTGTCCATGGCCACCCTGGCGAACTGGGCGGGCAACTTTAGCCTCACCTTCTTCACCCCGCCCGCCTTTGAGAACATTCAGTGGAGGACGTACATTGTCTTTGGCACCATCTGCATGGTCGGTTTCATCCACGTCTTTCTCTTCTCCCAGGAGACAACGGGCAGGTCGCTCGAGGAGATGAACGACATTTTCGACACTAATACGTTTGCTTTTGGAAATGTCAAGGAGCCTGAGAGATTCAGCGAGAGGGTGAGGCGAGTTGAGGAACAGCTCGACGAGGGGACCGGTCCGAAGGATAACTATACCGCGAGTGTCGTCGGAAGCACCAGTCGAATGGTGTAAGCAAAGGATCTGGCTTGCAGGGCCGGTTACAATTCCATCCATGAGGATGAGCAGGCTCTGGATATTAGTATTGATATGACTCGAATTTCCAGGCGGATCATGAATCGACATGCACTACAATTCGGCCCCAATTAATTAGCACTCGCAGTAATACCTGCTTGTAAGCACACCGAGAAGTGAATATCAGGGAGGGAGGGATTTAAATAGGAGATAGAACTTTGGTTCTACCTTGGTTTTTCATCCCCAATAGTATGGATAGCGGGACTAGGTGCGCAAGGCTATCTGGAGTAAATAATTGTGATAGGAAACCGAGGGAGGAAGAAGAAGGTCGATGAAAAGAAAACTAGGTACCTAACGGCATCCGCGATTGCCTAGTGCACGGCCATCCGTGCAATCTGGATCTTAAAAATCGGGTGCTGAAAGAGGAAATCCCGGAGGTGGGGCCGGCTCGGCTCCAGGGACCTCCGGACTCTGTCTCCGGGTCATGGCCAATATGCGGCTGGCACGCCGGATTTGGCCGGTCGCAAACAGAAGTGGTTCATTGTTGCCGGATCTTTATTCCACGTTCGATTTTCAAGTTTACGCATGTACGAAGTCAGCCTTTAACAGCTCTATGAAAGTCCAGTCAGCGCCAGCTAGTTATGACGGATGGCCTGGAGGTAAAGATTTGACAACGGTATCTCTTCCTATTACGGGGAGAGTTGACTAACTGGTCAGCCTCGTTGTATTTTACACGGTACACCTTGAGCAGCGCCGCCCTGGTAGTGTCATGACTGTTGGGAACGTGACGTGGGGACAGGACAACGACTAGGGTACGGCAAATTGGAAGGCTCTGCTGGTGGTGGGCGCGGTGCAGATGCGCACACAAAAGTGAACAAAAAATAAGGGGCACTGACAGACAGCAAAAATGAATGGGATGATGAGACTGGGACTCGAACCCAGGAGGATTGCTCCACCAGGAAATGTAATGCTAAGGTAGCCTTAACCTGACGCCATAACCAACTCGGCCATCTCACCGCACTTGGTTGGCAGAGGCCGAGGCACAAGTCACCCATATCCACAACAGCGCCCGAGCGTCCGAAAGAAAAAGAGCATAGAAGACAACAAAAATATTAAATTTGAAGTCGACGCAAAAGGGAAACAAAAAGATAATTCATGATGAGACTGGGACTCGAACCCAGGAGGATTGCTCCACCAGGAAATGTAATGCTAAGGTAAGCCTTAACCTGACGCCATAACCAACTCGGCCATCTCACCGCACTTGATGCGGAAGCGGCGAAGAGTAATTCCCTCATGACCGGCGGCTACTCTGAGCGGCGGAGGAGAAAAAAAAAGAACGGTCCGGTGAAGATGGGGAAAAAGAGAAAGCCAAAAAAATGAACTGATGAGACTGGGACTCGAACCCAGGAGGATTGCTCCACCAGGAAATTAGTGCTAAGGTAAGCCTTAACCTGACGCCATAACCAACTCGGCCATCTCACCGTTGACGAGGGAGCCATCTATAGAGGACTATACCACCAGCAAATGCGGAAAAGGCTTGGGAGGGCAAACCATCCCGACGTCGCAGGTCAAACTAAATGGCTGGCACTCCTGCCATCGATGGAGAGTACTTGCAGCGCGTCTACAGTACGACATACATTGTCGCGGCCATTATTCATCAGTCAAGATCAAGATAGAGAGACTTGTGCCGGTGAGAAGAGCACAGCGCAGATGCACAGGCCCAGTTGTTGAGGAAAACGATGATAATTCAGAGACAACGGTCGAGAGCCGGCGGTGAAGAAGAGCCTAGCGAAATGGAGCACGTCCACGCGTTGAAACTCCATACTCGGTATATGGTGTAAAAGCAGCAAATTGCTATCGAATCAGGTTGCATATCAAATTGGTTCCTTCCGTGAAATGAATGCCCAGCAGCCCATGTGGGCTGCTAGCCGAGAAGGGTTACGCAGTGATGAACGAAACACATCGCCTGGGGCGGGTGCCGGATGGGCTCAGATCTAGCACACTACCAGTAGACCTCTTCATACAATCGCTGCAGGTGGCTTTTGGTCCGTCGCCGCTAGACACCAGGTAAGGTACTGGACCGTAAATGGACAACAGTCGGCCCCACCAGCCGGTGACTATCGTCGTCCGTCTGCAGATGGCGATCAAGGCGCGAAAGACCAAGAAACGAGCGAAAGGGAAAAATAGAGTTGAGAAGACGAAGGAGATATCCAGCAAGAAGTGGTTGGCGAAGGAAACGGACCAAAAAAATGAATTCAAAAAAGAAATGCTGATGAGACTGGGACTCGAACCCAGGAGGATTGCTCCATCAGGAATGAACGTTAAGATAACCTTAACCTGACGCCATAACCAACTCGGCCATCTCACCGCCCAGCGAGTTGCTGTTGCAGAGTATTCCAGACTAAGGTTTATAAGACTTCAGCCCTGACCATTCTCCAGAACTACGGCACGTCTGAATTGAGTCATTTGCTTTGTGAACTTGAACAAGCGATGAATCGCCACAAGAAAGCAGACGGACCAGGAACAGGCTTAAACCCTCTAGTGCAAATAATTCAGAAGGTAGGTAGGTAATGACTCGGAATATCTGGATCTGACTCGGGCCTAATCGAGGTAATATTCATGTACCTGCTGTTACTGTGCGCACCCTACTACGGCCGAGGCACTAACTTCCGAGCCCCGGCGGGGTCAGGTCCGATAGTGGGATGCTTTTGGGACAATCAATGGTGGGGTAATTTTCGACGGCGACTTCCTCTCGCCCACTGAGTCACGCAGAAGAACATTGAGACGCGAGGCCGACTGACCTTGAACCAAATCCAAACCCGACAAATCTTTCGCGACGGAATTCTGCCATCTAGAACCGTTGGTCCCGCCCACTCTAGACGGTTTCCACACAAAAGCCAGCGACAAATGGCGGAAACGAGACCGGAGGAGAGGCTCGCCCTCATCCGCGAGAACCTCGCCGAGTTCCTCAACCCCGAGATCCTCGAGAAGATCGTCAACGAGGGCCGCAATCCCAAGGTCTACTGGGGTACGCGACACACAATATCCCCCGCAAGTCGCCCACGCGCAGACCAAGCAAAGACTAACCCAGGCGTACCCCTCACAGGCACCGCAACCACCGGCCGGCCCCATGCCGGCTACCTCGTCCCCGCCATCAAGATCGCGCAGCTCCTTGCTGCCGGCTGCGAAGTCACCATCCTGCTCGCCGACATCCACGGCTTCCTCGACAACCTCAAGGCGCCCATCGAGCTCGTCGCGAACCGCGCCGAATACTACCGCTTCGTCATCGCCGCGCTGCTCAAGGCCATGGGCGTCTCTATCGACCGGCTACGCTTCGTTCTCGGAAGCTCCTACCAGAAGAGCCCCGAATATGTCATGGACCTCTACAAGATGTGCTCGCTCGTCTCGGAGCACGACGCCAAGCGTGCGGGCGCGGAGGTTGTCAAGCAGTCTGATAATGCCCCGCTCAGTGGCCTGCTCTACCCAGCGCTGCAGGTGCTGGATGAGCAGTACCTCGACGTGGATGCCCAACTGGGTGGCATGGACCAGCGGAAACTGTTTGTTGCTGCGACCGAGTGGCTTCCCAAGCTGGGATATAAGCAGGTGGGTTGGCTTGCGTCTCTGGAACCCTTACAAGGCAATTGCTGACACTCTTTGCCAGCGCGCACATCTCATCAACACCATGGTCCCCGGTCTACAAGGCAGCAAGATGAGCTCCAGTGACGAGAGTGCGTAGACACGTCTATACTCTGCCCGACATACCGGGTTGTACTAACAGAGGAGCAGACAGCAAGATTGATCTTCTCGATCCCGCCGACCTGGTCCTGAAGAAGGTCAAAAAGGCCTTTGCCGCTCCCAAAGAGGTGGAGGGCAACGGCGTCCTAGCACTGATCGAATACGTCCTACTCCCCGTCTCCCTGCTGAAGACGGGCGAGCGCAAGTTCGTTGTCGAGCGAGAACGGGACGGCCTCGAGCCTCTCGTCTACACGGAGATCAGCAAGCTGCACGAGGACTACAGAAACGAAGTGGTATGGGCCTCCTCGCGAGCATTGAATGCGGAACCTCACGCTAATTCTTGTGCAGTTGACACCGCAGCTGGTGAAGCCGGCCGTTGCAAAGGGTCTCAATGAGATCCTGGCTCCCATCCAGGCTGAGTTCCAGGCCTCCAAGGAGTGGCAGGACATCACCGAAAAGGCCTACCCGCCGCCGCCACCACCGGCGAAGAAGAAGAAGGAGAAGAAGGACAAGGGGACAATGCACCCTGGAAACAAGAACAAGCCGCAGCAGCAAAATGCCCAGCCCGACGGGGTCAAGGCGGAAGCGGGTGGGGAGCAGCCGCAGCCCGACGGCGCGGCGGAGCTTCCGGTCCGGTAATGGGTTGGGGGAGGAGGGGTGGGACCGTGGAGCGGCAGCCCCTGTGGACTATTAGACATAGAAAAGAATATTCGAGCTAGGAGTTTCAAAAGAGGAGTTGGTTTGACGAGCGAGAGGATGTTTGGAGATGATTCTGTACGTCAGCTTGCATGGTGATGATATCGTGCAATATCGAATGAGGTGTCGGGATTGTATCCAGCGGGTACGGTAGGAGAAAGGAAGAACACTTTGCTGAGGCCTTCGCTGGCTAGAAACGTGGAAGTGAGGCAACGGGAGATCCAAAAGCTCAATGTGCGGACCGCGTCGTCGCGTCATGTCGGACAAAAATTATCGTGTGAGACTAAAGGCGATGGGTAATGTTCTTACAGTCGTCTCAAACGTGAGGCGCGTGTGCACGACAGGGCTCTGGATCCCGATCCGTATGACGTCGAGACTCGTGAGGCCGCTTGGCGATTTCACAACCCCCGTTGGTCGACCCCTTTGCCTCCTCCACGGGTCTTAAAAAGACGCCAAGCCGAAATCGATTTTCGATTCCCCGTACCTGAAATTGCATCTACATAGGAGCGAAACGGCATTTATCTGATAAAACGCCCACCAAGCTTGTTTCGCTGTCGATCAATTTTCTCCACCACACATGGCAAGCGAAAGCGCCTCCCACATATAACACAAGTACAAACGCCTTTGCCGCCACTACTACCAAGCGCCGAGAAGATGGGGTCGCCGCCTTCCAAGGTCTACATCGTCATGCACAGCGACCCTGCGGGAGCGACTGTGGTGCTGGGCGTCTTCGCGGTGCTGCAGGACGCCAACGACGAGTGCTTCAGCCGCGCGCGTGCAGAGGACGTGATGCTCACGAGTGAATCGTCCACGACGGGGCCTAGCCGCGACCACATCGTTCCCGTCGAGCCGATGCGCTGGGATACCGCTGACGGGGTCAGCTGCTGGGTCCAGGGGTTTGACGTGATACCACGGAGGATTGTGAATCCGGATATTATATGAGAGGCGAGGGGGTTTTGGTACATGGGGCTTGGTTGCCGGGTCGACTTGTGTTCCAGGTTGTTGATATGAGGACGCTAGGAGGATGTGGCTGCTGGTGAAGATGACGTATGGCTACCTAGGTGACCAGAGATGGGGGTGGTTGATGATATGTTCCTAATACATGTGTCTGGTGGAATTAACGGTGTCTAAGTGCTTTTAGCGCCGTCTAAGAAGAAGCAAAAAGACATATTACGATGACCCGATTCTAGGCGGAAGTTTTGTTCAGTCGTCTACAGCTTGGCCTTGCTGGTCTCCTGCTTCATCATGGTCTCGGCCACGATGCGTCTCTGGATCTTGCCCGTCGCCGTCTTGGGCATGACCTCGGTGAAGTAAATCTGTTCCCTGTTAGCTCTCATTTCCATGTATATTCGGGAGCCGGAATTGAGCGGGGATACTGACCTTCTTGGGAACCTTGAACTTGGCCGACCTCTCAGCCACCCACGCCTTCAGCTCATCCGCCACCAACTTCTCACCTGACAGAAGCACGACGGCCACGCCAATATCCTGCCCGTACATATCGTCCGGAATGGCAAAGCTCACCGCCTCGGACACTTTGGGGTGCTGAGTGAGCACATTGTCCAGCTCGATGGGGCTGATCTTCTCGCCGCCCTTGTTGATGAGCTCCTTGATGCGTCCAGTGATGACGACGTACCCGTCCTCGTCGAGGAGGCCCTGGTCGCCAGTGCGGAAGAAGCCGTCGGCCGTGTACGAGGAGACATTGGCGGACTCGTTGTTCAGGTACCCCTTTGTGACGTTCTCTCCGCGGACGCAGATCTCGCCCTCGCCGCCCCGTGCGACCTCGGCGCCCTCGTTATCGAGGATGCGCACCTCAACTCCCTGACCGACGCCCACGGTGCCGGGCTTGCGCTTGGCGGGCGGGAGCGGGTTGGACGTCATCTGGTGCGCGGCCTCGGTCATAGCGTAAGCCTCGAGCACGGGCGCACCGTATACCTCCTCGAGCTGGTGGAAGACGGTGGGGGAGAGCGGGCTGGAGCAGGACCTGATGAAGCGGATGTCGGGCCTGGGGCTGGGCGGCGGGTTCTTGAGTAGGATCTGGTGGATGGTGGGCACAGCGGTGTACCAGTTGGCCTTGTGTGTGGTGAAGTCGGGCCAGAATGTGGCGGCGGAGAACTTTGGAGGGACAACGATGGATCCGCCGGTGTAGAGCGGGGCAAGGAGGCCAGCGAGGAGGCCATGGACGTGGAAAAGGGGCATGACGAGCATGGTGCGGTCTTTTGGCGTAAGTTGATATGTCTCCTTGATGTTTTCTGGGCATGTTAGTATTGGCGACAAGGTGTGGGTAGGACGAAAGGGTTGGTTGGTGCTCACTCATGGTGCGGGTGAGGTTGCGGTGCGTGAGGGGGACCTAGAGCAGTGAGCGCGGTGCCGTGAGGATTGGAACCGTCCTGAACGTACGACTTTGGGTCTCGAGGTCGTTCCACTGAGTTATTGTCAGTGATTATTGCTGCCGGGGATGGGGGATTGGGGGGTTACCTGGTGTGGAGGATGAGTGCAGCATCGTCAGGCTGGGCCTTCAAGACCTTCTCATACTTTCCCCTGAGCTTGCCCGGGTCCTTGACATCGAGAACGACCTCGCCTCTCCGGCCATCCCAGTAGCACTCGGCAACAGCAGCATTGAACTTTTGAGCAGCCTTGACGCTGGGCGCACCGGCATCCCAGGCGCCGCGCGGCACGAGGACAATGGCGCTCTCGATGTCGCTGATGTAGAACTCGAACTCGTCCTGCTTGTAGGCCGGGTTCAGGGGCGCGGCGATGCCGCGCTGCCACGAGGCGGCGAGGAAGGCGACGATGAACTCCCAGGTGTTGGGGAGGGCGATGGAGACGGGGGAGGCACGGGTGATGCCGAGGGCGGCGAGCTGCTGCTGGAAGCGCGAGGTCTGGGAGGCGAGGGAGGAGTAGGTGACGGTGAGGGCGTGGGGTTTCGAGGGGACGATGACGGCGGTGGCCGAGGGGTCGCCCTTGATGGCGGTCTGGAGGGTGAGCGTCATGGTTCGAATTGATGTCGAGGTCGCCTGTGGTCCGATAATATTGGGCGAGCCAAGATTCCAAACAGTGGTACTAGTGAGGTAACGCAGTCAGGAAATCGGGGTTGTGATGGAGGGGAGCTTAAGAGTGAGGCAGAGTCAATTCGTACGCCCCGACTCCACGAAGCCAGAATTATGGGGAATTGCAAGAGAGATTACGACGTCCGGTCCGGTCGGGATGAGGCGGCGGAAACCAGAATGTCGTGACGGAGACGGGGAACCATGTCGAGGCTAGTGTCGGTCGGGACTTTCTCTGGTCGCTGATTTGCGGTCGCATGCCGAAGACCGGAGCCCGGGACGTCGCGGCGGTTATAACTGGGTGGACCTTACGGACCTTAACCGCGTGTATGTATTAGGTGCAACGTGGTTACGTCGCCGATAGGCAATACGTCAAGGTTTCATGTCCACCGGTCGATGTCCATGGTTGGTTCACTAGTACCAGAGTTACCTAGTATTAGTGCGACCATTTTGCTTCGGGTCCCAGTCTTCAGAGCTGCCGAATGGTTCCTGCTAGACTCAACGATCGAGATGGCCGGTTTAACTGCAGAGGAGGAGCCATGGAGCGATGAGGATTGTCCCAATCGTTGTAAATGCGTACAAGTACAGGTGCCCATAAGTACAGTACTACAGGTACGTACTACTACTACCTCGGTACAATTGCGTATTACATACTAGGACGGATACAGGTTGCCAACCATTGGTACGTATTAATGAGGAACAGTCTGTGCGAGTCAAGTACGAGTGCAGGAGATGTGAACTTGAGAGTGAGTGGACTTGCGGCTTATTACGTGGTGGGAATATATGCGTGCATGCATAATTACTATAAAGGAGCATGCCAATAGTCCAGGAAAGCACGACGACAGGTAAACATCTAAAAGTACTAAAGTAGCAATGGTCAAGAATGTAGGCGAACGGACTTTCGCACGAGTAGCACAGAAGCAAGTGGGCAATGCCGAAATACAGTTTGGCTACGAGTACCTAGGTAGTCTGTACAGACTACCTACAGACTAGAGGCGTTGCTGCCCGCTGGGAGCGGCCCGGGGCACCGGCGGCGAGATGGTGGGGGGAGTGCCATGTACAGTACTATAGTACGGATACCTGTACTCGTACCCCCGTATTGGGCCGGGTCTCCCCCTCCACAAACCCAAAGTTGCGGCTTGCTGCTTCTCCACGTCAACCCCATCCATCTCTCGTCCACCGTCCACTCCGACAAACGCACCCATTATACGCTCCCTTCCGCCGCTTCATGACTCGCCCACGCCCACGCCCACGCCCACTCCCACGCCCACGCTCTCGTCCCCGTGCATGATTGCCCTCTCGACAAGCTCCTGTCCGTCATGGCCGAGGTGGACGCCATACCCACCTTTGGTGCCGAGCTGAAGGCATGTCATGTCCCTCTTTCCATCTCCTCCCCCCCCTCCCCCCCACCACCCGGGCCGTAGCGAGCAAATTCGCGCTGACGCCTTCATCAGGATGGCTTCAAACCCGCCAACGTCTGGGTCGCCCATGGCATCACCTGGCTCGAGGATATCCAGCATTTCTACCGTGAACGCTCCGCCATCGAGAAAGAGTACAGCGCTAAGCTGAACGCCCTCGCCAGAAAGTACTATGAGAAAAAGAACAAGAGGTCCGCCGCCCTCGGCGTCGGCGACACCCCCGCCATGACCCCGGGGTCGCTGGAAAGGTAGGATAACTGGGTGCAGGAGAGCATCTTCGTCACAAACCTAGCCCCGGCTGACCGACCCCGTGCAGCGCTTCCCTCACCACCTGGTCCACACAGCTCTCCACCCTCGAGTCCCGCGCCGCCGAGCACGACCGCTTCGGAAGCAACCTCATCTCCCAAGTCGCCGAGCCCCTCAAGTACTACGGCGCCCGCTTCGAGGAGCTGCGCAAGCGCCACAGCGAGTACGCCGAGAAGCTCGAGCGCGAACGCGACGCCTCCTATGCCGACCTCCGCAAGACCAAGGCCAAGTACGACGCCGTCTGCCACGAGGTCGAAGCCCGCCGCAAGAAGTCCGAGTCCCACTACGACAAGGCCAAGGCCCAGAGCGCCTACCAGCAGCAGGTCCTCGAGATGAATAATGCTAAAAACTCCTACCTCATCGCCATCAACGTCACCAACCGCCTCAAGGAGAAGTACTACCACGAGTACCTCCCCGAGGTCATGGACAGCCTCCAGGACCTCAACGAGTTCCGTGTCCTCAAGCTCAACAGCCTCTGGGGCACAGCCTCGCACCTCGAGGCCGGCCTGATGAAGCAGAGCCTCGAGATGATGGAGCACCTCGGCGTCGAGATCAAGCGCAACTCCCCGCACCTCGACTCCATGATGTACATGCGCCACAATATCGGGACCTTCAACGAGCCCCCGGACAAGGTCTTCGAGCCCAGTCCCGTGTGGCACGACGACGCCACCATGGTCGTCGATGAAATGGCCACCGTCTACTTGCGCAACCTCCTCAGCAAGTCCAAATCTTCCCTCGGCGAGCTCAAGCGCGACGTCGACAAGAAGCGTAGGGAGGTTGAGTCAGTCAAGCGTCTCAAGCAGCGCGTCCGCGAGGGGACCGAGAAGAAGGACGAGGTCGAGGTTGTCCGCAGCCTCTTCGCCCTGCAGGAGGATCTGCACGCCGTCGACCGCCAGCGCCTCACCGCCGAAGTCGAGACCACCACCATCACCAGTGCTGTCGGCGACGTCACCCTCGGTGCGAAGAACCATAACTTCAAGAGCCAGACGTTCAAGATACCCACAAACTGCGATCTCTGCGGCGAGCGCATCTGGGGTCTCAGCGCCAAGGGCTTCGACTGCCGGGATTGTGGCTACACCTGCCACAGCAAGTGCGAGATGAAGGTTCCCGCCGACTGTCCCGGCGAGCAGAGCAAAGACGAGCGCAAAAAGCTCAAGGCACAACGACAAGAAGTTGCCAACAAGCTCCTAAAGCCCTCACCATCCGGCTCGACTCTTAACGTCTCCGAGGGCCCCGGCCTGACCCGTTCCAACACGATGAATTCGCTCAGCTCGAGAGAAGCACAGAGATCAGCGACACAGCCGAGCCCTACAGATGAGGTCGAGCATGCGGCCCCCCGGCCCAGCGTCTCATCGGCAACGAGTCCGGCGACGGGGACGCGCAAGCGCATGGCCGCGCCTCCTCCAGCCGCATACATCACCAATACAGCTGCACCCTTAAATGGCAGCTCCAAGGAGGAAAAGAAGGGCAAGATGCTGTATACGTTTGACGCCAGTGGGAGTGGAGAGTTATCGGTACCCGAGGGCCGGGAAATCGTCCTGTTAGAAGATGATGGTAAGCCTGTTCACCCAACCCCAATTGGTGGTATGCAATATTAACGCTCTGCAGACGGCTCCGGGTGGATCAAGGTGCGCGCTGGTGCGAAGGAAGGAATCGTCCCAGCCAGCTACGCCGAGTTCACATCTGCGCCAACCCCGGTCCCTACCGCTCCCGCCGCCCGCCCGCCATCCACCTACTCTACATCAACCACCTCATCCACCGCCACCGGCGCCCCGAAGAAGAAGCAGGGGCCCGCCGTGGCACCCAAGCGCGGCGCACGCAAGCTCCGGTACGTCGAGGCCCTGTACGAGTACTCGGCCCAGACCGAGACGGAGCACAGCATGGTCGAGGGCGAGCGCTTTGTGCTCGTCAAGGATGACCCCGGGGACGGGTGGGTCGAGGTCGAGAAGGCGGGCGCGACGGGCAGCGTGCCCGCTAGTTACGTCCAGGTTGTTCCGTGAGTGAGTCGCGCCCCTTCTAGCAGCAGGCAGGCGTGGGACATTTGCATTTTGCATTGGGGTAGGGCCATGGAAGGGAGGCTTTGTTCAATTGTATAGACGTGCGGTCAAGTATTCCTCTATTTTGGCGGCCAAGTTGGTATTAACATGATTTGCATGGGCGGTTGGACGGACAGGGGGTGAGCAACGCAGGACGGTACCCAAAAACATGCAGTGTTGTAATAGTTTAGGGGGAAAGGTCTATCCTGTATTGGATACATACAGCATTATGCGAATACCATATTGAGTATCCATTGCATTTCATTGACTCTTTTTTTATTTTTCCACGCCAGTCATATATAAGGAGGTTAGTCTTCACCAGTAAGTAGATGGTTTATGGAGATCATGTCAAGTTCTCAACCGAGAATGCCACCCAGGCTCTTCGTCTTGAGGAGGTAGAGAGTAACAAGTGGGAATAGGTCTATAGTACAGGTCATATCCCACCTTTCATACATGTACTCGTTGAAGCTTCCTCCCAATACAAAGGAATTATCCATGTCCCACCCCCCTGGTGCCCGAGACTGGAACAGTTTAGAGAGAAAAATAAAAATAAAAATAATACATGAAACAGGAGTGTCAAAATAGGTGCACCGCCGTCTTCTGAGCCCCGACATTCTCAGATCCACTGAAGGAAGGGGAATTGATGGAGCGAAGGAGAAGAGCCGGGTCCAGGAAGAAGTGTGAACCGTAACGCCTTGCATGGCAGGAGCTTAGCTGTCTCCGCCTTGTGTATTTCCTTTCGCCAGGGAGTGATGTGATGTGCCCATAAACGCCTAGCCGTGTGTATCGCGAGTGGAGTGGAAATATGTCTATGTTGTGATTACTTGTTTCGTTAGAGGAGGATGGGTTGGTTTCGTTAATGTTTCGTGTCGTTGGTATGAGTGCGCTCGGCAAGAAAGCTTGTGTGTCGTAGCTCGAGTAGGTGCGGACCGTTTACATCATCTGTGCGGTCGGCGCGCCGAGGGAGGGCTGGCCCAGGCCGTGCCGCAGGGCCTCCTGCAGCTGAGCAATCTGCGCCATCATGGACAGCGAGTCCTGCCGGTCCTGTGCCACCTCGGCCCGCAGGCTCTTGTTCTCTTCGCGCAGGCGCTTAACCTCGTCGCGAAGTTCCGTGACCTCGTCGGTGTTACTGTGCGAGCCGCCACTAGACCTGCGCTTGCGCTTTATCCCGGACTTCTCGCTCTCGTTGTCGTCGGGCGACTGCGCGGCCTCGGTGGGGGGCGTCTCGCCGTCGGGGTTTGTGTGGACTCGTCGGAGGTGCTCGTTGAGATTCTCCTGGCGGGAGAAGCCCTTGCCGGTGTGGCGCTTGCAGTTGGGGTGGGGGCAGTTGACCGTATTCTTAGGCCCTCCGTGCTTCCCGTGGACTTCGCGCTCGTGGCGGAGGAGACCGCCGGAGTACGTAAATCCGGGGAGATTCTCACAGCCTGCCACCAGGCAGCGGTAAGGACGCTCGTGCTTGTCCATGTGTTTGCTATGCCATACGTTAGCGACTCCGCTCGAACGGTTCTTATATTACGCGAGATTTACTTACTTCCACTCGCATTTGCGAGAGAAAGCTCGTACTTCCTCCTTGCAATCCGCTAGCGGGCAATGGAACTTTCCATCAGCCTGCTTAACAACGTCTCGCTCCGGTTTCGACATGCCCTTGGCTCGCGAGGGGGGTGACTCGGCGCTGGGTGAGGTGTCTTTGCTCTCGGGAAGCTGGTCGGGAACTTGGGGCGGTTGCACGGGTGCTTGCATCGGCGAGGAGAAGCCCTCCACGCCGAGATCTAGTCTTGTGGTATCGTCGACGACGCCGGAATCGTCCGGCATCATGCCTCTGTCATGACCCATGACATCCCGATCGTCGGGAAGCATCCCGGCCTCGGTTGTGTAGTGGCTGAGCTGTTCGGCAACATCGCTGTCGGTGTAACGCTGGTCATGCTCATCTCCCATGGAAGGGTAGGCACCCTCATGGATGAAGTTTCTTGGTTCGTACGCGACACTCATGGTGCTGACAGCCCTCGCGGGGGCGGAGTTCGGTCTGTGCTCCAAGGTCGGGGGGTCCGGGCGAGGCGAAAGGTACAAATCGACGGGGGACAATGAACGTGGCAGAAGGAGGCGGGTTCGGCGGTCGGGGCCCCGGCGGGAGGCGCTATGGGTAGTAGTTGTCGAGATGAAATGGTGGTATTGGCCGATGTTGGACGGTGATGAGGACCCTTGATGACGATGGTGATCGGTCACGGTCCGCGCGGTTGGCGTGGTTGATGCTGGCCTGAAGATTCCGGTTCGATTGCCGCAGCCGAGAGCTTCCGCGAGAGGATTAGTCAGAGCAGGTGAGCGCACGTGATGTGGCGTCGAAGGGGGTTGATGCACGTGGTCTGTGCGTTCTTCAGCAAAACGATACTCGAACAATGGAAGTCAACATTTGGTCCCGCCGAAGTTGAAACCTCAATAAAAAAAAAAGCCGGTGGCTGGGGAAACCTGGCCACCTTTATCAGCAGCTGGCAGGAAGATGCAAGAACAGGCATCAGGCTGCCCGAGTGACTCGACCGCTGTGTGGTAGGTGGACTCGTGCCTCGAGACGAAGTTGCGTGCTGGTGAGTCATTGGCTGACGCGCCCGCCGGGCACAAGGCTGCTCTGCTGTTAAAGCATGTGCGTTAACTAACGCTCAAGGCAGCACCGTCCTCCATAACGGGCCAACGTGAATCTTGCCTGCATTGCGCAAGGCATCGGCTCACTCGGACTTCTGAGAAGTTGAGATGACCGGTCTCGTGGCGAGCCGTTAGCCTTGCAGACGCCAGCACTTGCTTGGCAAGCGGGGACAACGTGAACGTCCTACGCCAGTCGGTGTCTTGAATGGTTGTGCAGCCCCAATGCAGTCCTGGGAGGAAGGTTGTAGGAGTTGTCATGCCCGGAGTTGTCCATACCTGGACCTAGCCGGGCCCTCCTGGGTTGGCGAGAAGGGCCAGAACCAGATGCCAAATAAGCCTTGGTGGATTGGCGTCCATTCAGTCGCTCGCCATCCTGTCAGGAACCACAAGTACATACACTCGTATGAAGCAGGAGACCGCGGGATGGCTCAAGTCCAGTGTCCCCTCGGCCTCGCAGTAGGTGGGTTTGGTTGATACGAGTAAGCCTGTGGCTCGGGCCAAAGTCGTATGCTCCTGGGTCACATGACGGCCGGTGGCGGCGTTGATCGTGAGAGTACCAAGGGGTCCATGGATATCCAAGTCCAGTCTTCCGGTAAGAGGTCCGTCGGTAGTGGAGGTAAATCGTAAGGTAGGTAGGTACCTAGGCAGGTACGTACTGCAGCAGGAGGAGGAGGTCGAAATGACGAAACCGCGAAACCGATTTCTCAACAATTGGAGAGGAAGAAATTTACGGGCAAAAAGATCAACTTGCTGATGGTGAGGGGGTCCTGAGGTGGAATATTGCTGGGTGCTGGTGGAGAGGAATCGGTGAGGCATCTCAGGCATTTATGCATATTGGCGTGGTTTCGAGTGTGATGAGCTTCTGTCCTGAGACCTCAGGCAATAAACAACAGCTCTGGCAACTCGGGGCTGGGAATTCTAACATGAAAGATGCAGGATACCTGGTTAGATGCTCTCTGCGTGTGGAGAGTGATTGTCATTGCGTATCATTTTCACGTCACTCGTGGTTGCAGTTGCAATCGTTTCCACTACTAGTACTATGTGCAGTACAAGAACATGAGTTGACCATAATACCAACGTTAGAATGCATACCTCGACCGCGGAACTCGGTTGTCGGTGGATGGACTGTCCTATCCCAAGACATGTCCCGGTTAGTGGGATTGGACGACTACATAATTACATTGCTGTCAGTTATGGACTCAAATAGTAACAGGGATTTTCATGAGCGCCAACGGAATATTCCAGTGGCTTGCGGGATAAAGAGACCAGTGATGACTAGTGTCCAATTCCAACTTGCAATAGGAAAAGTGTTGTTAACGGCTGAACAGGCCGCTCCCTTTCCGTATACTGTGCAAGACTACTCCGTCCCCTCAGCACTACTATTAAGTAGTATTATACGGTTAGTAGGTATTGTGTGGGAGAACGGATGGGGGGAACTTGGACAACTGAGCATTGGCTCTACGAGCAGCTTAGAGCGGGTCCAGATTCGAAATGAAAGAGTTTTGGTGCTAATAATAAATGACTGTTTGGAAAGAACCCAGTTGAATACACTTTTTCCGGCGTGCGATGTCCTCATAGTAACCAAAGTTACCTACCAAGATAGTATTAAGGTCCTACGTCTGAGGTCTTTAGTTGAGCCCAGCATCTCGCACCGTGTGAAGTTTAACTGATTCGCACTCCCGCACCTGGCCGCGCTTAAGGTAGCTGGGCCGTGGGGGTTCCGTTCTCGGCACATGACAGGCACGTCCTCAACAGAAAATTCAATTAGTACAAGTACCTTGATCATTACCACAAGCTCCAGATGCAGTATTAATCTTCCTCGTCCTCTCGTTTACCTCTTCCCAAACTTCTTCCTTCGCTTCATCACGCGTCCTCGGTCTCCCGGCATTCGCTCTGTCTGCTTGCTTACTGTTACCATACGCAATTTCTCAAGCCATCACTTGAGCTCAGCATCGGTAGCGAAAGACTGGAGGGAGGGGTTCGAAAGGCTGGTAGCACGCGCTCCCATTGCTTCAAAGCCGAGTATGGCCCAGCAACCAGACGACTTGATTGCTGCCGAGGACGGCAAGCAGATCAACGAGTACAACGATGATCGTGCCACTTCTGATGGGCCCGTCGACCAGGAACAGGCCCGGCCGCAGACGGATGATTATGATGTTGAGACAGTCGAGCGGGTATACAGGTATGGCTTCATTCATCGCTGGCGGGCGTCTCTCGTGTCGATGCTGACAAGGAGCACAGGAAACTTGATCTGAGGATCATTCCAGGTAATTCCTACAAGATTGGGAGTGCTAAGCTGGGATATCGATGAGCTCACACGCCTGCAGCATTCTGGGTCCTGTACTTCCTTTGCTCCGCCATCCGCTCCAACATCGGCATCGCCCAGACCATGAACCGGGATGAGGGTCACGACCTCATGACCGTCCTCAAACTGTCCCCCAAGGATACATCTACCGCCCTAGCCCTGTTCTACGTCGCCTACGTCCTCTTCGACTTCCCTTCCAACCTGGTCATGAGCAAGCTGAGCCCCCGAGTCTGGATGGCTCGCATTGTCTTTGCTACCGGATTGGTGGGAGCCTGCTTTGCAGCTGTACAGAGCGCCTGGAGCGTCAAGCTACTTCGTTTCCTTCTCGGCGTGGTTATTGCCGGCATGTGGCCGGGCATGGCATACTACCTCACTCTCTTCTACCCTCCTTCGAGGACCGGTAAAAGGATCGGCATGTACTTTACCGCAGCCCAGGTCTCTGCTGCTGTGGTCGGCCTTGTGTCTGCTGGCTTCCAGCTCATGGATGGTCTCGGGGGCCTAGTCGGCTTTCGCTGGATGTTCCTGATCTACGGCTTGGTTGCCATCGTCCTCAGCTTCATCCTCCTGTGGTGGCTGCCCGATCGTCCCCTGGTCCCGGGCCAGGTGCGAGAGCGCCGTGGTCTCTGGAAGTGGCTCCCGCCTTCTCCGGAGGCCCTGACCGGACAGGATGCCATTGTACACTACCACGACCTCAGGCGTGTCTATCATGCCCGCGCTTGGAACCTCAAGGACCTTGGCCTCGTCCTGCTCGACTGGAGACTCTGGCCTCTGACTCTGATGTACTTTGGCGTTGTCGGCGTCGGAATTGGCACCCAGCTTTACGGATCCGTCATTATCAGGTCCATCCAACCCGAGGCTAGCAGCATCGAGATCAGCTTGCTCTTTGCGCCCATCTGGATCGTGAGTTCCCCGAGCGACTCGTGCCTTTTCTCTCATTTCTCTCTCTCTAACAGTGAGTAGATGGATCTCATTGCCATTCTTTTGATCATGCCAATCTCCGACAGATTCCATCGCTACCGTGCCCTCATCTTCTCCGCCGCTGTCTGCATCCAGATCACTGGCTTGCTCACCGTCACTTTCGCGACCGGCAATGGCTGGGCTCGCTACGGCGGCCTCCTGATGGTCGGATTCGGACTTGGACCAACGGTTCCGAACTGCATGGCATGGACATCCGAGATCTTCCAACGCCGACATGGCGAGGTTGGCGTGGCCACAGCGTCCGCCCTGGTCTCTGGTCTCGGGAACTTGGGCAGCGTCACCACGACGTACGCTCTGTACTCGGGGTGGCCTGAGGATGCTCAGCCCGGACCCCGCCAATACCGGAACAGCAACCTGACCATGATTGGGATCCTCTGCCTGAGTATCCTCAGCTCCTTCGCCATGATGGGCCTCCTCAAGGTCTTAGGCAACCCTCCGAGCACCAAGCTCTACGATGCCGACTCGGGTAGCGAATTCGAAGACGGCGCAGCTAGGCGGGAGACACGGCAGCGTGGTTTGGGGAAGATCCTCCGCTCCAGGGCCGCTCGAGCAGACTAGGCGTCACCTGTCCCATGCTTTCCCGCCGAGGTTGCGGGCCAAAAGCCTCCGGATCATCGGTTCCGGAGCCTTCCATTTCAACCTTTTCACACCATCTCTACAACCACATATGCATTACGACTTAATACTTTTGGAGAATAATACTATCAACGGCGTTTGGTCCTTCCTATTAGGAGAGGAGGGCCCGGTTACAGCTAGCAGGGACTAGCTAGCTGAGGGTGTCCGGTCATATCCCGGGGGCGTCCTGGAGACAAAGCCGCAGCGCTATCACCTCAACCTTACCCTGGGATCTCCCGGACACTCACGGCTTCTTTTGGGTTTCTGGATTACACCCGGCGTTTACGACCTGAAATGATACCCCATCGAGTTTTTATTCGCCGTCAGCCGAGCGGTTTCTGCTCGACAGCGACAGTGCTTCTACGCCATCGCTGGGACAGCGTGTTGGACCGAGAGCCTCATGCCGGCGACAATGCTTCTACGCTATCGTCGGTGGGGCCTCGTGGGAGTTCTTGGTTTGAAATGAAGAAATGAGCCGATGGCTCCTTGATTTGGAGGACTTGATACATATATATATATATAGCTCTGTGCTACGAACTGGCAATATACAGTTCAAGTATCCCTTCACATCCTGTTTCCCTGTTCCGTCGAGGAGACGAGGCTCGATATGTGATGCTCCCAGCGGCAATTGCTGATGGGATTCTCTTGAAAGGTATTTCTTGTGAGATCAATTGCATAACATGAATCCGGAATTGCCATTCGGTGCTGTCGAAGATGCAGACAGATCACAGATCGTCCGTCGTATGCGGGTCCTCCAAGTTGGCATCCCCCGCGCCGCCAGTCTACTTGCCGAGCCCGAGGAGGGCGCCTGCATATAGCCGACTCGAATGGGGGAACCGTCACGCGGCCGACTGTTTGCCTACCATCCACTTTCAATCCAAGGGTTATAAGAAATTCCTATTTACGCGACTGACCATTAGCCTTGCCGCAATTGATACTTCCTTCATTCGCACTCCATCATCGAATGGCTTCACTCCGTGCCGGTGCCAGGCCGGCCCTCCGCTCCGTCCACACCGCCGCCTCACTGTCGCACCGATCATCACTAGCATCATTCGCGGCTGTTTCATACAACTTGTCTCCGACACATGGTCGGCCCGGTAGTTCACATGGATCTTTTTGCCGGCATCAGATCCGGCCCTTCGCGAGCAGCAGCAACTCCCCCAGCCAGCCCAGCAATGCGAAGGAACCCCTACCCTTAGAGGGCATAACCGTCGTGAGCCTCGAGCAGGCAATCGCTGCCCCCTTCTGCACCCGACAGCTCGCCGAGCTAGGGGCACGCGTCATCAAGGTCGAGCGTCGCGGCGATGGCGACTTTGCTCGCGGCTACGACACCCGCGTCAAGGGTCTTGCATCACACTTCGTCTGGACGAACCGCTCCAAGGAGTCGCTGGAGCTCGACGTCAAGGATCCCAAGGACTTCCGCGTGCTTTCGAAGCTCCTGCGCACGGCGGACGTGTTGGTGCAGAACCTAGCTCCCGGCGCGAGCGAGCGTCTGGGGCTGTCGCATGAGGTACTGGGCAGGGAGAACCCGGGTATCATTGTCTGCGATATATCGGGGTATGGCTCGTACGGGCCATACCGTGATAAGAAGGCCTATGACTTGCTGGTGCAGAGCGAGGCTGGTATGCTGGAGGTGACGGGTACGGAGGCCGAGGGTGCCAAGGTTGGCATCTCGGTTGCCGACATCGCTGCCGGCACAGCTGCTTTCCAGAACATCCTCGCTGCTCTCCTTAAGCGGGGGAAGACGGGGAAAGGGTGCCGCATCGATATTTCCATGCTGGAGAGCATGGCCGAATGGATGTCTTTCCCCATGTACTACGCCTACGAGGGAGCGCCGCCACCGAAGAGGGCCGGTGCCTCCCACGCAGCGATTTACCCGTACGGCCCGTTCCAGACGGGCGGCGGCGGGTCGGTCATGCTCGGCATCCAGAACGAGCGCGAGTGGGCGAACTTATGCTCTGGCGTGCTGGGGAATGCGGATCTGACCAAGGATGAGCGCTTCAAGAATAACGCGCTGCGGTCTAAGAATCGCGATGAGCTACGAGCTATCATCCACGAGGCGTTCTCGTCCATGGGCGTCGACGAGGTGCTCGCCAAATTAGACAGCAACGGCATCGCCAACGCCAAGGTCAATGACATGAAGGGACTCTGGGAGCACCCGCAGCTCAAGGCGAGGGGTCGGTGGACAGAGGTGGATACGCCTGCCGGGAAGATCCCGGCCATGTTGCCTGCTGGCGTGCCGGACGAAGGGGGCGTCAAGATGGGTCCGGTTCCACGGCTGGGAGAGCACAATGAGAAGATTCTGAAGGAACTAGGTCTAGACGTAAAGGAGGAGGGACATTGAGTTCCAATGGGGGACAACTGTATTAACAAGAGACGTTCTACAACAAGCACACACAGATATGTGCCCATTAGAAAGATAGATGATTAGAATACTTTTTAGAAAATGCCGAGTTTATATCATTAACTGTAGCTTGTTTCTGCCACAGTCTGAATTTGGCGATGTAGTGGATGGCTTACCCAGAGGCCGAACTGATCAAGTACTAAGGCGCCAGAGACCGAACCCTGTGCGAAAAGATCGATACTAACAAGGACATCGAAGCACAAATAATTATAGCCTTCACATTATACTTGGTGGCGACCTTGGCCTCTCAACTACAAGCCTGTGAGCAACGGAAGTCGTTCCTAATGATGGCCGGGTAGTTCACCACGCGCATACTGACGATCGACATATAGGATACCCCTGTGGGGAAAGGCGCTGAGTATAGATCGTTAGTTGAGAGAGACTATCTTATTATCGTAGAGATCCTTTACCCATGCTCTCAGAACCGAGGAGTCATCTGTGGCTCTTACCCGGTTTAGAAAGTTCTTGTTGCCTGTGGTGTCTTCTACCCTGAGCCTCTAACCTCCTCACTCACCTACTCTGGCCCGGTTATCATAACCATGTCGTCCAAAGCAGTGATACCAGACTCAGACCTGGATCTCATGACGGACAAGCCTGTAAATAGCCATGCCGAAGCCTTGCGGCAGCAGCAAGCTCACACGGACATTGACCCGCAGCTCGACAAGAGACTCGACAGGAAGTTCGATGTGCGCATCATGCCATGGCTAATTGGATTTTGGTACATCACCCTGAGCTGTATCAATCGAGCCACCTGACCTTTATTTATTTGCATGGTGTTGCTATACTCTGGGCTCTTTGCTTTCATGGATAGATCAAATCTCGGTAACGCCAAAATCGATCGCCTAACAGAGGATCTGAGCATCGGAACCGGCGACAAGTTCAATGTGGCTCTGCTTGTCTTCCTCATTCTCTACATCCTCATTGACGTTCCCGCACTGGATTGTCAACAAGGTCAAAGCGGGCATATACCACACGCCCCTGATTACCTGCTGGGGACTGTATGCACGTTCATGGGTTTCACAAGGAGCTATGGCGGCCTTGTCGTCAGTCGCCTCCTCCTCGGCCTCTTCGGGGGTGGGTTACTGGGTGGTATCCTGGTCTATCTGGCCATGTTCTACCGGAAACATCAGATGCTGCACCGCATCGGCCCCTTCTCCTGTGCGGCTCCGCAGGTAGTGGTTGCAGTTCAGGAAAGGCGTAAGAGCGGTTGAGGGCCGCTCTTACGATGTCAGGGTATAACTACTGAGCGCGGAAGGGCCAGTCAGGAGGCCCCATGGTCACATCATTATCGGATTGCTGTCTTTTTGACCATAGTTGTTGCTCAGCCATTTCCTCTTCTCATGGTATAGGGGCTAGCCATCCATCCCCTAGCTTGTCTGGGGGCCGGCTTGCTCTGTTGGATGTTGATCTAGACAGCAGGATAAAAGAACGAAGCAGTACGTGAGATGCTAGAAGGTCACCCGGACATTCCATACGGGGTAATGGTGGGGATTTGAAATAGATGACTAGGTGTCACGGTTCTCACCCAGAACCGGATTGGCTGCGGCCGAAGCATCGGGGAACTTACACTGACAAGGGCCCCTTTCGAGCGAAGACCCAGAGATCATCATCTGCTTTGGAGAAACATTGGAGGCCAATAACCCCGCTCGATCAACCGGCTGCCTTGCATCAGTTCTATCTCTCCACGCAGGACGACGCCGTAGCGGCCGTACCATTGGCAATTGTACGACGGACCGGAAGCCACGATGTAACAAGCGTCAACTAACCTACATGGGAGCCCATGAAAGAGGGTGTTGAACTTCGTCATATACTGCCCAATCCCCTGTACGGACGATGCCTGCCGGGCATCCACACACCTTATAAGCTATTCCATATCTTGTATGCTTCTGATGCCTTCCCCATTCACACTGATGAATAGTGTACAGTCCCAAGTTCCCGTCGCTTGAGTTCCAGGGTTGCATCGCATTGGGTCCCGCAGAGTAACATCAACTGCCTTGATTCATGTTCCAAACTGTCCGAAAAATCCGCCGCGCCTTCTTCCCATCGAATGCTACCCTTTGGCGGGGAAGGACACCATAGCTGTTGCCACGGCTGTGACTGCCGGCGCCAAGTAAACACGACAAGTACCGCCGAGGCGCAAGTATAAGTGCAACTTCCGGGGTCATCATACAAGTGGCGTCTGTTT
The DNA here is from genome assembly GCA_000769265.1 of Hapsidospora chrysogenum ATCC 11550. NCBI lineage: Eukaryota > Fungi > Ascomycota > Sordariomycetes > Hypocreales > Bionectriaceae > Hapsidospora > Hapsidospora chrysogena. The sequence continues at coordinate 109,668 of JPKY01000038.1, forward strand.
ACACCAGAAGACCATCAACCACATCGATACTACACTTTACAGATGCATCTTGTAACACTCCTCGCGGCCGCCTACGCCGCCGGCCACAGTCTGGCGCAGTCGACCTTCGAACCCGTTCGGCCTCCAGCCGTGCCTCTTGCTGTTCGATCCCCCTATCTCAACACCTGGTTGGATGCGCCCAGAGATGGCGGGGAGAGGGGGTATCTCGCCGGGCAGTATCCACGCTTCTGGACGTAAGTGGCATTTAGTCAACTCATGTCTTCCTCCGGCGCCTGGTAGCTGATTCAAGAAGCGAGTCCATCACTGGTTGGCAGGGGTTCATTAACGTGGATGGCAAGCCGTACAACTGGATGGGGGCTCATCCCGGGGCCGCTCTGGCTAATCAAACTTCGCTTAACATCACTTCGACGAGGAGCATTTTTACCGCGAACGTAGGAGGTTTGGTTGAGTTGACTATTATGTTCCTCTCGCCTGTCTACCCAGATGATCTGAAACGCCAGTCAATCACGTCCTCCTACCTCGAGATATCAGTCAAATCTCTCGACGGGAATGACCACCAGGTCCAGCTGTATGCCGACGTATCTGCAGGTTCTGTCACCCCATCCATTTCCAGGTGCTGCTAAAATAACTGACAATCAGTGATGCATATACAGAGTGGGCATCGGGCGACAAATCCTCAGTCGTCGAGTGGGAGCACAACACTGTCGATGGGATCGCCTACCACAAGTTCTGGCGCGAGGAGCAGGACACTTTCAACGAGGCCGCTGATCAGGCCTCATGGGGTAACTGGTACTGGGCTACCGGAGATCATGTATGAGTTTGCCAGTGCATAGCGCACCTGCACTGCTACTGCCAGCTGACGAGCTGTATGTAGGACAACCTGACGGTGCAGACCGGATCAGATGTCAACGTCAGGGGCCAGTTCCTGAAGTATGGCAACCTAACTGGGGACATTGACCAGGACTTCCGACCCATCAACGAAAGATGGTAGGTGAAAATGATTACCTACTTCAGGGCCGTATAGTCGAGGCTGATGCATCTGACAGGCCTGTCTTTGGGTTCTCTCGGGACTTGGGAACTGTGTCCGACTCCGTGGTGAAGACACTGTTCACCATTGGCTATACGCAAGAAGATGCCATCATTTTTCAGGGCCAAGGTAGTGAGCCAGCTCCCGTCCCCTCATACTGGACCCAGTACTACAAAGAGCCTGAAGTCGTCTCCGTCTTCTTTGACGACTGGGACCACGCGCAGAAAGCCGCGGACGCGGTGGACATGAAAGTCTCTATGGACTCCAAGGCGGCCGCCGGCGATGATTACTCTACTATAACCAGTCTCGCCGTTCGACAGACCTTTGGTGCCCTCACTTACACCGGTACGGAGGACAAGGTCCTCGTCTGGCAGAAGGAAATCAGTTCCAACAGCGTCGTCCAGACAGTCGATGTCATCTACCCCACGTGGCCGTTCATGCTCTACTTCGATCCAAACCTAATCAAGTACACCCTCGCCCCCCTGCTCGAGAACCAGGGGTCAGGTCATTATCCGAACAAGTACGCCATGCATGACCTAGGGAGGTACCCGCGTGCGCTGGGGTATCCCCAGGGTGATGATGAACCCATGCCGCTCGAGGAGTCGTCCAATATGATCCTTCTGATGCTGTCTTACGCCCAGATGACGGATGATGTGGCGTACCTGGAGGAGCACCGGAGTCTGTTGGAACAGTGGGCTGAGTTTCTGATCGCCGACGCCAAGATCCCCGCAGACCAGCTATCTACAGACGACTTCGCCGGGCCTGCTGCGTATGTTTCAAGGGTCTCCCAGTTTCTGCTAATGAATTTCAAACTGACAGCTTACAGTAACCAGACAAACCTTGCTATTAAAGGAATCATTGGGTTGCAGGCCATGTCCGAGATGGAGAGGCTGATGGGGAACACTGGCAAGCAATCCGAGTATGCCGATATTGCATCAGAGTACCTCGATTTCTGGAGGGAACATGGCATCAATTCGAATGCCAGTGTGCCTCACTCGACACTCCAATACGATAAGCCTGACACGTATGGTAAGTACTAAGCACACGACACAATGGTACCCATCACGAGCTGCTGGGGTAGACTAACCAGAACCAGGTCTGCTATACAACATCTTTGCCGACAAAGTCCTTGGCCTCAATTTCGTCCCAGATGAGATATACAGCATGCAGAGCGCCTTCTACCAGACAGTCCAGAGCAAGTACGGCGTCATCCTCGACACCCGCGCCCGGTGGACCAAGTTGGACTGGGAAATGTTCAGCGCCTCAGTGGCGTCCAGCGAGACGCGGGACTGGTTTGTGAGCACCATTGCTCAATGGATCAACGAAACCACGTCGTGGCGCCCGCTAACGGACTTGTATGATGTCGACGATGGCGGCTTTGCGAAGGGTATTTTCTTTACGGCCCGTCCTGTCGTGGGAGGCGCGTTCTCTATTCTCGCGTTGTGAGAGATATGGCACTAGACTGCATCAAGAGGGTTTCTATCAAGAAATACAACGTGTCAATGGCTCTATATCGCGGCTTCCGCTGACCCGGTGGGTCTCCGGAGCACCTCCGGCAAGTACCGGCTCCGTCCCGGCTTCCGAACACCGGGACAACCCCCCGGAACAGTCCATGATTACAAGGTTTGCACCCCACTTCAAACCCAAATCCAAGATCTCCCACAACGAAGAAGACTGGAACATGGAGTTATAATTATTCGAAATACATTTATTTATTTTTTTTTTTTTCAATTTTTGTGACGGCTCTGGTTGCGGCAAGATCCTTCGTTGTAAGTGGCCGGTGGTCCTATAGGGTAAGCCACATCGGATGAACGGTGCGAGCAATATGCGACTTATACGAGTATTTCTTCCTGGGCTGGCCTCGTATACGCTCGAAAATAATAACTTTGGTGCCAAAGTATGCTAGGTTTTCTCTATGGAAGAGCATCCACCTCATCATCTAAGCCGAGGTCCGGCTTCCCACCAGTCTCCCACATCAATGCTTATCCCATACTCCATTTGGAGCCAGTAGTATTTACCCCTCCGTCCTGTTCTACATATAGTTCAAGATGAGGCGTCCAGAACTCCAGATTGTTGGTCTCGTCGTGCCAAGGCCGATCGTGCGGGGTTCTTCTGGGTGAGCCCACCAACTCTCGAGTCTGGAGAGGGCGCCTTTGAAAGGTGATAGGCTAGAGCCCCATACAGGGGGATTCTGCGAAGTAGTTTCCCTCCGGATTTTCTGATTTAAACACCTGAAGTCTCCGATCATCCCCGTTCCGGTACTAGCTTCCGAGCCCACACCCACCCCTGACACCGCCGGCTTGGCCCCACGCGAAGCCCTATCCCGCACCGAATTCGCCTCGTTCATGTTACTGAGCTTCCCCAGGTTTCCCCCCTCCCCAATCATAGTGTGGCTCAGCGTTGGCCGCAATGACATCCAAGGGGCTCTCGACCTGCTAATCTCATGAGCTCATACCTACTTTGCCGGGTATAAAGGAGAATTGTACATCACAGGAATGAGTCGCCTTCTCACGAGAACTTCCCCCTACTCCGCCCTGGATACCTCACCAAGTGACCCAGTCCTCTCCCCTCACCTCGAGGAGGCAGCAGCACCATGTCTCTCGCTCAGAAGCCCGGCACCTTGGGGAACCTCACCCCGGTAGAGGAGCAGAAGCTACAGCAATCGTGGGTCCACATCCTCCGTCTCTGCGGCATCGAGGACCTTGACACCGGCACCCTGAGCTCGATACCCGACCGCAGCGATGAGTTCCGGAAGCACCTCACCGACAAGACCACCGAGGGCTTCAATAGGAACTTCTGGGCGACCGTCCGCGCCGAGCACCCAGACGGCCTGGTCCTGCGCTTCCTCCGAGCGCGCAAGTGGGACGTCGAGAAGGCTGTCATCATGCTCATCTCCGCCGTCGACTGGCGGAAGGAGGCAAAGGTGGACAGCAGTGTCGTCTTCCACGGCGAGGATGTGGCGCTGAAGGAGAGCCCCTCTGTCGATGAGAAGTCGTTCATCCAGCAGTACCGGTCGGGGAAGAGCTTCGTCCGGGGGACGGATAAGGCTCAACGACCCGTGTACATCATCCGGGTGCGGCTGCACGACCCGTATGCCCAGTCGGCCGAGTCCATGGAGTCATACATCTTGCACAACATTGAGAGCTTGCGCGCCCTGGTTAAAGCCCCGTATGACGAGGCCTGCCTTATCTTTGACATGACCGGCTTCGGCCTGAAGAATATGGATTTCCACGTTGTCAAGTTCCTCATCCAGGTGTTTGAATCCAAATACCCAGAAACTCTAGGCGTAGTCCTCATCCACAACGCGCCATTCGTATTCTGGGGTAAGACATGCGCACCTCACGCACCAGAATCCTTACGTATTCAGATAGCTGACCCAAGATATACAGGGCTATGGAACGTCATCAAGGGCTGGCTGGATCCCGTCATCGCCTCCAAGATCAACTTCACCCGCAGCAAATCGGACATGGAACGCTTCATCGCACCCGAGAACCTGCAAAAGTGCTACGGCGGCGAGGACCCCTGGGAGTACGAGTACGTGGAGCCGGTTCCCGGGGAGAACGACAAGCTCAAGGACGAGGAGGGAAGAGAGAGGATCATGGAAGCACGGTGGAATGTGGTGCGGGACATTGTCCGGGAGACCGTGGAATGGGCGCGGCTGGACGTTGAGTCGGACGAGGCCAAGGCGGCCTCCAAGAAACGGGACCAAGTGGTGGACAAGCTTCACTCCAACTACTGGGAGCTCGATCCGTATGTCAGGGCAACGACATACTTGCGCCGGGCGGGAGTTGTTAATGAGAAGCATGAGGTGGATTTCAAGGGAGCCAAGGGTATTAGTACTAAAGTATAGATCGAACTTGAATATATACAGCATCCGGTAAAAAGATTCAATTCTTGTAAGCTCCCGGGATACAACAGATGATCAGTTATTCAGCGATTTGACTAGAATCTCTCCTGTACTGGTACTCGTATTCGTACAATACGTCTCATTCCCCGTTCGGCCCTATGCCTATGAGCACGGGTATTTGGGCCGAGGCATAGTAGAAACACCAGCTGCGGCTTAGGTGAGAGTGAGACGTCAATCGAGCCGGGGGATTCAGTCAACGTAATACGGCCGGGAGATCCTCCATTTTCTCCACCTCGTCCAACTCAAAAGAGTCAAGACATCCATCTTGGCGCCCGCAGCACTCAATTTCATCAACAGCGCCAGCGAGTACAACCGGCACGTCACACCACACAGTCTCCTCTTTACATTCAATGGCCTGGTGAGAAAAGTATCATGGCCGACGAACATGAAGACAGCGGCGTTCCGTACGCCGGTTACCTCAGGGAGATCCTCCAGAGAGGCATCCTCGGGGAGCAGCTTCCCGCCGTGACGACGAACCCCAATCGACTCGAGGAGCAGGCCAAGGCCAAGATGTCCACCAAGGGCTTCGACTACATCAAGGGCGGGGCTGGCGAATCGGCCACCATGGACTCCAACCGCCTGGCCTTCCGACAGTGGAACATCGTCCCTCGGGTGTTGAAGCCGACCAGTCCTCGGGATCTCAGCACCACGCTCTTCGGGCAAAAATACAGTAAGCGAACTTGCCCCTGGCAGCGGCCCAAGTATTGAACCTACTCGCTCACCCCTGTCTCGCAGGTACTCCGGTCATCATGGGTCCCGTCGGCGTCCAATCTCTCTTCCACGAGGACAAGGAGATTGGCACCGCTAATGCATGCGCTGCCCTGCGCGTCCCTTTCACCCTGAGCACCTCAGCTTCTACAGGCATCGAGGAGCTCATCGAGAAGGCTGACGCCGGCCCCAAGTGGTTCCAACTCTACTGGCCGGTGGACGAGGAGATCACCGCCTCTATCCTCAAGCGGGCCAAGGATAACGGCTACACCACCCTACTCGTCACCCTCGACACCTGGACCCTAGCATGGCGCCCCAGCGACCTCGACACCGCCAATGTACCCTTCATCATTGGCGAGGGCAACGAGGTCGGCTTCCAGGACCCCGTCTTCCGGAAGAAGTTCGCCGAGCAGACCCACGGCGATACCCCGGAGGACAACAAGATCGGTGCCTCCCTGTACTGGACAAGCCAGAGCTTCCCCGGCGTGACGCGGAGCTGGGACGACCTCAAGATCCTGCGCAAGTACTGGGACGGGCCCATCGTGCTCAAGGGTGTCCTGAGCGTCGAGGATGCGAGGCTCGCGGTGGAGCACGGCGTCGACGGAATCGTCGTCAGCAACCACGGTGGTCGGCAGATTGATGGCGCTGTCGCCACGCTCGAGGTGCTCCCGGAGATCGTGGATGCGGTCGGTAGCCGGGCCACCGTGTTGTTCGACTCCGGCGTGCGCACTGGCGCCGACATTGTGAAAGCGCTGGCCCTCGGCGCCAAGGGTGTGCTTGTGGGCAGACCAGTTGCTTACGGCCTCGGCATCAATGGACGGGAGGGAGCGGAAGCTGTGTTGGCCGGGTTGCTGGCTGATCTTGACCTCACCATGGGGTTTGCGGGGGCCAGGACGATAGCCGAGCTGCAGAGATCTATGCTGCGGCGCGTGAACTACCCAGGAGACTCAAAATCGAAGCTCTAAGACAGTGAGCCAGCCACCCTGATAAAGTTTCTGCAACAATCTTCCATGGTATCTAAGAGAAATACACCCTGTGGACGCTAAATATACCGTTCTACAGTTTCTACTCCTTGTTAGATTAGAACATTATAGGAGATGAGGGTAGATTCGTTGGTCGTTCAGACTCCTGTCCGGAACCATCTGGTCCTCATAACACGCTAAGTAGCCGGCGGGCAAGGGTGTAAGATTTCAAACATGGCAGTTGTTAAATCTTGTCCCATGGCGGTACTTGCTTACCACACATGGGCTCGAACCCAGTACAATGGCTTATATCCGGCCTCACCAGTTCCTCTCCGCGGCCAGAGCAACGGGCTTGACAAAGAATAATCTCTAGGACGTGCGTCGTGGTTGTTTCAGAAAGTGGCTCCCCGAAGTACAAGTCAATACATACATGTACAGTTGTGAGGCGGAGCAAAAGGAAGCCTCCCTAAGCGATTTCTGTCATTCCGTCCGAGGTTCAACTTTTCTCACCCACCCACCTTTTGCGCCGAATAATAGGAGAATCAGAAGCCGAAGTACGGAGGTTATACAAGACTTACGAGCACGCAGCACGTACCCACAGAATCGCCTGGCAAGTCGTGCTACTAACCGATTGTTTTACAAGTTACAACCGCCATCGAGTGACAGTCCAAGGCTGGAAATGCGCAATTCGTAGGCAAGGGACAGATGAGGACCAGGACTAACACTACCATTGTGCGCTAAGGCTATGCTTTCAGTCTTCCTCTAGATCCGAGAAAACACGCGGGCCAAGATGACGAATTTGAGGTTTGCGATGGAACGTGTTGTTGGGGGGAATTCGTCAAGGAGATCTAAGACTCCGTCGTCTAGCGGTTCAAAAGATGTGATAGTGGCTACAACAAGTTTGTTTTACCTACGTGTAATATTCGTTGAATCCCGGTCCACCTGACAGACTATGTATACCCAACTTGCGCCCTGACCCGTATGCTGCCGAAGAACCCCTTTTTGAGACCCATTTCCATATCAATAATATCCCGTCGCTAATGAGGCTCCCAGGGCGCCGAAACGAAAAGGAACGGAGTAGAAACACACACAAGACTCCTCTAGCTAGTATGATGCGGCGGAACCTTTTGACAGAATTTGATACGACTTGACTTCGCCACTCACTCGGGAAAGGGGTAGGCTGGGATCCGGCTCCGATACGGCTGACCGGCTGCTTGTCATGTCCCTGGCAAGTTGGATCCAGCCTCGAACCATGGACCACTTTCCCAGAAACATAAAAAGCCACACGCCGTTGAGCTAGAACGGGTGGTTAGCTAACACCGCTGGTGCCAGGAGCAGAATGCGCGACGGGTAAAGGACTCACCGAGAGCAGGATGCAGACGGCGATGAGCGTCTCCTGGCTTACAACATGCCTGCTAATCTTGTCGAGGCACTTATCCTTGTCGCCGCCCTCTACAATGAGGCACACACCCCATTCCACGGCCACCTCGGGCCTATGTGTGACGCTACGGACGACGTTATCCTGAAAGGCGAAGACGACGGCGTAGAATACGATGGTGGCAAGGAAGATGGACACGACGGCGATGCCACGCCACTGCAGGGCCAGGACACGGCGGACTCGGCGATAAAGCTGGCGAGGTCCCATGCGCGTGGCAAAGGTGCTCACGGAGGCGCCCGAAGGAAGCGGCCGGGCCGGGTCGCTTAGGACGGCTATGTACACCTTGATGCAGTAGCCCAATGTTGCGAAGGCGATGAGGACGGCCAGGCCGATGAGGACGAGCAGCGGTATCCAGAAAACCTCCATGCTGTGTGTGTGATTTGTGTAGCATGTCGACCCGAAGCGGAACGACACACCGTTGAGGACAAAGACGAGGATGCCGCCAACGACGGGGATGCCCCAGCCGACGCCAAAGGCCCAGAGCATAAACGTGCGGCCGTCGGGGATGTTCCAGCAGATCTGGAGGTGCAGAGAGAGTGACCTCATGAAAAGCCACATGACTCCTGCCCAGCCGCCGAAGTGGACGCAGGCTCCGGAGATGGCACATACTGGGCTCGTGTGCATGTCGTTGGGTGTGATGGTATCGTAGCACTTGTCTGGCTGTGCAGCTAGGGGTATGATGAAGCCCAGCTGAGATTGTCAACGCCAGGAAGCGAGCCCACGCTGGAGAGGCACTTGGCTTACGTTTAATAGAATGGCAGAAGCTGTTAGACACACGCTCAGGTAGTGGCGTGACGTCTGCTGGACTGGTAGGAAGGCCCATGATAGGCAGAGAAGCAGACAGCAAGCGGTAGCAACGACAGCCACCCAACCCGCGGCGTCAATGAGCGGATCGAAGTTGTCGGCGTAGACCCAGTCCGTCATAGGGCACGGTAGACAACACTTGAAGTCCGGGCTGATCTCACGGCACAGCCGGCCTTCGACATCTATGTGAATCTGCATGTTAGCTGCTGTAGCATGCAGGATAGCCCATCGTGAAGGAACATACACCCGCCACTGGCTCCAAACTCCCTTGAATCATAGAAAGGTGCCGGGCATGGTAAATTGGTGCTGAAGTTGGCCATATGGGAGGATAAAAGTCGCCGCCCGTTAGTTCTCCGGTGGGAGAACCCCAGGCGTCGCGGCGGCGTCAGTCTCGTTTCGAGATTTGAAATGGGAGAGTGATAGGCAAGGCTGGAACGACAATTTTCACAAGAGAGAGGCATGGAGAAAATGTCAAGGAATATTCCTCCTCCCCCCGGTTCGTATAATACACAATATGCCAACCCTAAATCACCCCCCTCGGGCGATGCGTGTAAGCGAACTCGGGGTCGGCTGCAGCCTTGGAAGCTCCACAGCGGGATCTCCAGCCGCCCCCTGGTGCCCCATGGGGAAAGGCTGAATGCCACCGGGAATCGAGCCCAACTTGGCAACGGTTGAAGTGCGGGGACCGCTACGGGAGGGAACGGGTTGATCATAATTGGTGGTTGTGGTGCGGCGGGAACCAGCGTTGCGGTATTCTCGGCCGGGGAGGTGGAATATCAGCCTCGGCTACCACATGTGAAATCGTCTCTTTTGTTTCCTCTGCTTCCCATGCCCGCTCGTTGTCAAGGTGGGTTACAAATTACAACGACAGCCCTCTTGCACTACGGTCCTCATTGAATGAAGCCATGCGGGCCCGAAGAGACGTTTGGTTCCACTATATCCGTACGACGTGCACATTTGAAGACTGACCGCGTGACTTGAAACAGTCGGCCTAAGTATATAAATCAACAGATGAGCTACGTCGGCCGAGCTCTGACCATGTCCTGGCGGTCCCTGGCGGCCGATGGCAAAGTGGGAAGAGGAGGTCGGGGTCCAGACGCCATGACTCTTCAAGACTAGTTCTCCCCGCAATCCACCTCCCTTTGCAGGAAGAAGCAGGGGGGGCCAACATTCCCCTGGAGTATGTACACAGCGGTGAGTGGTTGTGGTTGCTTGTTCAGTCAGCATCTTGTCTACATGTACATGGGCGAGCACGGTCATGAATCATGATGCGACAGCCACCCGGGCCACGCTTCCCTAACCGAATACCATCAAGCAGGCCTCATCCCTGTCGAAGTAGACTGCATATGCGACCCTCGGGAGGAAGTATGTCGGGAAAATCACGAGCTTTATGCTCCCCCAACCCATGATGGGAAGGGGTCGTTCTATGTTACATGTAGGTATCCTCTCGGATCCGTTTGACCTTGCCGCCTTCGACGCTGGTGGGTAAAGGTTGGACAGACTGATTTGGCAATAAGACATGTGATGCCGATAGCACTAAAAAACAAGAACTCTCCAAAGTGGGCCAGAATGTTGCCAAATCAGGCGGGACCCATTCGAGAGACACACTGCCGATAGCCGAGTGAACTGTCCTACGTTGTGCGAGGTCCCAGTACAACATCAGTGAGCAAACAAGGGATGTAAGAAGGATATCGGTCGCCCGATTGGGGAGTTGGTATAGTTGCGTGTAGTCGCCACATTGGCAGTCTCTTGGAAATGGCAAAACTGCTCATCCTAGGACTTAGCGGGTAGCCCACTGTTTCTGTCATGCCTTCGAAGCAGGATTTACCCCCCTATCATTGCATCAACGAGTCTCCATTTGACATGGGAATGAGTTGGAGAGAACAAGATTGCGGCATGATTATATTTTATCGTATTCGCTGTGACTATGCACTAAGAAGCAGTCAGCCCCAATATGCGGCCCCTTCACCTCCCGGGCTCCTGCTCGTTTCTAGTCCCCGTACTCTCATGAGACCAAGTCTTGAAAGCCCTAGCACCGAGCTTAAGCTCAAACATGCGATCAATCTCATCCGGTGTGCGGCCCTTCATCTCGGGAACATAGAAGAAGGAGACAACGAATCCGATCACGCAGAGTCCAGCGTAGAAGAATCCAGTCTTGGCCCCGAGGTCGCCCTGATCCGGGTTGAAAATGTACGGCAGCAAGAACCCGAGGATAGCGGCAGATGCACCCTGCGTCAGCCAGCCGATCCCTTGGGCTTTGGCACGTAGATGCAGAGAGGAAGTCTCGGCGCCGATGGCGTAGGAGCACGGCCACACGCCCACGCCGCACACCACGATGACTATGATCATCATCGCAGCGGTATACCTGTTGTACGGCTGTCAGCAAACTGTCAGGTCATCACGGAAGGAGTTGTGTAACGTACCAGACCGTCGGTTTGCCCGACCAGATGCCTGAAATTCCCATTGAACCCCAAGAGACAATCGCAACGGCGAGTGTGGTTAAGACGAGCAACCGCCGTCGTATCCTCGACAGGACCCAGGTGCTGGCCAGGTTGGCGAGGAACCCACACAGAATGCCCAGAACAAGCACAAGCACGCTCAGGTCGGCGTCCATGCCGACAACCTGGATAAAGTAACTCGCCTTGGACAGAAGCGCAAGGCCGAAGATCTGAGGCAGCAGGTTCGCAAATACGACAATCATGGTCCGCCGCGTATTGGCCGCCTTGAAGCAGTCGACGTAGGTCGCCTGGGTCTCCTGCTGCTCGCGTTCGATATTCCTCTGCAGCAGTGCGATCGTGCGCTGCGTGTCCTGTCCAGGCGCATCCAGCCGCTTCTGTGCTTTCAGCGCCTTGTCGATCTTTCCCTTGCGAACGAGATACGTCGGACTCTCTGGGATAATGAACGCTACTATAAGAGGCACCGCGGAGAAAGCCCACTGAGTGCCGTAGCAGACGACATAGCCATTGTCCATGTCCAAACAAGCGTATATGACCCCGGCACCGATTAGTTGGCCAAGCAGGGTGAAGGTCGGGATGAAGGCGAGAATAGGACCACGCAGCACCGGGGGCAGGATTTCCGACATGTACGTCTGCGCCGTCGCCATGACCATGCCAATGGCACCCCCTTGAAAGGCCTTTCCGCCGAGGAAGAGGCCGCGTCTGGCGCCGATGTCGTCTGGGATGCTGGAGGCGTAGATGACGGCAACGCCCACGGCCGACAAGAACGAGCCGGTTCCCAATGATACTCTGCGGCCAAACCAGTCTTGGAACAGGCCACCGATGATGGCGCCTATCATGGAGGCAGCAGGGCTGGCCATGTTCCAGAGGCCCAGCCAGAGTGACGGCAACACCCATTTTCCGTTGTACTGATAGCCATAGTCGTACCTGGAAGGGATAACGACGTGTCAGTACGTGACGACGGCCGGTCGCGTGTAGAAGTCAACATTCGATCATGTCCATACGCACTGGAAACTGGGCATGGCAGATACGGTGCCGACAATGACATAGTCGTAACCATACATGAGGATGGCAGACGTCATGCCCACGCAGAACAAGGTAACCCGGCGCCACTTCTTGATCGCCTGGAACAGGCGCATATCGGCGTGTTCATCTCGCTCAATGGCCGACTTGGCGTCGACGTCGTCGGCGATCTTCATGCTGTCGGACACGGTCATGTCGGCTAGCTTTCCCTCCATGTTGCAGGCTCGTTGGGGGAAGATTGCAAACAACGCGCGGGGTCCTCGCACGCAATTTTAACGGAGCCAGGAGAGGGGGGAAGAGAGGGAATCGATGAGTCTAGTAGTTGATACTTGGAGGATTGTTGCCAAGTGCGGAGAAGCGCCGAGGGAGTCTCCAACATCCTGTATCCATGTGATATTAGATACTCGGAACTCGACCTATGTAAGCCATTTCTGGACTCCTCTAAATGTTGCGCCCGTATCTGTGATATCTCGGAGAACCCGCTGGATTGAATAATCTCTCCTGAGAACGGTAGTGATATTCGGCGGTCGGTGCATCTTTGCATGAAGCCCAACGTAATATTTCGGGTCCTGCTTGGAGCTGAATAGGGCAGCCGCACAGCAGCCGACTAAGATCTCACTGGCAGGGCCGAACCTGATTGCTCCATGAGCTTAACTGAGTTGTGGGGATCCCCGAGTACCAACGGTAGTTCAACTGCGGACGAACCATGTGCTCAGTCTCCTTGGCGTCTCACCTTGCAGGCACTCCGAAGGCCTTGCACGCGCTCCACTTGTGACGGCTCTCCTACCGCGAATCAAGCCAGGAGGCAATAACAGCTGAGTGAAGACACAGGGCAATATCAGATCTGCCGGGAGCAGAGGTCCGTATTCCATCAGATCGGAGCCAGTGAGCCAGCCTGGCGCCGGGTCGCCCAGACGTGTTTCCTGCGAGGGTGTCCTGGCTTCCGGACGACGTGGCGTGAAACAACCCCTTCTCACCTTCGAGTCAAAATGAACGTTGCAGGACTCTTCCTCGCCAGGCACATGTCGCTTCGCAGCACACTGAGAGCTCCTGCAGACGATGAGGGCTACTGGCATGCGGAGGAGGCGTGCGGAGTCGTCCAGTGGAATCAGCGCGCAATATGGGCATCGTCGACTGCGCCATTGGGGTCTTGGACGCGCATTGACTGGTTCGTCGGGCCTCGAGCGTAGTCGAGGACCATGTCAGCTTCTATCTCATGCTAATGAGGGAGTGAGAATTCTGAGAATTCTGAAGAGAACACGACATGATCTAACAAAGTCCTGGATAAGATAAGATAGCTACCTACCTACCAGTGCCTGTTAGTAGTAAGAAGCAGGAACCCCGAGATCCGAGATCGGCTTGCTCCTTCCTGCCATCACCGCCACCCCGTCAGGCACAGACGATTGATCCCCTGCTTATCGGCTCCCACACCTACCAGGTAGCGCTTATCACAGGCTCCCGCTCCCGGCTCCGAGTTCAAGCTCCAGCTCCCCTCAGCCGCCGCGAACCACCATCGCAACGCCAGTTCTCTCTCCCTCGATGGCCCGCTTCATCGATCTGGACGACGATGACCAGCACGCTGACCCCGGCTCGCTGGTCGAAAACCATCTACGCAGCCGCAGCCTCCACGATGCAGCCCTGACCAGCCATAGTGCGCCCCGATCCAACGGCGACGGCTCGGGTAGGCCAGACAGCGACGCCGAGCCGCCCCGGATCAGCAATGCCATTACCCGTGCCTTCCAATGCTACCCGTAAATATCCTTGCAAAGAACTGTCAGCTGCTACCTCGCTTAAGTAGGAGTAGCGCGTTTGTTGGCCTTGAGCACAAGCTGACGCGCTCTCAGCATCATTCACGAAATCGTATCCTCCATCGACCTGAATACCCTCGACTCCCTCGCCCGCACCAGCTTCCTGATCCACGATGCCCTCCTCCAGAACCGCAGTGCGCTCATCACATCTACCCTCCGCTGCTCCAACGAACATGTCCCTGTGGACAGGGACGAGACCTTGCGCTACCGGGCACGCGCAGGGAACTGGTATTACATGGAGGATGGTCGGAGCTTCAATGGCAAGTCCGGACATTGCGCCCGCGATCTCGTAGGCCAGTGCCGCCGTTGCGGGGAGGTCATCTGCCGTGTATGTTCTGTCCCCATCCCCGTGAGCCTGGTTCACGCTCAAGCTTAAGCTCAATACCTAACGGTCGAGGGAGTAGAATTGCGCCATCAAGCCTCCCGCGCCCATCACTCTCCGCGAGCGCCACCGCCGTCTCTGTACGGGTTGCACCCGGGCTCCGATTGCCACCCTCGCGAAGCCTCCGCTAGACCCGGACCTCCCGCTGACTGCCGACGCCGTCCAGCGCTCTATATGCAAGTGCGATACAGAAGGAGTATGGCTATGTCAGCCCTGCGGGAGAAGCATTCGAGCTACCGACAACGAGTACCAGCGGTAAGCAACCAGCCTCGCCCGGCAGCACACTTCCATCGGCTAACCCCGTTCTATTCAGGATATGGCGCTGGCGCAGCCACTACGGCGAGGTCCTCGGCGGCCTAGGCACCGGCATCGGGGACGGCGACCGCGGTGTCATCTGCGGCCGCGAGGGGGACTGCTGTAACGCCAAGGAGCGCGAACAGGAGATTGACTGCGACGCCGAGGACGCTCGGGACAGCCACGCCTCCTCGTGGATGGACCTTCTCGGCACGTCGCCCTCCAACACGCCAACCCCCGACCACCAGAATGGCGGGCAGCATGGTGGAGATAACCCGCTCGACACATTTCTGCATGCGGAAGACCGTCCGCCCTCGGCGCAGCTGCGCTCCGGTTACGAGCGCCACGAGATCGAGGGCATAGGCGGTGTTGTGAAGCGCAAGCTCGTGAGGATGGTGCGTGTTGGGGCGTGTGTCCCCGAGTGGGAAGATGAGCGCGGAATGGGGGAGAGACCGTTGGCGAGGGAGCTCAGGGGCGATAGGCGGAGCTTCTGTGGGTGGTGCTGGAGGGTTATTCCCGGACGGGACGACCGTTGATGGCTTTACATAACCGAACCTAATGAGATACGTGAAAGGAAAGTTTGAGTTGTAGGGGCAAGTTCTTCCATATAGATGGCGTTGAGCACAATAAGCGACAAAATGACACAAGGGCCAAGTGGTGCACCTCGACACCAGAGCCTGAGAGCTCCTTGGTGAATGAGAAAAAGGATATGTGATTTTGGAGCTTCCTGTGCCGCCAACCGTACAAGATTCTAGCTATGCGCCATATGATGAGCCCATTTCGCCATGTGTTGGTGATATACAAAAGAGCCGGCCTTCTCTCGTACACGTCCTCAACCCACGCTTCCCTTCTGCGTCTGTTAACAAATATTTATACACGAAGACACACATACTGTGCCTCATAGCTCGCCGCGGTGCATCATCTCGTTTCTCATCTTGCGCTCCTCACGGGCCTTGGCCCTGCGTGGTCCCCAGCGCGCCTCCCTACGCTCCTGCAGCTCCTTGAGCCACTTCTTGTGGCTCTCGGGCGGCGGCGCCGCAATCTTGACAATGATGCGCGAGCAGTCAAATTTCTGCGCCAGCGCGCCGACACTCCACTTGAGGGGGTCCTCGTTCCGCAGCCGACGCATCTCCTCCAGGTCCTTGGCGGTGAGGTTGTACCGGGGCTGACGGCGGGCGTACTTCATTGCGGGGGGCAGCTGTGCGTTCGTCGGAGAGGAGCCAGGGACAAAGCCCTCGTTGGCGGCGCGCATGCGGACGATGGCGGACCTGCGGGGATCGTTCGGCGGGAGGAAGAGGAAAGGGGTGTGTAAGGGGGAGGCCTCGGACGCGGGAGGGTTGTAGATGATGGAGTCGCCGGTGGGCGCGTTGGGGGAGCGGTCGGGGAGGAAGGAGTCGTGAGGAGCGATCTTGAGGGCACGCTTTGTGCGGGCCGTCGTCTTGTGGCCACGGATGGCCGTGATAGGGAGTGATGCTTGGCAGCGAGCGCGGGTGAGCAGCTCGGAGGCTGGACGAGCGAGGGCGCGCATGTCCATGGCGGAGATGTGGGCTCGGCGAGTATGGCGGTGGAGATATCAAAAAGAAGGTATCGGATGGGAACAGGTTGATTGGCAGGTCGACATCACCTGGGAGGGTGAGAGGCCGCGTCGCTGGGCGTGTCTTGTCGTGATGTGCAACTCAGAGCTGGTCTTCAAGTGCTCGAGTTGAAAGTTTCTGAGGAGAAATTGATGCTTAGGTAATTGGCAAATGTGGGTCCGTGGTCGAGACAGGTGCGTGGTCACGTGCACTCTATGAAGCTCGGGACATCTGCACCCCGAATCTCCGCAAGTCTTAATATCAGAGGGAGACCCGTGACGTAGCACGGCCGAATGCCTGCCGTTCAGTTCGTCCTGAGATCGCATGAACAACACGCAACAACTGCTAATTACTCCAGGGGCGTTTCAACTTCTAGAACACGGCATAGCACGGTCTCGCGATGATTGATTTCAAAGATATGTGCCCAGAATGGGTATTGTGGCGAGACAAGCGTCTACGTACCTATAATGGGCTTCCTTCTGTCGTGCAACCGCACACCGCTATAAGACGTGCCGGCGGGTCAACTCATCGAGGGAGTACTGTAACAAGGGGTTACTGCCATGTGATATCATCGCTCGACTTGTTTGCTGCCGGTTTAAAGGATTCCAGGTCGGAGGGTACAGATACTCGAAACCGGGGCATCCGGGTCATGGCGGTGACAGATGCAGCTCGTCGAGGGTTGGGGTGGTATCTTCTAAAATGCCCCTCATTTAGCCCTCCGAAGCCTTTCCACAGTGCCACCAACACCGCTCCGAACGAGGAGCAGGCATAGGGATTGAGCAAACAGTGTGTCCTCTGGAAGGGACTCGTGTTCCATGCCGCAAAATAAATCAATACGCACGCAGCGTATCCCTGACAGAAAGAAGAGCTTGGAGCCCGGGGAACTTGGGTAATATCATAGATGACCTCGAGATGTGTCTCTCGAGTTGAACTCCGCCAGGCCATCTAAAGGCACCAGGTTCCAACCCAGGTTGCACAAAGGATGCAACACTCAGTCCATCCGGATTGTTGCAGGATGCGTGTGATACTGCATCAGGTCACCTGCATCATGGGGGAGGATGAGGAGTAAATACAGTAAGCCTGGAAGCATTGGGGCTGGCCGCCGTCACATCTCCTCCACATTCATTCCACATTCCTCATTTTCTAGCTCGAGGAACTGGCAGCTCGATTATCTCCGTTTACATCGATGGATTGAGAAGCAGCCAACCCCGCTTAATGTACGAGTACCTACCAGGACTCGTACTACTCCCTTGGCTGATTGCCCCTCGAGTCCAGTCCTCGTGACGCTCCGATCTGCCGCCCATCCAACAACAACCCGTTTAGCGTCCAACCCGTCATCACCCGCGACCAACGGCAATATTGCTGTAGTGCCCGCCCAGTCTTCAATCATCGACTCGATTCCGTTTCACGCGATCAGATTCAAACCTACGGGTTTCCTTTTACCTCGGGGGTCCCGTATACCTAGTCACAACTGCATTCCTTAACGGGCCCTTGACGACCTACTATTAATTAGTACGAGTCGGTCGGTAGTCAGCACCTGCCAATATTACCTGGCAGCGGGTTGTGAGTTGTGACCAAGCTTTAGGCGACGCAGGCACAGGACGCCGGACCAACCATCGCACTCGCCTCGGGACCCTTCTCCAGCTGTTGCGTCACCTCGCTTACCTTAGCATTGGCTACCTCGTCGCCCACGACCAAGTCAACGGGGGATTCCAAGACCTCAGTCCCTGTATTCAACCACGACAGCGCACACACCACACCGTCCTCCCAGCTCCCGTCCACTCGTTGAGTGTTGAGTACATCGTCTGCCAGAGCCAGGGAGCACCACTGAGAACCAGGTACGTACATGGTATGCTGCCTTGCATTGGCTTGATCATCGCAATCCCCTTCGTCCTCCCTGCCTTTGACGAGAGGTCCAGAAGGGCTGCTGTCAACGATTGCGCTTGAGCATCTACCCAGCCGGAGACTTGGTCGTCTACTACTTCATTAACCCACCCCCACCTCGTGCATCTTCCCACTTCAACTTCAGATTCAGAGCCACTGTCGGCTAACCTCCCACTCCGTACGATGCAGACCGATCCGATCGGCCTTCCCCGGTAGCCTCGTTCGACTCGGTATCCACAATCGAGCTCCTCAACCGCAAGCCTTACACGGCCTGCCCAATTTATTCGGTTCTGTCCCACACCAGAAACCCCAAGACGCCATGGCCGACTCGCGCAGCGAAGGCGAATCGACGCCTCGGCCAGCCGACAGCTCAGAGGGCAATGGCAAGTCCAAGGACGACAAAGGCAAGAAGCGTAACCTCTTTGGGCTCGGAAAGAAGAAGACGGACGAATCATCTAAGGCAGGCATCCCAGCCATCTCCAAGGAGGGCCCCAACCTCGCCTCCACCGGCCGTTCCACCACCTCAACATCACAAAACGACACCTTCCCCGCCCCGACTTCCCCAGGTCGGGCTCTGTCAAGCTCTCCCCGGATATCTTCCCCCGCCCGGTCCCAGATCTTCGAACGAGACGTCCAAGACGGCTACGTGATCCAACCCAACTCCCCCGCCATTCCGAGCCACATCCAGACCGAGAACCACATCCCACCCGTGCTGGACGACGCTTCCGAGGCCATCACCAACCAGAAGCTAGACCCTGACGCCGTCGAGATCGTCACGCACAACTCCCACCAGCCCGCCGCGGTGACGGTCACAGGATCGGGCCCGTCCGTCGGTAGCACGCCGTACGACCAGACTGCGGCCGAGTGGGCTGAGGAGTTGTCTTCATTTGCGAGCCGGAGCCGAGACTCGGCTGTGGCACCGGACAACGCTTCCAACTACGGATCCCTCGACTCGGCTGACGTGCGTCGCCTGTCCTTCATCTCATTCGCCGATGTCGTCCAGTCTGAGCACCCCCATCTTGTCGCCGGCTCGGGCTCTCGTGATAGCATCCACATGGCCGGGTTGACCTCTCTGCCCGCGGCCGGCCTCAACCGCTCTCCCTCGCCGAT
This sequence comes from Hapsidospora chrysogenum ATCC 11550, assembly GCA_000769265.1. Classification (NCBI taxonomy): domain Eukaryota; kingdom Fungi; phylum Ascomycota; class Sordariomycetes; order Hypocreales; family Bionectriaceae; genus Hapsidospora; species Hapsidospora chrysogena. Next base: position 129,045 of record JPKY01000038.1, read on the forward strand.
CCGGTCACCTGTGTCCAGCCAAGGACCGGCCACGAGCCCACCGACCAGCAACGCGGGGAGCATGAAGGGCGTGGAGATGAGTCCCCCACGCAAAGCCATTGGCAGCCCCGGAAGTGGCAGCCAGAATTTCGGCTCTTGCTCGCAATCGGGTGAGCTCACCATTGAGACGATGAGCCAGGCCCTGAGACGGACGACAAGCACAGATCTAAGCAACGTGCGGAGCATTCCCACGAGCCCTATTGACGGGCTCGGGTCGCGGTGAACTACCCTGTGCTGGCTTCAGCAGAAGGTAGTGGCGGCGACACCACGTTCTTCTTTACGAGTTAGCGTAGTATCCCATGCGCGCTTTTCGGACAGGAGTTTTTTTCCTTATTTTTTTATCCTCATTTGTGGCACGCAGGCAGGAGTTGGTTGTAAGAGAAATTTATCTCGTTCCTATATTTTGTGTCTCTGCATGTCATCCGCGTCACACACGCGCGCGCACGCCGCACAGCACATGAACTTCAACAGCAGGAAAATACCCACGTTCAGTTTTCTTCTGTTGGCTGATTCGATGGACGAAGCCGGAAGACTAATACGGAGTTGGAGCCTGCAGCAGTCTCTTGGGCCCATTTCGAGCGGAGTTGGCCGTGAGTTATTGAGGTTTAACGTGGAGTGCCCCGTACATATAATACATTTCGCTGTTGCGTAATTTCTTTTTTTTTCTCAAGGGGGGTTAATTGACCCTGAAATGACCGCACTGGGCATATCGAGACTTGATGTTTGATGGGTAGAATTTCCATCCCGCTTCGGATCATATAATGGACCTTCTCCCTGGCGTAGTGGGACATCATAATCAACATATACAAGACCATAGTAGTAGTGAACAAGAACCGTGCCAGCATAGGATAATCCATTGCCTACCTCCCGCCTTTGATGGAAATATTAGAATATAATCGGCTTTGCAACTTGGGGAGTATGTAATCCGTGTGTCAACGGTATACGTGAGTGGCTGGGCTCCCTCGCTCGGGTGGCTGTGGGAGTACGGTAATGGGTGGGTGGCGGACATGGCGTCCAGCCTAGGTAGCTGACGAATGTCCAAACTCGGCGCTGGAGCGAGTGAGAATAGCGTCGGGGGATGTGGTAGCCTCGAGGGCTCCACTAACATTGGGACGAGAAAGGGTAAGTGGGAGGTCTCTGCATGAACACAATGGAAGTCTATTATAGACGAGTTTCGCCCGACTTGGGTGCTCTCCATCTAAAACAGATACCCTATATTGCGTCAGCTCTCTTCGGACTAGCGTTAGTAGTAGAAACAGAAGCATGTCACCATCACTGGAAACACGTATCGAGCTCGGCCCGAGGTCTTACTGTCTCCAAGCGCCTCGCTGGACGCTTGTTTACACTTGTATGTAAACTAGTAGGGAACGACGGCAGGCGAGGCTGGTCGCCCAGCACGGAAATAGCCATATCCGTGTGTCCTTGGACGAACGGGTGGCGTCCTGCGCGGAGCTTTGGAAGGAAGTGGTTCCTGGGGATCGGCCTCCATTTTCCCCACTCCCAAGCGGCGTGGCTGATGCAGAAGAACGGAGGCCGGAGCAGGGTCGGGGAGCTTTGCCTCCGTAGATTACCTATTAGTGTGTAAACTTATTGTGAAGCTACAGTACAGAGTAGTAGGCTAGTATATGTACGAGTACCTGGCAAATGCCGCAGAGCAAGGGATTTGTGTGTTACGTGGTGGGGGTGCACGGGAACTTGCGACGGCGCTCGATTTAGCTCGGGGTTTTGGTGATGATGGAAGGATTGTCATCAACTGCCCCCGTACCTCTTGTGCGAGCACAATCGCTGGCGTCTGGGAATTACTGCTGACCTCACAAGCCGGCGGTCCGTGAATTTACCTACTTAGGTTGGTTGGCAAGTTCCGCACTACCTGAGGTACGGACATAGGTAGTCACATTCAAGATGCGCGGGCGGCGGTGGGTGGCGGGGGGCTGGGGCGGGACGATGGCCGGTGGTCACTCGACGAGTGCCCTGTGGCCCTGCATCGGCGTCTGTCCAGGCTCGGTTGGGCAGTGAGCCCAACCTACCTGGTGTCCCCCAGCGCCAAGTTCCATTTGCTAACCAGTAGCCACCCAACCTACCCTTGGACCACGTTCTAAGGCGGCAAGACGCCACAGGGACGCTGTCCAGTGGCTCCTTCCCAAAGCCCCCCGCGTCCAGGCCAAGGGCCACAGGCTGCACAGCACCCCCAGACCCGCCCAATCCCCCAAACCTCCAGTCCCAGGTGCCCCAGACGTCCCTCCGCTTGCATCGATGCTCACCGTAAGCTCCTTCACTCCGCTTGGCATCTGTGTCGTCGTCTTTTTTCAAACCCCAGAGTCCGACCAATATTATCTCCCTCGTGCCTCGCTCGTGGCTTTCTGCGGATTATCGATCGATGCCGTTCTGGATCAACTCGTACTATACCGTATTGTCCAGGGTTCACAAGTGCTGACTTGCTGATCAAGCACCACCCTCGCATGCCTGCAGCGTCACCACTCCGTCCGTCACAGCAGCCCAGCCCAAGACCCTTGTTTACCGTGCCGTCTACAGAGCGCCTCTTACGCCTTTGTGCGGGCGTCCAGAGTGGCGAACCGACGGACTCGGAGGCCCGGAGTCACGGACTTGGCCTTGAATTGACCCATCATTCCGTGCCAACTCAATCTGTACGCTTGCCCATCGCTCGAAGCCTTCATTGACTGACTGGGAAGACCTAGACGGACTCCCCTAGGGCCCGTAGCACAATCACCATCTTGGTGGTGAGTGCTCCCGGCATTATACGACTACCTGAGAGTCCTAACGTTGGTAGTACTACTTACCAGCTGCCCCCCCCTTCGCCGATACTCCGCTCCAAAGTCCCTGCGTCTACAGCACGACGGGGCTGCTCACTGGACACGTCCGTCCACCCAACCCACCCCACCGACGCACAAACCTTCCAGGCTGGTTCTGCCACGATTCTTCAGCACTGCCGGCCCGCTCCTCCCCTCACATCTCTGGAAGTCAATCCTCTATAACCTCACGCTCCCTTCCGATTCGAACATTCCCGCGCCCGCCGTCTCACTCCGAACATCGCATACCGCCAGCGACTGGCCATGTAGCGCTGCGGGCCGCACTTGCTCCTCCCCCGCCTTCAACGAATCACTGCGACCTCCTCTCTTCACAACGCCCCGCCAAAAGTTGTCCTACCCGCTCCTGGTGCACCCTCATAGACCACCCACCACCACCTCCCGCAGTTTATCGACGCAGACGACGAGCTACTGAGCGCCAGTCCCACCGCAAGCACGACCGCTGTACCGCACCGACCCATTCGCCCGTACACGAGCCTCGAGAGGGTCCATTGCCAGTCTAGACAACGAGTGTCTTCACACGGCTCTGTTCATGAGGAGGGTCTGTTGGAACGGCTGTGCATGAGCAGTCGCGTCGGGCCATGGCATGATTAAAACAAGCCACGATGACCTCGAACATGGATGAACCGGCTTCCCAACTACAAGCCACCGGAGCCAGCACCAGCACCAGCGTCAGCGCCAGCGACTCGGTCGACTGGCTTCCGTCTCAACAGCAGAAGGCCGCCCATGGTCCCCCCTCCGATCGCGGGCGCAACGCCATGGAGCGTCCCGGCGGCACGAGCACTGCGACCTTGGGTGCGGCCTTCAGGTCTACTCCCAGCAACGGCTCGGCCGGCAGCAATGGCGGCCTCACCATCCGCGCCGTCACCCCAGACATATCTGACCTGACAGAGCCCACTGCCGTGGCAGGCGAGGCCCAACTTCTGCCCCGCGGACTTGCATCGCACGAGACTTCGCCACGGTCGACGCACGGGGGCGTGAATCGGAGACAGGGCATGGTGTTTAACGACTTCTTCGGCGATCCGTACGAGAGCAGCGAATCAAGCCCTCCGCCTGGAAACAGCAGACTCGCAGGCGGCAGCACCATCAGGCCCCGCACACGGACCATGGATACGGCAATGCTCACCGGCCAGAGGGCTATACCCACCAACATGGAGCACAGACACCGTGTTGGCAGTGTGAGCTCGTCGTCCGGGTCGCAGACTGTCAGCGAGGAGCAGAGGCAGCCCGCCGCGGGCTTGGAGTCGACCGGCTTCCCCACCATCATGGGTGGCAGAAGCGCTGATATTAGCACTTCGTCATTGACGTCCAAGGCCGATAGGAAAGGGTCAAGCAGGAGGCTGGTTAAGCGCCACTCATCCCGTCCGACCTCGCCCCATGTCACCGTCCCGCCTCTGATCGACTCCCTCCCGGTCCCAATGCTCACCGAAAACCCGCACAAATTAGTCCAGCTGATGAAGACGCTCGGCGGTAAGATGAGGGGCGAGATCGAATATCAGGGCGAGATGGGAGGCCCTTGGCACCTGGGCGTAGCATATATCGATGGCGAGAGGGGTTGTTTAATGTTCGACTCGGGCCAGAACGGGCCCTTTCACATCCCTCTGGTGGCAGATTTGCGGGGGTGCAGAGTGCTTCCTGTCGATTATCCCGAGGCCAAAAAGCGATGTATAGAAGTGGTGTCTCCGACTCCCGTCATCGAAGTACTCCTTCATCCACTCGTTCCGGAGGAGTTTGATCTGTGGCTGGCCGCACTCCTTGGCTGGCAACAACTCAACCCCACCGCCCTCCAATTATCGAGCAGCAGGGCATTGAGTCCCATCAGCCCGGTGCGTCCTGAATTGGTACGGCGCGGAGTGTCTTCCGAAGGGGCCAAAACCAGCAACATCATCAAGGTTGGGAAGCTCCAAGTCTGGGACAAAGGCCCTTCGTCGAACCCGAGGTCGATGCTCCGACGTTCATCAACGAGAGACCCACGCTCCCCACAGATGTCCTGGCGGAAGGTATCTTGTATCCTCCAGGACAATGGGGAATTCAAGCTGATGGCCGAGAACGAAGGCCTCATTCTCGCGGTATTAGACCTGGCCCAGCTATCTCGCTGCGCCGTTCAGCAGCTTGACCGAACGGTTCTGGACGAAGAGTACTGCATCGCCATCTTCCCCATCTATTCGTCGACATCGAAACAGCTCACCGTCTATCGGCCGGTATACCTTGCCCTAGAAAACCGAATGCATTTCGAAGTATGGTTTGCACTGCTACGCGCATTTGCCGTGCCGGACGTATACAAGGTTGACGACCCTGACAAGGACCATGTCCGTGAAGTCGATGATCTGGAGAAAAACCATAAAGGCGAGGTCTTTCGTGTGGAGAAAACAATCCTCGTCAGAGTGACGGAGGCGAAGATGAAGGCGAAAACGTCCGGATCGGAACCAGCCGCTAGTGAAAAGAGCAACAAGGCCGAGGCGGACCAATTGGTGGGCAACTACTTCGCGGAGGTGATAATTGACGGCGAGGTCCGGGCGCGCACGACGACCAAGGTGGCAACGAAGAACCCGTTTTGGAGGGAGGACTGCGAGTTCATCGACCTGCCTTCGACAATATCCCAGTTGTCAGTTGTATTAAAACGGGTGGGAGGTGTACTGGATTCATCAGGTCATCATCACTCATCAACCGGACAGTCCAAGAATGGCGGCTTCAATGAGGTCATCTGCGGTTATGTTGAACTGCCACTCGCCCCTCCAACGGGAGGCGTCAGGGAGCACGAGGAATGGTTGCAGATTCTCGACGACAAGCAAGAGTCCATCGGCTCGATGCTGGTCAAGGTCGTGCATGAAGATCATGTGGTCCTGCTAGCCAAGGAGTACCAGCCGCTTGGGGAACAGCTTCACAACTTCAACGCCGGCCTAACGAGCATCATCGCCTCCGCCCTTCCAGGACAACTACGTCGCCTGGCCGAGCTCTTCTTAAATATCTTTCAGGTGTCTGGTGCTGCCAGCGATTGGCTCATGGCACTGGTCGAAGATGAGATTGACGGCATAGGAAGCCAGTCCACTCTGAAGAAGTACCGGTTCAGCAGCCGGCTCAAGTCGAACGAGTCTGCCGAGTCGACGAGTGATCGGGAGCTGATCCTTCGAGACATGAGCAAATCGCTAGCGGGGGAGGCAAACTTGCTCTTCCGGGGCAATACGCTTCTGACGCAATCTTTGGAGCTGCATATGCGACGGCTGGGCAAGGAGTTCATGGAAGAGACTCTACAGGAGAAGCTGTTCGAAATCAACGAGCTCGGCGTGGACTGCGAAGTCGACCCCAGCAAAATCTCTCAAGCCAGCGGAGAGCTCGAGCAGCACTGGAACAAGCTCCTGGAGATCACAACAGACGTCTGGCTGTGCATAGCAGGTTCAGCAAATAAGATCAACCCTGAGCTCCGCGGGATCCTCAAGTATATCCGCGCCGTGGCAGAAGATCGATACGGGGACTTCCTGCGGCCAGTTGCCTACACCTCCGTCTCCGGGTTCCTCTTCCTCCGCTTCATCTGCCCCGCCATCCTCTCCCCCAAGTTATTCGGTCTTTTGCGCGATCACCCCCGACCCCGCGCTCAGCGAACATTCACCCTCATCGCAAAAGCTCTCCAGAAGATGGCAAACCTATCGACATTCGGCAAGCGAGAAGAGTGGATGGAGCCGATGAACCGGTTCCTCACCGTGCAGCGACCCAGGTTCAGAGACTACATCGACCAGGTGTGCAACGTCCCAGCCGATCGTGTGGTCCGCACCCTGCATGCGAACTACAGCACACCCGTGACGATCCTGAGTAGACTGAGCCCGACGGCGCGCGAGGGCTTCCCGAGCCTCCCCTTCCTTATCGACCAGTCGCGCAACTACGCCAGCCTAGTCAAGCTGTGGGTAGACCTCAGGCCGAAGCCGTCGGACAACAGAAAGTTCGTGATATCGGGCGACCTGCTAGCCTTCAGTGACCTCTGCAGGACGCTGCAGAAGCGCGCCGACGCCTGTCTCGCTAAACACGAGAGCGACGTCAAGGCCCGCTCCGCCTCTACCAAGCCCGACGACCTCGCTGAGATCCTCGAACAGGCCTGCCTCATCGAATCGCTGAGCTACTCGCACGCGGGCTCCGCCACCTGGAACGAGCCGGAGCAGCAGCCGCCGAGCAGCTCCGGGAGCGATGCTGCGGCGGAGGAGCCGGTCGGGCGCCCTAGCAGGGACTTGCGTCGGGGCAGGGACACGCTCGAGGTGAAGAAATCGAGCAGCACGAGACATGCCAGCGGGAGCGCGGGGGGTACGACCAAGAGCAAGGGTAGGACGATCCTCAGCGGTATCATGAGGATGGGCGGCAGGGCGGAGAGCCCGGATTCCAAGGAGAAGAAGTGAGGGCCTTTCCAGGTCGCCGATGAGCAAAGCAGCTGATTGCGAGCCGCTTGAACGAAAATAAGGGACTCCGACGCAGGAGTTGCTGCATGCACGATTTGATGAACACACATACCAGGCATTCTTACACGGGCGGTGCAAGGATGAAAATCCGGCCGTTCTGCACCTGAGTACAAATATAGCCGCCGTCCTGCATCTGAGTACAAATATAGGCCCCCCCTCCCTCCTCCTCTTGGAAGTGATGTTGGGAGCTGGGTGCAGAAGCTAGGGTGCTGGGCCAAAAAAAGACTTATATGCTCTACTTGAGCGAAGTTGGCAATTTTTTTTCTCTGTTGGTACGCAGCCATGGTTGGAGTTGGGACGGCGACTAGTGATGAACCGATGATGAACGGGAGCGGAGGGGCCGGGTTCTTCTTGATACCACGGGCAGTCGTCAGTCTACATAGATAGGTGAAAATCGAACGGCCAGCGGCGTGGAGTGCACGCCGTCGGGACTGAAACAAGAACGCAATGCGACCCAAGGCAGCCCGGTTGGCGGTACATGCGTACGAGGTACTTCGGTCTGTTTGGGTACAATACTAGAATGTATCTTCATCGTTCTTCTTTAAGCTTCTTGTTCCCGTCTCGCCAGATGCCAATATCATCACACGTAATCATCCCAAGCGCCAATGAAATGCTAACCGTTCTCACTTGCCATGCCATACTCCCCAACCTGTCCCTTTTTCACGTATGTCTCGCGATCTTTCTTGTTTGCATACTTGCCATCTCCGATAGTCGCTCACTCTAGCTCACGATGACTTTTAAGTAAAGAACTTCTTGTACGCAGCTTTCTCCTTGGCCGCCCGCGCCTGGGCCTTGGCCCTGACGGCGTTGAGCTCATTCACCACTGCCGGATCCTCGGGGGCGAGCTTCCCCGCGGCCCCGAGGTCTGCCAGCGCGGAATCGAGATCCTTTAGGCGCACGTAGGAGAAGCCGCGGCGGAAGAGGGCCTTGGCGCGCTCCTTGTCGGACAGCCCAGAGACGGCAAGGGCCGCGGTGGCGAAGCGCACGGCGTCGTCCCACTCCTCCTTCTTGGACGACACGAGGGCGGCGTTGCTGTTGAGGCTGAAGCGTAGCGCATTGAGCTGCTTGCCCGTCTCGGCGGGCTCCTTCTCGAGGTCGGGCTCCTCGTTGAGGTACCGCAGGCCCTTCTGGTACTTGGCAAGCGCGGTGTCGAGGTCGCCGGCCTTGAAGGCCTTGGTGCCGAAGTCCTTGCAGGCCGATGCGATGGTCAGGACCTTCTGCGCGGGGAGCTCGTCCTCGGCGCAGTCCTCAGGGAAGTCCTCGTAGGGGTCGCCCATGGCGTCGGGCTGACGGACGTCCGCGGCGAGGGCGGCGTCACCAGTAAGCTCGCCGCAGTCGGCAATAACAACGTCTTTGGTGGGCTTGTCGCCGGACGCGGTCTGCGCGTTCTCGATCTGGCGGACGACCGACTTGCCATTGAGGACGTGGCCGAAGACGACGTGTTTACCGTCGAGGTGAGGGGTGGGTACGGTGGTGATGAAGAACTGGGAGCCGTTGGTGTTGGGCCCAGCGTTGGCCATGGAGAGCAGGAACGGACGGTCGTGCTTCTTGGGGAAGGCCTCATCTTCAAACTTGGCGCCGTAGATGGACTCGCCGCCGGTGCCGTCGCCGGCGGTGAAGTCGCCGCCCTGGATCATGAACTGCTTGATGACGCGGTGGAAGATGGAGCCCTTGTAGTGGAGGGGCTTTCCCGACTTGCTGAGGCCCTTCTCACCCGTGCAGAGGCAGCGGAAGTTCTCGGCGGTCTTGGGGACGAGGTCCTTGTAGAGCTCCATGGTGATGCGGCCGAGGGGCTTGCCGCCCATGGTGACGTCGAAGAAGACGCGGGGGTTGGTCTGTTCGTCGCTCATGGTGGCGGATGGCTTGAGGCAGGGCTATAGTGTGTGATTGTCCCTGTAGAAGAGCAGCCAGGAGCGGTTCGGGTAGCGGAGGTCGGGGTCGAGGGAAGAGCGAGGTTCGGCGGGGCGCAGTTGCAGGTTCGCGATTGTGGGGTAGTAGGAGGAGAGGGAAGCAAGCAGTAGGTAGGCTGGTTCGAACGCTGATGACGAACCAGAGAGTTTGCGCGCGCAGGGATGGGAGAATAGAGACAACGTGGATACACGAGCAGGCAGGGGACACAGAGGAATGAGTGGCATCTGGAAGTGATGGTGTTGGTGGTGGCTGGCGCACCCGTCTTAATGGAAGTTTGGAGCAGCACTCGGCTTGGGAAAGTGGGGGCTGCTCTGCTGCTCTGGGGTGCATTGGTAGCGATAGAAACTTCTAGCTTTCTCTGTACAGGCACCCTACGAGTACAGGTTACCTTAGGTACCTACCCAACCCAAGGATTCGAGGTCGCTCCTTCTCATTCTCGTTCAATCTCGGGTTTTCCCATTTGGTGGCTTCGCATGGTCTGATGCGAGTCACAGAACCCCGCTCCATCTGCAGTTAAGCCTCAGGTTACCTTGCCTTACGGTTCATGCATCTCCCTAATAATATTGTTATAGATGCGGAAGTGCCCAACTGAGTACTGTAGGTATCTATTGGGCAATCATGTGCACAATACCTAGTCGGGTACCTTTCAATAGCAGCACGAGGTAACAAAAACGCCAATGATGACCGACTCCCGCACCTTCGGCATCACACGCTGTATCGCCTTGCCCGATAGGAAAACACAATGTCTACTAGTAGTTTTGGCTGGTCTATCTCTTGCGCTGGCATGAAAGGTCTGGTCTAAATACCCTGGAAGACTCCGATATCCCTAAGAAACAGGCGGGGTTGCTCCCTCTTGCTTCCCACCAGCGTTGAGCTCCAACGTAACCTGAAGAATAGTGTCAGCAGAGTAGCAAGACATAGTAGATATTTACTTGCGCCGCATCGTGAACCTACCGGGCCATCGTTCACCAGGGCAACCTCCATCATGGCCTGGAAACGCCCATCGGCCACGCGCCCCGGGTCGTACTCCTTCTTCACGGCGGACACAAAGTACTCGTACAGCCGTTTGGCCTCTTCCGGGTTCGCGGCCCCGTGGAAGTCCGGCTTGGTGCCTTTTTTTGTCCTCGCGAGGAGGGTGAACTGTGAGACTGCAACGGGAGCACGCATGAGGTCAGCCGGTTTTTCCCTTTCCCCTTTCCCCTCTGCTCGGCGGGCTGTCTGCATGGGCGACAAATACTAGGGAGTAGTACTTACCGCAGAGAACTTCACCGTTGATGTCCATGACATTCCTCTTCCACTAACCGCCCGGTAACAGTCAGCCCTCTGGTGTTCGGGTGTCCACCAACCCACACCCCTCAGGTACAGGTACTCCCGTAGAATATCCCTACCTTGCCGCCCGCGTCGTCCTCCCACATCTTCATCTTGACCACCTTGGCGGCCACAGCATTCATCTCCTTCTCCGTGTCGCCGGGAGCGACGGCGGCGAAGACGAGGACACCTCTTCCGATGGAAGAGACAACCTCCTTGTCGACCGTCACCGAGGCGGACAGCACGCGCTGTATGATGGCTGAGACGCGTTTGTGAGCTGGCAGAAGCTCTCCTATTTCGGACATGCAGGTGAGGGGTTTACATCGGATTGGATTACTTCACCGTACCCTTCATTTTGTGTGCTCTCTGAACCCCGACTGCCCGAGGAGTTTACCCGCCTTCAAACGGATGTTTGGTGAGGGAGCGACTGTGTGAGCGGAGCGGCGAACGAGTTTGTTGCATTTGTTTGCCCCACGGGATTTGCAGTCCACTGCCAGTGCAGCAAGCGGGACGGTGCCAAGGAAGCGGCATCAGTGGTGATTGAAAGAGCTCTGGGGAACTGCACCGAGATTATCAAGTACTACAGGTACGTACCTACTTACTTGCTAGCAGTGCCTGGTCTCGACGAAAAGCAAAATGACTTCCGTACCTACCAAAGCTTTGAGCCCCGTTGGCATCATGTGAATTGGCGTCTAAGTTCCACCTAAACAGAACCGAGGCGCCACCAGGTACGGCTCCAGCAGGTACTCGTAGGTGCCCTAGTACCAGTAATAAGATTGGGTACTATAAGTAAGGCACTAGTAGGTAGCAGTGATATGGGAGACTTCCAACAAAACGTATACCATTTGCCACGATAAACCAAAAACACGCGATCGTAAAAGTTTAAAACTCCAATGAGCTCTATATAAATCACAATATGAAGTGTCGGCGCGTTCTTTGGCCTTTTCTTCTTCCTCTTTGCAAGGCTGCCTTCTCTACATGTAACCGCACGACGCCATGGGTACCAACCGACAGCCGGCCAATAGCAGGCCACGCTGCTGGCCCCATTCCTTTGAGGTGTTCATTCGCCAGCTGCCAACGGCTGAGCGACAGTGTTTGTTACCATCTCTTGCCTCACAACAAGGCTTCCCAGCAACACCTCATCCTTCAGACCGACAACCTGTTTATGCCTTAGGCCTGTCGCGCGAGCCTTGTCCGACATACCCACGCGACCCGCGACCCGTATCCGACGACTGGCGCTACCCCTGGCGACGACGTCTGACGCATCTGGCCGGTCCAGACATCGTCATCTCTAAGGCCCCGTCATCGGAAAGACCCCCGTACTTCCCGCACGAACGCAAAGGCAGCGCAGGGCTAGATACCCTCACATACCTGCAAGATGGCAGCGCGAAAACTGCAACAAGAAGTCGACAAGTGCTTCAAGAAGGTGGCTGAGGGCGTCCAGGAGTTCGAGGCCATCTACGAGAAGATTGAGCAGTCGAATAACCTGGCCCAGAAGGAGAAGCAGGAGGACAACCTGAAGCGCGAGATCAAGAAGCTGCAACGGTTGCGCGACCAGATCAAGACATGGGCCGCCAGCAACGACATCAAGGACAAGGCTCCTTTATTGGAGCATCGTCGGCTGATAGAAACGGTCCGTTATTCGATGCATTGCACCGATATACCCAGCACGGGCATTTTGTCCCGGTATGCTAACAGTGGTTACTCTAGCAAATGGAAAAGTTCAAGGCGGTGGAAAAGGCCATGAAGACCAAGGCCTACTCGAAAGAAGGTCTATCTGCTGCGGCCAAGCTCGATCCCAAAGAACAGGCCAAGGTCGAATGCATCGAATTCCTCAGCGGCACCGTCGACGAGCTCGAGCAGCAGATCGAGACCCTCGAGGCCGAGAGCGAATCGTTATCAGCAACAATGAAGAAGGGCAAGAACCAGTCAGTCAAGGCCGAACGTATCGCTCGGATTGAAGAGATCATCGATCGACACAAGTGGCATCAGGGCAAGCTGGAGCTCATCAGGCGATCCCTCGAGAATGGAAATATTGAGACGGAACAGGTCATGGAGCTGGAGGAGAGCATAAAGTACTACGTGACAGACGGCATGAATGACGACTTCATGGACGACGACGAGCTGTACGACGAGCTCGACCTGGAGGACGAGGAGGGCAACTACGGCATGGCGGTAGACAACGAGAAGAACTCTTCACACGACACCCAGTCGCAGCAAGAGGACGCGACCCCGGAGCCCGAGGCGGCACCGACATCGAGGTCGAGAAAGGCACAGAAGGAGTCAGAAGCCGCCGCGCTGCGCCGCCCGTCGGCCCAGACCAAGTCACCTCTACCGGCCCTCGCGACATTACATACGCCGTTACCAACAATCAGCAGCACCACCCAGCATAGCGGACCGGCCATGAAACCGGCACAGGTGCCTACGAGGCCTGCCGGGGAAGGGCTGAAGTATGCCTCCGCGGCCGCCGCTGCCGCTGCGAGCGACAAGAACAACGTCGGCATCGCGCCGCTGCCCCCGCCGCCGGGATCCTCCGCCACGCCTGGCATCTCGCCGTTGCCACCGATACAGTCCAGGACGAGCGCGGCGAGTTCGCCCGCGAGCACGTCGGTGCAGCCTGTCGCCGCGCACCAGAACGAGCCCAAGCCGTCAGCTGCCGCACCCGCGCCCAGCGAAGCGGAGCCGTCGACAACGACCTCGGCGGCTCGATCTAAGAAGTCCAAGGCCGCGGGGAAGCAACCTGCGGTTGCTCCAGAGCCATCAGAGCCTGCAAGAGGTATGTTAACGGTACAGCTCGTCTGGATCAGTTGCTAACTGGTTTCAACACAGCCCCTCACGCGCACGGCATGGCCAACGGCATCAGACCGATCGAGGAGGAACCCGAGGAGGAGTGCATCTATCATTTGCCACCCTCACTGCAGGACCTAGTCGACTCGTATGAAGAGACCAAGAGGCGACAGGCTCACCCGGCGTCGCAATCGTCGATACGATTGATGACAGCCAGTCAGGCCAGCTGCCCTGATACGGCCGACGCCGAGTATCCCAGCACATACCGCCCCGACGTGCCCATGCCCGGAGCGGCAGCTTTAGGATTTCCCAAGGAACCCCTCCCCATATTCGACGACCCTCGACTGTATTCGCGCATCGATCCAGACACACTCTTCTACGTGTTCTACTACAAGCAGGGGACACCGCACCAGTATCTCGCAGCCAAGGCTCTCAAGGAGCAGAGTTGGCGGTTCCACAAGCAGTACCAGACGTGGTTCCAGCGCCACGAGGAGCCCAAGAGCATTACGGACGACTACGAGCAGGGCACCTACCGCTTCTTTGACTACGAGAGCACTTGGTACGTTCCCCAAATCCCCGAACTGTATTCATCGGCAGGGACAGCACTAACCTCCCAACAGGATGAACCGGAGGAAGGCAGACTTCAAGTTCGCGTACAAGTACCTCGAGGACGACAACTAATAGATGGAAAGCTGTCGGTGGGTGTATTCTTCCGAGGCGTCTTGGGGCGAGTGTGTATGCACAGGTCAGGTTCGGCTTGGTGCTCAGGGCTCAGGGCTCGAGGAGGGGGAGCGAGCGACTATCCTCCTGCCTCGACGGTGTCAAGAGTTGTGTGCTATCTATTGTGTTTTCACTACTACTACTACCTACTAGTATCTAGGTACTGCCTACGTACATACCTAGTACTTACTCTCGGTTTCACAATCGAGAAGCAGGCAACGGAAGCGATTCCTTGCCCCTGGATTATTCTCCTGCCGAGGCCACCTACTACGGAGCCGTCCTTTCCATTTGCGTGTTCTTTTCCTGTTGCATGCCACAGCCGTGTCCGCTCGGAATTCCAAGGCTGTAAGTCTACATCTGGTGCCTCGTAAGGGTATCTGGATGGTACGGAAGCGACATAGGCGAACGCAAAATGCATCGCAGGAGTGAGCGGCCATGGGAATCGTTGGTAGCGACGGTGGCATATTAGTTACCTTACCACAAGACGCATTGCTAAGATCATCGGCGAGCGTGTTGCACATCGGGAAGGGTGACTACATCCGCGCAAGCGCACAATGTGTCTGATCGAGTCTTCTCCGGTAGGTGTTGGTTACAGTTGTCCGTCTTGTCGAGCGGAGAGGAACTGACGAGGCGACAATCATCGTGATGGTGGTCACGGGGTGGGAGAGTAGGTAGGGAAAGGGCAGGCGGTGAAGGTACCTAGGTACTAGTTAATTACCTGGTAATTCAGGTACTTAAGGTACCCAGTAGGGAGAACCTGTGAATTGCGGTGAGATCATGATTGGACACGATTGAAGGACGGTACACCCATTCGACAAATGCATGAACCGACAAACTGTTGCTACCAACACCCATCAACCACCGACAGGAACACCCGACCAACAATGGCACATCTATGACCGCCCCCTCGGTCGACTGGCTGACGATTCAGGTCATGGCGTTCACCACCAACAGAGTTGACGGCCCGCACCCGCGGAACACCGGCTATGATGCACATCAACCCAGCATCATCATCGACAACGACGACGAACCAACACCACATCACAGCCTCTCCCACGACACTGGATAGCATCGTCAATATACGCCTCGGCACCGACGCTGACAACCGGGGGACGCCTCCTCCTCATCAGCCTCACTCTCCCCGTCCCAAGCTCCTTATCCGCCGTCCTCTCCCGAAACCGGCGTCGTTGTCGGAAGGCGCCGCTTCCAGGAAGCATGTTGGTGGTGCGCATCGCCAGGCAAACGCCAAATCACCCACTCAGTTACGAGTACTAGCTCAGGCAGCCTCCTGGGCGCTTCCCAGCGGCGTTCTTTGCCGGCATGTGCTCGACTTGCCGACTGTCTCCCTTTTCTCTTTCTGGTTGTCGATCTATTTGGGGCTATGGCTTCTTTTTCCCCCGCCAGGATGTCAGCTGCCACCAATGTCGATGGTCTGGGGCCGCTGTCAAATAATCCCTCATTGCTTTCGCATGTAGGGCTCGCCGCCATGTCATGGGCTTTCTGGCCCGGATGGCTCGCTGTTGGTTGCCGATAAACAACATCCCCTCCCTCTGTTGCAGGTAACGTCCTCTAATTTCGTTATTAGTTTTCTGCACCTGCGAAGTGATGGTCGCGGCACAGCCACCGCTACCGCTCCCCAACCGTCGCGCCATCCCCAACCCACCCTCCACTGGCATTCCCCGTCGACAGGGGCTTGTGCTGTGCGGCTGACTCGATTGGCTCCAGCAGAGCCTCCTCCTGCTCGACCTCGCATCGTCATACCTGCATGTCTTGATGCTAGCGTGGCCCTGTGCTTTCGCGCCGCCGGCACGCTGCTTGTTGACTCTGTCCCTCTAGGTACGAGTTCCGTATACTCTGCCTGTGATCAGCCGCGGCGCCACACATACGTCTGGCGGTACATCTGGGACACAGCCGCTCCCCACGAGGCCGGGGTTGCTACTGCTCATACAGCCGTCGGTCTACCTGGCCGTGTTTGCTTCTTATATGGTTGCCTACCCGTGCACACGGCTATTACACTAACAAGGTAGACTGGAATCTGTCTGCCTGGCACTATCACTTCCTACTACGTACAAGCCCCCTTCGACGAGTGTCACCCCGCAACGTGCGATGTCGTGTACCAGGCGTAGACAGACCAGTCACTTGTGCCACAAGCCCTCGTTTGCGCGTATCGTTGACGGCATGGACCGTGTGTCGGTGTCCCAGACCAACGTGGCTCCGTGCTCCTGCCTCAACGGCACTAGAAGCCTTTAGTGTCCGATTTTCTTTCCACGGCATGTACAACGTCCGCCTCTCCTACTGGGTGGCCTGCCGTCACCTCGGGTGGCTTGCTGCATCCCTGGCTGTCTCCCATCGTCCCATCTCTCATGTACGCTTGCTGCACGGCTTCGAGGAGCGATGTGCAGCCGGGGCGCATCGCTCCGCCTCACCGTCTCCCTACCCCAAGGCCTAGATACTCACAAGACGGAACTGGCTTCTTCACCTAATCACCTTGGCGAAGCGAGGCCCGTCCCACCCCTGTCGCATATCACCAGGCTCCCCACTTTCCCCCCTTGGTTGAGCCCAGTGGATCGGAATATGGAGGCGATGTGGAGACTTCCTCTTCTCCCACGTCGCCAATTCCACGAACTACCTAGCCGATGGCGCATTGGACGGTCCTCCCTCAGTCGTGCCAACTGCCAAGGAGCACAGCATCCCCGCCCATCCCGGAAGCATGTAGGATGATCGGCAGCCCTGAAAGCATACCCAGCTGCTACCCCAGCCGCCGCAGGTAGTGCGGGCTTGCCTGAAGACATTCTAGAAGCTCAGAAGCTTTCCCCCGTCGGGGCAAAGGCGGTCTGTGCGTGCCTCTGGCTTCCCTGTTTCAACTCCCGTTGGACAGAGTATCTAAGGGGAAGTCCATGGTCATCGACGCCCGTGCCGCCTCACTTCCCCAATGTGCGAGACTGACTGCCCATGACTTGTCTTTTGCTTGCGTGCCACGTGAGCCTTGGATCACACCGCATTTTCTCTCGACGCTTCTTCACACCTATATATCTAGAACGGACGATAGCCAACCTTGCTTCTGAGTTCTTGCCAAACATTCATCCACATCACCTGTATATGTATCTCCCATACGTATACTGTGTCTTTAACCCCTGGTCATCGTCCTCTTCTCAAGGCGGACCTACACGTTATACTTGAATCACCTATATCAATCCGACACAACCATCCTGAAATCTTCATCATTCTTGTCCTCCTCCTCCTGGTGGAACATAGACCCAACCCTTTGCCTCTCCAACCGGCTTTCTCGCAACCACAATGAGCGGCTACAGCGATACCAACTACAATTACAACGCCTACGGCGAGTACTCGTGGGACGAATGGGACATGGGCATGAACTATTTCGACTACTATGACATGACCCAGTACAACACATACTTGGCCTCACCCACGGACCTCGACCAGTTTCCACTCGAGTCGCAGCCGCTCTCGAGGTACAGCAGCTCAGGCGGAAGCTCATACCAGTCCGCCGTCCCGTCCTCGCCGGAGACGGACTATATCCCCTACGGGAATGACACTGCCGACCCGTTCCTCTTCGACCAGAACATGCCTTCTCCGGCATTCCTGGACACTGGCAGCCCGCCCATGTACATGGGACATCATCTAGAGACGCCACGAACAGTACCAACTAGTGCTGGACGGCCTCGGTATGTACCAAGGGACGCCGTGCCCATCAGTGCCTGCAAACTGACACTCTCTCCCATAGAGCCACCTCATCATCATCCTCCTCCTCCTCCTCCGCAGGCTATGCCTGTCCCAGCTGCCCATCAAAACCGCCCTTCAAACGCCGCGCGGACCTCAACCGCCACATCACACACATGCACAAGCCCGCCACCCTCTCATCCTACCCGTGCGACTACCCGCGCTGCGCCCGCCGCCACGACCCCTTCCACCGCCGGGACCACTTCCGCGACCACCTCCGCGAGTTCCACCGCGAGGACATCGAGAAGCGCGGCGTCTCCGTCGACGAGACCTGGTACGAAGACCGCAACACCGTCACCTCGTGGTGGAGGTGCAACCGCTGTCTGCGCCGCGTCAGCGTCGATAAGCACGGCTTCGAGTGCCCCCTCTGCAAGGCCATGTGTTGCGCCAAGCGCCAGGAGGTCCGCAGGCGCTAGCCCGCCCGAGTTACCTACCTCCCTGTTCCCCCCTCCCNCCCCCCCCCCCCCCCCCCTCTTTTCATTCTGCGTTTGCAAGCCATCCGCTACGTTCTTCTTTCTTTACTTTTCCTGTTTTTTCCCCTTGGGCCAATGCTAGCGAGCATCAGCTGCAACGGGATAAGAGACACACACACTGTTCTGTGTGAGCCAGCGTGGGATCCTGGCTGCCCAGCCGACGTCATCTCGCGGTAAAGCTGAGAGCTCTCGCTCGGTCGTCTCCGGCCTATATCACCCGACAACTTGAACTGATGCCTGGTGTTTCCTTTACTTTCATCTTTTCAAATGTAATTTTTATTAACTCTATAGACTTCTCTTTTATTTTTCCTCTTCTTTCTTCTGCTTTTTCCGTACGTCTTCTGTTGATACAGTACACTGTTTCATGATTCCCCCGTCTGATTTTCCTCGGCGATAGATACTTGTTGGGTAATGCCCCTGCTTCGTTGGACGCGCGCGGGTGGAGTTGATTGTGCATGGAAGTCTTCTGGAAGACTTGGCAGTGGCGAACTTGTTTGTTTGGGGATGGATGGATGCAGGGGGGGGGGGGGGGGGGGGGGGNGGGAGGGGGGGTGGTTTTGGGCTGGAGATGTGTGTGCGGACGGAGGCTGATCGGTGGACGACGAGTCAGCCTGGGGGTGGGGAATTGCAGGGGTGCGGAAATCGGGGTTTCGATGCGCTCATGAGAAAGCTGAACGAGATAACGAATTGAATGCGACATGCTTTGCACGCGGCGTTGTGTTACTTTGCTACTCGTACTTAGCTGATCAGTGTCCGTGATGCCTTAGTACATCTGGAGAGCGACTCCCCCAGAACCTTGGTAGTAGCGTACTCTACAGCCGAAACGCATTTCCTTGGTATCCGCGCTTTAGTTTCGAAGCCGACATGACGAGCCCCACGTCACCTCGCAGGGTCCTCAGAAAGCCCTAGCTGAACACCCACCCACACCTCTTTTCCGCATGCTGGTGTTTATGGTTTCCATAACAGCTGTGAAGTGTCATTAGCGGCCTCGCTCAAGCCGACGACATTACACATCACCATCCTCGCTCTCGATAGGGTCGCCCTCAAAGTTCGGTATTTCCCGAACGTCTGGTCGCCTGTGGTCCGGGGTCTTCCGCGGCCGGCCCTTGCCCCGTCTTAGTGGAGCGTGTGGCGGGCGGGTAGCGTTCCCGGTGGACGACAATCTCCCGACGAATGGGCGAGGTTGGTGGAACCTGTGCTCTGTCGACGGCTGCTTCTGGGGTTGGTTCTCCGTCAGATCTGGAGACCCCTGCACGGCAGCTACTGACGTGCCAGTATTTGTCGGCGTCGCCGATGGGCGAATGGAGTTCATGGTCGTCGTTGGCATGGGCGTAGTTGGTGGATCCCATGGAAGCTCACGAGCTTCCAGAAGGGTCATGGGGGTCGAGTCGGCTAGGACTGATGACGGATGCTCTGCCATATCGCCCGCCATTGCCTCTCCTTGTCGACGGAGCTCACCCCGGGCTGCGGCCATTGCGTCTTGGCCCGCCGTGCGAGCGACCTCGGTCCCGTCGTCGTCCGACAGGAACTTCCTCCATACTTCGTCCTCGTCGTCCTCCATTGTGGGGCGTCGCACCGACCCAAGTCCGTCACACATATTTATTGATGCCGGCTGGTTTTGAGCCAATGGCTCCATCACGCCTTGAGTATCAGGGGCCTCCGTTGGGGGGTTATCGGAGGACTCTATCAGGTCGCGTACACCGGCAGCGGGTATCCTTGAGACTTCTGAGTCACCACCCTGTTTCCCACAAGTGGGTATCGAGGCATCAGAGGCCAGGGCGAGTAGCGACTCGTTTCTGCAGGGTGGCTGTATGCCTTGGTGGTGATCATCTCCCTCGTTGTCGTTGGTGGACACTTCATCAAGCTGACACACAACCTCTCCGGGACCAAGCAGCTCAGAGTTGGCGCCCTGCTGCGGAGGAGGAGACCGCTGGGCAGGAGATCTTGCTGTTTCCAGGGCCTCACTGACGCCAGGCGTGATGGGCCTAACCTCACTTGTCTCGGCTTGGTGGTCCAAGGCCCATGTCGCCCCTGAGTTGTCATTGTCCAACCAAGCTTTCCAACAAAACTCGTCTCGGGTATCCTATACCGAGGACGCGCTGTTCTTACCGACCTGCGCGATCGTGCTGTCTGCCATGTCTAGATCAGGCGATACATTGTCGAATAAGCGGTGTCTTTGTCCTCTCACAGGCTGCGGGTGGTACATTCGTGGAGTGGATTGCGCAACGTAACGAGGACTATCAGAGAATATGGCTGTTTTAGATGTACCTTGCGGTATGTGATTCTGGGTCCAATTGAACATGTAAGGCGTTATGTCGGCTTTGTTGGAATGCCTCCATGGTTCTTGGCACGAAGAGTTCCCCTGCGAATGTGCTGTAGAGGACCGAATGGACGAAGGGACACGAGGCGAGCTGGAGACATGATTTTGCGCCTTTTCATGATCAAGTGGCGGAAGGCTTCTGTGGGGGTTAAAAGCACTTCTCACGGTGTTGCCATCCTGGCTCCAACGGAGGCTCTGGCTTCCAATTCTGAGATGAATAGGCTCGTGCCCGTGCCCCTGCCTCCCGTCCATCTCCTGGTCCTTGTGTGGATGGTCTCCGTGTCTCCTTATAAGCTGGTTTCGGCAGTGGTCATCATCGCTCTTGTGCTGCTTTTGGCTCGCTCCAGGCCCCTTCCTGGAAACGCCTGGGGCATAATCGACAATCAACGGCTTCTGGAACTCAATACCGGACCAGTCACTCTTCTCCAGAAGCTTGCGGCGTTTCCCTTGAATATCCTGCTTTTCTCCGCAGAGAGGGAACTCTGATCTGCCATGACCAAGTGGTTCCCCGGGACTCGGCACACCCTTCGAGTGCCCCTTATCGACTAGTGGGGGTGTCGGTGAATTCAGGAGGTAGGCGAGTCGCTTGCGGGAGGACGGCCTTGACGCTTTCGGTCTCGGATGCGAGGTTTCCATTGGGGGCGCCTGGTGGCTGGTCTTGTTAGGCTGGGATATGTAATTCGGGACAAAGGGCGTGGACTGTGTGTCTGAGCTGTTGGAGACGGCGGGCTGTTGTGCTCGCAGGCGAGCTTTGGCAAAATACTGCCTCTGACGCGCCACATCAGGGTTCCAACCCTTGCGTCTAGAGTGACGGTTGAGGGCGCCTTCAGTCCAGTTCATAGTGGTGAGAGCGATTGGCGGCCGGTAAAATGAGGACTCGGTGATGTGATGGAAGAGATAAGTAGTAATGTCCATGAATCACTCCCATCTCAGTTTGGTCTCATCAACACTCTCGTCATGTGATGGGGAAAAAGAACAAGGCAGGTGCGGCCAAGCGTTCCTTCCCCTAGGTGCCAGTATGAGCAGCTCACAGCGAGCGCTGGGAAGTGATCTGATCTCTTAGTACTAAATGCTGGTAATTACCTGTAGTCCTTACTACTAGTATGGAGTACTATGGTACTAGAAATGTTGCTAGCACGTATAATTTCACTGGGGGCTTTATATATTAGCACTTATTGCCTTAGGTTAGTCGTCCATTACCTAGTAATTACCTAGAAGCAGTTGCCTACCCTACCACGTTAGTCTGGATGACAGGTTGTTCCAATTCCTTGCTCTTTCTGGGCTCGAGTGTCTCTGAGAAGCGGTCTTGCGGTCTCCAAGCTTGGGACTTCTATTTAGAGTTGCAACAATTACTAGACAGCCTGGAAAGTTCGAGATTGCTGGTCATACGTTCTTTCATGGAACCACGACTTGTAGTTGCTTGATAGGGTATAGTTGGCAATGAGATCAAGGAGGATTTTAACTTGCCTCGTCCTGATGATCATACCAATACCAATTAATAGTACGATGGTGGCAGTAAGCTTTGATAAAGAACTCACTAACTTGAAGGACTCCCAAGGGTTCTTGAGGAGCCTAAAGTCAACTGTGACTTAGCACGCACTCCTACACCGGACCTGATTATAGTCAGCTCCAATTCAGGATTCCCTGGACTGGCGGCTTTAGGGTAGGAACGGCCGCTGTGATATGGCTACAGACATACAAGTTCTGCGCATCAACTCTACTAGCACATACAGCCATTTTGAAAGACAATATTCCCGAATTTCCCCGAGTTACGTGCTATATTTACATGCCAGTACTATGGCTCGGTAGAGTGGGACCCTGGGAGAAGTGAACCATTCCGCTGCTTGGTCGACAGAATTCCTGACCACATATCCAAGTCACGCACTGCAGCGGGGGTTCAAGCATAAGCCGAATAGATCTGCTTAGATCGCTCTGCGAATAAATAAGACAGATGAGAAGATATTTTTGACCTATTTATATTTTCCTGAGAGATAATACACTGGTTGGGCAACTGTACTGCCGTTGCGCTCACCACGACCCCTAGCAGGTACATTGTTACGTCCCGGATTATTTAGGTCAACCACCCCACACCCTACCAGGAGCTTGGAGAGGCCACATCTGTAACACCTTCGCTCCATCACCTCTTCATTCCATCGAGATTCCCCGCCACCCGTTTTCCCTTGTCCTGTCAATTACCTCAGTCTCCCAACCCACAAACTCCCGTTCATCCCTCAGCCATGGCGGACGCAGAGGAGAAGGCGCGCCAGGAGAAGATCGCCGCCGCGAAGAAGCGCGTGAGCACCACCCGATCCCTTGTCAGCCAGCGCCGCCGGTAAACTGACAACCACCCCAGGTCGAGCAAATGAAGAAGAAGAAGGAAAAGAAGGGCGGCGCCGCGAAAAAGGCTAAGGAGGAGTCGGCCACCAAGGACGAAACCCCCGAGGCGCCGGTCGCCGAGTCTGCCGCCGCCGAGCCCACCGAGAGCACCGACCAGGCCGTCGAGGACGACAAGCCCAGCGACGCGTCCCCGTCCTCTACACCGTCCCTCGCGCAGCAGTCCAAGCTGCGCTCGACATCGTTCCGCGCCGGCGCTGGGCCCGGCTCGCCCAGTCCTCTCAGCCCCGAAGGCGGCGACACGGCGCCCGATATTTACAGGAAGCAGGTTGCCAGAATAGAGGAGCTCGAGAAGGAGACCAAGCGGCTGGCTAAGGAGTCGGAGGACTCGGAGAAGAGGTGGAAGAAGGCTGAGGAAGAATTGGCCGATCTACGCGAGGCGGAGGGCAACGCGTCCAAGGGCGGCGAGGACACCGAGAAGCTGGTATGACGTCCTACGGGTCATGTCTGGAAACGTGCCAACGCTAATCCCGGTTTAACAGAAGGACGAAATCGCATCTCTCCAGAGACAAAATGCACAGCTACAGCAGCAGGTCTCCAAAGGCTCCGCCGGCCATGGCCACCGTCCGTCCGTGTCTCTGGCCGCTCCCCCCGCCGACCTACAAGCCGAGCTCGACTCCAAGTCGTCAACCATCGAGACCATGGAAATTGAAATCTCTAAACTCAAGGCGCGCGTGGACCGCCAGGAGAGCGGCGCCTCATCCGAGAAGGAACAAGTCACCGCGCTGGAGGAGAAACTGGCGCGTGCAGAGGCGGCGGCCGGCAAGGCGCAGCGTGAGCTGCAGGACGTCAAGCGCAACCTAGATCGCACCGCGGAGAAGGCCGTCAAGGAGGGCAGCGAGCGGTCGAGCGCGGAGACCAAGGTGCGAAGCTTGGAGCGCGAGCTGCAAGAGGTCAAGAGCGCCAAGGAGGAGCTGGCCAAGAAGGTGGAGGGTCTGGAGAAGAAGGCCACAACGCTGGCGACACTGCACAAGGAGCAAGATTCGCGAACACAAGCATTGAGGAAGGAGAAGGAGAGCGCAGAGAAGGAGGCACAGGAGCTCAGAACCAAGATGGAGAAGCTGGAGACAGAGAACATCAAGTTGCGCAGCCGCAAGTCAGCCGAGGGCGGCGGCGGCCTCGACGACGAGGGCGTGGACGAGCTCGAGAATGAGGAGCGCGCCAAGCTGGAGAGGAGGATCCGCAGCCTCGAGGCGGAGAACCACGAGCTGCGGAGCGGCGCGTGGATCGAGAAGCGCCGCGAGATGGAGTCCACGAGCCCGGCGTTCCAGGACGTGGATCTGACCGGTGGCAGCGTGCCTCAAAAGAAGCCATCGCACGGGACCAGCGGCGGCGGCCTGGGCGAGTTCCTGACGAGCGGGCTGAATGCGCTGGCGGGCACGGGCGATGACGATGGGTTCCTAGACGACGATGATATGGACTTTGACGAGGACGCGTTCCGCAAGGCGCAGGAGGAGGAGGCGAGGATGCGGCTGGAGAGGATCAAGGAGATTAAGCGGTCGCTGAAGCACTGGGAGGGTTGGAGGCTGGATATTGTGGACGTTCGGCGCGGGGGCGGCGAGGGGATCGGGGATGTTTTCGAGGTGTAGAAGGCTCGAGGTTGTAATGATAGGTACGAGTAGAGCGCGCACACGACACAAATGGAACCATAGTTACTACCTAGGGGGGCACTGTGGATATCACTCTCGGCGGACAACTACGAGTACTCGTAGTAGATCTGCGAAGTAAAACGGATGACACTCAGATCACTAAGCTAGATAATTTCACCGAGATATTGGCCCTTGTTGAGCGGCAATGGCTTTCATCGGCGCAGGACAAAAACATCAGGGCAACAGGACATATGCCATCATCATCACCACCATCATCATCGCCTCGAATTGACCCGCCACGCTAGTAAGAGACAAGGCTCCCCTAACATCTTGGGTATGTGTCTCTACCACAAATTGAGGTCTTTGAATTTACACGCCCTACATCGCATCGGTTGGGGACACCCAATAGATAGATGGCCCGCTCACCGTAATGACAGGTGGGGGCAATTGGGCGACAGTCTACGGACTCGTGCGCGCGCAGCGTCTGGGCAAGAGCTTTTCCCAATACGTGCCGCGAGTTGAACTCGGCTCGGTTACGGGCGATAGGCCGGAGTTGGCTTGGGTTGCTGCGGTATGTGGCACCGGGGCGGATAAGCTCTTGGTGCTGTGTTGACTCAAACCGCCTTGAAGAACGCGATGAAAGAGCGGGGCTCCTGACGAGGAGGGGAGGGGTAACAGGACGGATGCGGCGGAAGAGCACCGGGTGGTTGCAATGGTGGTGGTGGCGGTGGTGGTGGTGGTGCACGCGGCTCAGAGTCCGTGGTGGCAACTGGAAAGGGAGGGAGTCCAGTGCATTATTAACGAGTACAGTGTTTCCCTCGCCTCTGTTGGAAAATTTAAAGGCCGACTACGTACTCGTACCTACTGTACGGTACGTGACTTCGGTTACAGCCTGAGATTGATAGTAGGTGCCTAAATCCGTCATTTTCAACGACTCCACTTCCACCCGGCGGCTATTTGGACATGACATATCCCTGCACAGTAGTCCGTCCGGTAGTCCGTACGGGCAGTACCTGTATGCGCCGCCGCTCGGCGCTCGGATACTCGAGGCATTAGGTACTTTACAGCAACAAACACTCTGTACGTCATGCCGAAGAGGAAGGTCGGCGTACAAGGTGTGACGACAGGCCAGAGTGCCCCCGCAAAACCCCAGACGCTGCTGCATCATGTGTTGCGCGATTGCATCGTTGGTGTCACCGTGTGACTGGCATGTGGCTTGACGACTGACGTGCCGTGGGGGTTGATGTCTTGCTGCCAGGGTACTACTCGTACAGTAGCAGGTGTTAGTCCGTAGAGCAATGGGAATAACGCGAGGGAATATCCCAACTGGCCACAAGGTACAGTAAGTAATCTGCATCTGCATCTGCACCTGCACCAGTGAAGTAATGCCTCCGTAGAGGTTACCTGTACGTAGTGCATTGAGCATTACTGTAGTACTGAGGTACTAGTACTCGTAGTCTGCAGCAGACGGAGAGGGGCACCCCTACCTCCCGCCAGCCGCCGTCTCCACATTTCGTGACGCTCTTGCCTCGTCCCTCCCGGTCTTCCGTCGCCAGTAACCACGAAGGGCCCCGAAACTCGGCGCGCCAGGGCAAGGACGAGGGGGAAAAAAAGGGCAAAACCACAAGGAGCGCCGCCGCCCTTCGTCATCCCTCAGTCACGACTCGACCTCTGCTCTTGTGATCATCTCGCCGCTTTCATCGTCGCCGCCCTGCCCTCTCTCCGCCGTAAATCAGTTCCACGTTGTTTCGACTTCGGCGTCGTCTTCTGCGCTCCGTGACCAGGGGCCGTCCGGAAATCCGTCCGTCTCTCCCGCTGCCTCGAACCCGCCCGGGTGCCGCCGCCTCTTTGCCTTTTTTTTTTTTTTTTTTGCTGCACCTTGGTCCTTGGGTCCCCCTTTTAAACTGGGGCAAACCTTCCAGACGTCCGGAGCCCACTATCCGGCAAACATCTCACACCCTCGGCTCAACAACGTCCCCTCCTCTCGGTGATCGCCCGAGTCTGCTCTCGCTACCCGTACGGACGACACCCGAGCCTCACTCCGTTCCGGTCCCCGTCCCGCTTCCCTTCTTTTCCCCCCTCCTTCTCTCTTTCCCTCCTTTTTCCCCTCCTCTCCTCTCTCATCATGAGCGCCTTCCGTCTCTCCCTACGCCATCTCCCACCCTCCGCCTCCTCGCCTATCCGCACGTCCGCCGCTGTCGCCGCATCCTCACTCCGCCGTCCAGTCCGTTTCGGCGCCGTCCAGACCGTCAGCCTCCAAGCAGCCCGCACCATGGCCTCCACCGCCGGAAAGATCAAGGTCAAGAACCCCGTCGTCGAGCTCGACGGGGACGAGATGACCCGCGTCATCTGGAAGGACATCAAGGACAAGTTCATCTACCCCTACCTCGACATCGACCTCAAGTACTACGATCTCGGCCTCGAGTACCGCGACCAGACCAATGACCAGGTCACCATCGACGCCGCCGAGGCTATCAAGAAGTACTCAGTCGGCGTCAAGTGCGCCACCATCACTCCCGACGAGGCCCGCGTCGAGGAGTTCAAGCTGAAGCAGAGTGAGTTGTTCTTTGGGCCACACATCTTCTTCTAGTGTTGGCCTATCCCCGTATTCGCCCATATGACTGACCTCTCACCCCTTCCCAGTGTGGCTCTCTCCCAACGGCACCATCCGCAACGCCCTCGGCGGCACCGTTTTCCGCGAGCCCATCGTCATCCCGCGCATCCCCCGCCTCATCCCCGGCTGGGAGAAGCCCATCATCATCGGCCGCCACGCCTTCGGCGACCAGTACCGCGCCAAGGACTCCGTCATCCCCGGCCCTGGCAAGCTCTCCATGGTCTTCACCCCGGAGGGCGGCGAGCCCCAGGAGGTCGAGGTCTTCCAATTCAAGAACGGCGGCGGTGTCTCCCAGACCCAGTACAACACCGACGAGTCCATCACCGGCTTCGCGCACGCCTCCTTCAAGCTCGCCATCGCCAAGGGCCTGCCCCTCTACATGAGCACCAAGAACACCATCCTCAAGAAGTACGACGGCCGCTTCAAGGACATCTTCCAGGAGCTCTACGACACCCAGTACAAGAAGGAGTTTGAGGCCAAGAACATCTGGTACGAGCACCGCCTCATCGACGACATGGTCGCCCAGATGGTCAAGAGCACCGGCGGCTACATCATGGCCCTGAAGAACTACGACGGTGATGTCCAGTCCGACATCGTCGCCCAGGGCTTCGGCTCCCTCGGCCTCATGACCTCCGTCCTCATCACTCCCGACGGCAAGACCTTCGAGTCCGAGGCCGCCCACGGCACCGTCACCCGCCACTACCGCGAGCACCAGAAGGGCCGTGAGACCTCGACCAACCCCATCGCCTCCATCTTCGCCTGGACCCGCGGCCTCATCCAGCGCGGCCAGCTCGACGAGACCCCCGAGGTCGTCGCCTTCGCCGAGAGCCTCGAGCAGGCCTGCATCGATACCGTCGACAAGGACGGCATCATGACCAAGGACCTCGCCCTCGCCTGCGGAAAGAAGGACCGCAGCGCCTACGTCACTACCACCGAGTACCTCAATGCTGTCGAGAGGCGCATGAAGCACCTGCTCAAGGAGAAGCTGTGAGGGGTTAGTATCTCGGGCAACGTGGGTGGGCGTATTATTGGTAAATGGGCATCTGGAATCATCCAGCGAAAGATAGACCGTGTTTGGCTTTGTATGGGGTGGTTGTCTGTCTGTTGTGCTGGTGTGGTGGGGGTTCGGCGAGTTCCAGTGTGTCTGTCTGGCATGTGGCGGGTAATGGTACCCGTTGATAACACATCTTTTTTTCTCGGCGTATCGGACTCCGAGGTGGGGGAAAGGTCTGAAAGCATTCCTCAACACAACCAAGAGTTGTACGTCTGGTGGATCCATCTGTCAGCAATCGGCGAAATCCGAAGTTCAGCATCAGGTTCGGCACCAGATTGTGTCTGGTCTACCTCGTCTGCGCTGCATGCATTTTGCACTAGAAAGCGAGGGGGGGGCCCACCCAACAGGAGCATAACCCAACTGGGAGGGCGGCCGAACGAGCAAGTGTACATTTTAACGTTGAGTAACTTGGTATGTCTCCTAGAGTATTACGAAGTACTTAGAAATCCTTGAGTACGATATTTCGTGTTTCTTGCAGCAGTAATGCCCTGTGCCTACCGTACCCGCCATGATGACCCTGTGCCGACAATGATGAAAATACTAGTAAGAACATGGAAACGCCGCTCTATCTCCCTCCCATTGTCCTACCGCCCCTAGCTATGATTTCACCAGCCCGTCCTCCTTTGTTAGTATTACTATTGTACACTTGTCCAGCCGTGTCGTTTGTCTGCTCTACCGACCGTCGTGGGGTGGCCGGGTGTCAGGGCAGTCAGTCCACGACACCACCATTAACCGCCCATCTTATCCGCCGTCGGCATCTCCTCCGGTTCGGCTTATCAGCAGTCGCCCAGCTACCGCGGTTTTCAGACTCCTAAACTCCCAACTAGTCGTCGCTCTTCGTACCCGTCGTAGGTGTCTCCTTCTTCGGCTTCCTAGCAGTTGGTGTACCGTCAGGCCCTTCACTCTTGCGCTTCTTCTTGGTCGGACGCGTGCCCGAACCGCCCTTGGGCCGGTACCCGGGATCATCGTCCCGCTTGCGCTTCCCCTTGGGCACGGGCGTAGACCTAATCTCGACATCGTCATCCATGCTGACATCGCCGTCGCCGCCTCCCGCCGCTGCCCCCCTGTCGACGGGCGTACGGGTCGCCGCGCTGCCTCGCTTCCCGCGCGTGCTAGGCCTGCCGCCGCGCTCACCCTTGGCGCCCCCGCGGGACTTGCGCCCCCCGCTGCCGTGATGGTGCCCGCCGTCCTCGTCGCCGTCGTGGCCGCCATCGCCGCCATCGTGGCCCTGGAGGAAGATGTGCGGGGCGTGGCGGCGCAGCCAGCTCGTCGAGCTGTTGGGATTTCTAAGCAGCGGGTGCAGCGGCGGGTGGTCGTCTGGGTGCGCGAGCGGGGCGAGAGTAGAGATGTGCTTCTCCGGGTCGAGACGGGTGTCGATGGTGTAGAGGTAGTTGTCGACGTCGTCCGGGGACAGGAAACTCGCGGGATATGCCTCGCCGTCTGTCTTCTCAAAGTCCCTGACCAGCGGCGGGTTCGTATCCTTTGTCGCGGCGTAGGAGAGATGCGGTACGTCGGCGAGCAGATCCGCGAGCCTCTTCATTCCTAGCCCCTTCCGCTGGTCATGCTCGCGATCTATATCTAGACATGGCTCGTTGGGATTCGTCGGCGGGGGTAGCGAGACGTCGATGCGCTTCTCGGTCGGGATCTGGGGGCAGTTGTTGATGTCGAGGAGGAGATCGAGTAAGCGACTGCACGACGAGGAAATGGTCAGCATCATGAGGACATAGATAGACATGGGTAGAGAAAGGGCAAGGGAATTCATCGGCCGTACTCATTCTCCTCGGCTATCCGCTTGACGGTAGCCTGGGCCTTTGTCTCCTGTCGGAAGATCTCCTCGCCCTCCTGCATCTTCTGCTCAAAGGTGATGCGCATCTTGCGGTACTTCTTCTTCCACGACTTGTACCCAGCCCTGCGATTAGGGCCGTCGGCGTTCATCGGTAGGTCCGCCATGGTGGCGGGCGGGTTTGCGATGAATGGATGCTGTGGTGCTGCTGCGCTGGTGCTGCTGCGCTGGTGCTGCTGCGTGGGTGCCGCCCACGCGTCGTGTCGTGCGTCGCCCTCGGTTAACGGTGTGCTGAAATGTGCCGGGATGCAGCGAATGGCGATGAGAGAGAAAGTTCGCGAGCTAGCCTGGCCCGAGCTGTGAATCGGTCGTGTTGATGACGGAGAGGATGAAGTGCGAAGGCGTTTGGCAACGGGAATGATGCTAACGTGGTGGCACGGGGAAGGTTGATGATTTTTTAGCAAGAGGTGTGGTTAAGGGCGGCCAGCTGGTGCTTCAGTCTGACTGGGTCTGTGTCCCTGGCGCATGGGCGTGCATCGCGCTGCCCCTTTGGTGGTGATGGATGCATTCATCGTGCAGCAGCACCTGTGACCCTACCCTAGACCTCAGACCCAAAGCAACAACGAGCTCTTACAAAACGCGCGGGTACACCGGAATTTGGCGCACAGAGAAATTATCCTGCCTTCCCTTTATTTGCCATATAATCTGTTGGTTCTCAATTAGTAGGCTGCCTGGAGGATGGCTTTTGTGATCTTGTAGTATTCTTGTGCAACCTGTTCGCTTGGGCGCCAGTTGATTCTCAGTTCAAAGGGGCTCGCTGGCTCCTTGATTCTATTTTTACTATTACGACGCTACCTCCTTACCCAACCTTTCCAGTTCCTCCTTGATGAACTCCGACGCATTAATAATTTCCGTACTCCCATATACGACTCGCTTCCGAGCTCTCTCCCCGCCTGTTCGCACCACCCAATCCTGCAGATTGCCGTACTCCTCCATGCTGCCACCACCGACGGTGAAGACAATGGCCTCGCTGAACCCCTGCCTCCTCTGCCCGAAACTCGCCGAGTGACCTGCGCCGGCCGCCCCGGGGAGCCCTCCTGGCGCGGTTCCTACACCTCCTGACCGCATGGCGCTGGCTGGTGGCATGGTGCCGCGGGCGTTGGCGGAACGGGGATCAAAGTAGAGGTAGTTCTCCGTCTTGGCAATGGCGCTTGATGAGGCGGTGGACGGGTCCATGATGGATTCGACAATTTTGGTAACTGTCAGATCCTTGTCTACCGGCAGGAAATTCTTGACGCCGCTGACTAGCGACTCAAAGTTGGTCTGAAGACCGGTGTGGACACCTGTCTCCTTG
Organism: Hapsidospora chrysogenum ATCC 11550; assembly: GCA_000769265.1. NCBI lineage: Eukaryota > Fungi > Ascomycota > Sordariomycetes > Hypocreales > Bionectriaceae > Hapsidospora > Hapsidospora chrysogena. The sequence continues at coordinate 160,399 of JPKY01000038.1, forward strand.
AGTCGGTCCGTCAAGCGAGACGAGATGGAGGAGAAGCGCCCGAAGAGGTCGGTGGATCCTTGCTGGTTTGTACTTTTGTTGACAGTCGCCAGCTGCGTCATCTTGGTCGTGGCACGTACACTGCGCAGCATTAGCATAATGTCCTGTTTGCGACTGCCAACACGTGTACACCTACTGTCGAACATAGGGCAGCGACGAGACGTCTGCGCCAGCTGCTTCGAGTGCCTTGCTGAAACCCTCAAACTCGGTGCGGTTGAGCTCCAGCTCGGTGCTCAGGAACCAGATGATGAATAGGCGTAGCTTGTCCACTGGATCGTTGCCCCTCTCCTCGCCCTTGATGACTTCCATGATCTGTTCCTTGGTCTGCTTCATGACTTCTTCCTCAATCTGGAAGAAGTTGTCCACCTGGCGGTTCTTGATGCCGTTGAAAATCGCCGTGAGAATGTTCATGTGCATGTCCAGTGTGGCCTTGCGCTCCTGCATCTCTGGCAGCTCTCCTATCACCGCCTTGAGATGCTGTGTAGCCGCGCTCGTTTCGTTTTGAAGGTCCTCAAAATTCGAGGCGCCCGCCTTCTTGGTCATTGCTGCTGACTCTTCCCTCCACTTCAGAAGCTCCGCGTCCACCGAGTCGGCGGCCTCCACGACAGGGGCTCCGGCATGTTTGGTCCAAAAGAAATCGCTCGAGCTCACGTCGTAGATCTTCCTTGAGGTGCCCTTGCTCGGATTGTTCTCATCGATTGGCATTTCGACCGTGATCTTGTTCAGCTTCATGTTGAGCACATCGTGTACGAGGGACTGATACGTCCAGGAATGTGACAGCATGGCCGTCAAGTCGACGTTTCGGTCCAGGATCACCAGAACGGGTCTCGAGCTAGGTGCCGCCTGTTTTGCACTGGAAAACAAATTGTCCTTCGAATTGAGGATGTGGTCTCGCAATTTGCGGTCGAGTCGCACGGCAACCATCTCGGCCCCTGCGTCCTTGGGGCACCGTATGATCGGAATCACGCCTGGAAGCAATGTTAGCCGAAGGAGTCTCGACATGATACGTGCGGGGCATACCCATTGTGACAACAACGCTGAAGAGGCCGCTAACTATCCTGTCCACTACCCTGTCGAGTTCGGCATCGCTGGTGGTGGCGCTATTTAGGGCCCAGTACGTGTGTTCTTTCTGCATCCCTAGACTGAACAGGTCCGGCTCCGTTACGATAAAGTTGAGGTACTGGTCGTATAGCTGAGCGATCTGTTCCGATGTCCCTGCTGCGGCAGTCTGAGTCGCAAAGTCCTCCAACAGGACCCGTGGCAGCGAGGAGAGAAAATTGATGTAGGCAGGAGAGTAGAGGCCCTTTTCAAGGTCGGTCGTGATGGATTTCAGGTTCTGCGCATTCGGTTCGACGAGATAGATGACGGGAACATCAGGTATGGGGTGCCTGGCTGTCGCAATATGTCTGTCCGCCAACAGTCAGATCAAAGTCTTGGCCTCAGGGGTTGAGCACGAACTTGTGCATCGTCACGCCCATTGTCCGCAGGTCGGAGACGCGTAAAACACTACTGACAACATCCCGCCCGAAGTCATCGAAGACCAAGACTTTCCATATGGGGTTTCCTTCCGAGTCTAGGATTGGCGCAACCGGTGCTAGGAGGGCGTGAGCTTGGGCTTCGTCTTTGTCGCTGGTCTCAACGGTCTCGTTGAGATTTAGAATCTTCTTGAGAGAAGCTGTCCAAGTTAGTAGAAGCTTGAAAGCTCAGAGTGGCTAACCTACCGATCTGGCGATCTCGCAGGGTGTCGCCGCGAGTCGCCATGGTCACTATCGGGTGGAGGACAGGACGCTGGACTTGTTGGTGACGGCCGCAATCCTCAATTTGGAGCAGAGAAGGCAGCTGCGAGAACCAGACACCCCGTATATGGAAAGACAATCGCTACGACGGCGTTATAAGGAAGGATGGCAAGACTGGCCGGCGACGTCAACATGGAGCTTGCGGCCACGACATCCACAGTCCACCTTGGAGCGAGCTCTGGTTCGTCGCGCTGGCATCAATTGGCCAAGGTGGGAACGCACGCATGGTGGGGTGTTCACGGGCCGACTCAGACGCCGAGGTGCGTCGGGGATTGTGGCAGGTGCGGCCACCAACCCAAGGCACCGCACCTGTACCTGTAGCTGGAGGTTTGGTCCTTGGTGCCTGACATGTCCGGCTGCGAAATTACTGTCGCACTTGAAAGGAGGTCGAGTTTTCTGACCCTCAAACGTCCCTTGATCAATAACAACACAACCGTCGCTATCAGACGCGATCGAAGCGGCGCCAAAGCCATCAACTGACTGTGTCGCGCTGTGCTGCCGACCTTCAGAATCTCATATTTTGCTTTATAACCTGGTCGCCACTGGTTCTGCGTGTCTTTTTGTCTCGCCATTACCCCCGTCATTGACGGCGCTCGTTCAGCGAGCCCGACACGTCCACGCGTCTGCTGCATCTGTGAACAGGCGGCAAAGTGGCGCGTACCGCAAATGTCGCGCACACCATAAAAATACTACATTTAGACGCTCGAGGACGGAAGAGCAACAGCGATCTTTGACGGAGAGGTAGGCACATCTGTTCCCCCCCTTCACTCCCCAAACACTGCCCAAATCCCGGACTCCCTTATCACCCGATCCAACTTAAGCATCCTGGATATCCACCGCTTGGTCCACTCATCAACATTGGCGGCGAACGGCGAGGCGGCCTTGTATTCTGTGATCAATCGTGTGCCGCTCACGTTAACTTGCGATTTTTGTCTTAAAATGCAAGGCCAAGGTGCAAAAGTTGCCACCGGAGTGTAAATGACTCTCGCCCAGGGCGATCGGGTTGGTCTGATTGACTTCCATCCTCGGCCAGCCAAGGTGGGGGAGTCGCTCCAACTCCTGCATAATGGAAGGCATCTAATGGCGATTCAACCGGCCTTGTGGCAGTTAAGGGACACGCCTTCAGGTGGCCATACTCAAAGAGCTGGCGGCGAAACAAAGGACGAGTTGCCACTCAACTGCTATCTTCAGCAGGGCAGTCAGTTTGGGCCGGTGGGAGACCTGGGCAAAAGGGTGAGAGATGTTTGGACCGACCTTGGCCGGACACTCCCTGCATCTTACAGAATTCGAAGGGCGTCCATTTCGCCTCGTTTCGACGTCGAAAACCGCCTCCAGCCATCGCTGTTTTAATTTTGGCACATCAGGGCAGCAGTGCCGCCGCCTTTGTCTGCTCGAATTCGATCTCTCCCTGCTGGCGGGGCCATGGCTCCTCCCACGATCTTGCATCGGCCTCTTCCATGCACACCACACGACACATATACATACATTCGTCCACTCGAGCCATCGCCCGTTCCGGACTTCCCCAAAAATACCTGCCTTGTTTCTTCTTTACCACACACTTACTTCCGCGCCACATTTTACCAGAGCTGCTTTGTCTGACCCAACTTTCTGCTCTACAGATTTCCTCCCGTCCGACCTTGGTGGCATCACATCCACTCACGACCCATGGGCTCGATGCAAGATCCCTGCTGTCGCTGCCATTTACGTTCTAGCGCATTTCTGGCCAGCCGCGCGCACAAGCCACTCGAGATAACCGGCGTTTACCCACCATTAGGGCGTCACCACATTCGGTATGTCTTCACGTCTTGCGCGACCGGTAGCGCAGCTTCCCAGCCTTTAACAGCCACCATCCAACCATGCACTGCCCCACATTGGTCCTGGACTACCTCCCTTCATTCCCGTTTATCATCCTCCTCTCTTCACGGTCTTCGAGCTGTTTGGTTGGGGCTGTCGCCTCGTTGGATGCGTTCCTTCTTCTTCCTCCTTAACTACTGTGTATGCCCGCAAGGACTTACTGACACTATGTCTGTCTGTTAGCAGAAATTGAGAGCGACAAGTAGAGTCTGAAGCAAGCCTCAGCTACCGGCAAAGCCCGAAGGCGACAGGATGCAGTCCTGGCCGCAGGGGCAGAATGGCGGCGACGATGACAATAACTCGTGGCAGCAAAACTTCAATTTTGCACCGCAGAATGGGCATTTCAATCAGGATCAGGCCTGGTCCCAGCCTGTTCCCGGCCAAACTGCCTATGCGCGACAGTTGCCTTCCGACCATGCCGCCAACTTCATCCATGACCCTCAGGCCGCCATGCTCTCCGGCTACCAGGCCGGCCATGGATCGTTCGACCTCGGCCACCAGTTCTCGGGTCAAGACGTTATCGATCCGGCTTTCAGTAGCATCGCCCCGGACTTGTACGCCCAGCAGAATAAGATAGAACTCGGAGGCGGTAGCATGCATCACATGAATCAGGTGCAGAGCCACCCACAGGACCATTCGCAGGGATTCTCGCACCAGAATTACGCTTCCTTCGACACCCAGGCTCAAAATGATCAGCAGTATGGCTCGGCTGCCCCGCAGTTCTCCCCAGGGCAGCTTTTGCCGCAAGCGAGCAGTCGACAGCAGAGCCATACTCCAGTGCAGCAGTTCGGCAACATCCAACCTGATTTCGCCCAGGCGCAATTGCGACCAAGCCAGACGCCGCCATTGCAGCATCAGCAGCCTTATGCCCAGAACTCCACTTTTGCGCCGCCGCAAGTAAATGATCAGGCTGCGCAATACCAGTCGGCTCCAGGTCAACATGTCACCTATCAACAGTCTCCGGCAGCAGCAGCATACTCTCAGCCCGCTTACACTGCTACCAAGGCATATCAACAGCCCGGCCAGCCTGGATCTAATACCCCGTCTTTCCACGCCACCGGCCATCAAGTTGACAGCCATCTGGTGCAGCCATTATCCGGTACCGTACCTCAGTATGATGGCACCCCACAGGCCCAGCAGTCGGCTGATTTCGAGAGGCCGGCCCAGCCATCGATTGGCGACGGCCCAGCCAGGAAGAGACAGCGAGTCGCGAAAACCGCCGCTGACTCGCCTGTCCCCGAGGCTGCCTCTGTGACGAACTCTACTATCGACACAAGCAGCAGAAAGGTTGAGGAGTTAGACGCTCTTGTTGTCCCTACCCCATCTCCTGAGGAGGCGCAGATGCTTCAGCAATTCCAGAAGCGATCCAAGGCTGCTCAAGCAAAATTTCCATCGATCAAAGGACTCCCTTATCTTGCCTATCAAAATACCATCAAGCTGCCTGCACCCAAGAGCTACGACAAGCTAGCGCCGCTAGTGGCTGTGCCACCGCGGAGTAAGAAGCCCATCGTGCCAGAGCTGGGCTATGATCTTCCCTGCGAGGTTCAAGGGAGATTCACCAGCAGATATCGCCCTGCTTTTGACAGGATAGGACTCGACGAGAGGAGAATGGAATCCAAGTCGCTGCTCGACGAGTTTGACAACTCGATGAAGGCCCTGGGAAAGAGGCGACCGAAGTACACCGAGTATCCCCGTAAGTAATACCGGCATAACTTGTAGTGGACGCGTACTAACGTTGTAATAACCAGACGCCTTCAAGGAGCAACTGAAGTCTGACGAGGCATATAAGAACAAGGCTGAGAAGAAGGCGAAGAAGGAGTTGGAGGAGGAAAAGAATAAGCCGGTAAGATATGTCGTTCGTCACTTCATGTGTACCAAGAAAGCTGACGCTGGAAAGATTCGCCCTGCCACACGCCCAACGGATCCCGTCGAGGCAGCCGCTTGGGACGCCATTGGTATTGTCCACATCGACCCTTCCATCGCAAAGACGAGCGCCCTTGTGGCTGGTCGAGTCCAGCAGGCGGGGGACTTCTTCATCAAACTGCGTGGCGAAATGAACCAGGCCAAGCAAGAGCTGGACCAGGCAACCAAGGACAACGAACCCGAATCTGAGCTTGCACGACTCAGGAAAGCGGCGGAGCTCAGGAAAGATGTTCTTCATCGAGCGTTTGACGCAACAATTGAGCATGCGGATGACTCTGTGTTGGACAATCTTGGAGGACACCAGAAGCTGGTCCTGAGCCTCGTGAATGTCCTGATTGCCTCCATCAAGGCTGGCGACTTCTCAGGGAAACTTCCCAAAATTGTGCTCGAGCTATTCACGCACTTCCCGATGACCAAGAAGCTTGCCGAGACTCCGAGCTTCGACACGGTGCGCAAACGCCTTTTCGATAAGGGAGACGACGAAGTTAAGCAGCTTGCCCGCGATATCTCGGTCAAGGTCAAAAAGACGCTGAAGTTAGCTGAAGGAGATACGTCGACCGGCTATACAGGTACATCTGCAGCAGGCAGAGCCAAGACTGCCACCTCCAAAGCTGCGCCGAATGCTTCGTCAACAAAGAGGAACCGAGACGACGACCATGCAACGGATGGAAGAACAGTCAAGAAGGTTGCGGTTGAGTCCGGAGGTGGCTCCTTGAGTAAGAAGCTTGCTCAACCAAAAATCCAGTTGCAGTCGGCCTCCAAGACTACTGCTGCCAAGTCAACCTCCTCATCGATCCTGGGAGACAGAAGTCGTTCGGCTACTAAGCCCGCGCCGAAGTCTGATTCAACGTCCGGCGCGGATAGCCCGTCGGTATCCACCGAGGATAAGAACAGAATTGAGGCGAAGAAGGCGCCTAGTAAGCCCGATGCTGCGAGGATCGCGCCGAGCAAGATGGAGACGAAGCTCCCTGCCCCCAAGATGGGCGCACCGCCGTCGTCATCAAGCGCTCTGTCTGGCATTGCTTCCTTGCTTGATTCGATTAATGCGCCCCAGGCAGTGACGCCACCGTCGAACGCCAAGGAACCCAAGGGCTCAGACACCCCAGAGACGGAGGAAGAGAGAGCTAAACGGCTCAGGAAGGAGGCTCGTCGCAAGCTTCGGGTGAGCTGGAAGCCAGAAAAAGAGCTTGTTCAGGTCAAAATCTTCGAGAAAGAGGACGAAGAAGACGAGGGTCGCGACGTGAACATGATTAGGGATGCCGCCGACGACAAGTCCGAAGGTATGGTTCTCAAGCAGCGAGCCGACGTTGAGGAAGACGACGACGACGACGACGACATTCCGTATCAGCCATGGGAGGCGCCTACGGCCATAGACCTTTCTCCTTTATCAGATGATGCCCGGAACAAGAACTTCACGACACGCGGAGGGACTGTTTCCTTCCAGACGACGGAACAGGAGCGGATCGCCCAGAGGGAACAGCGGGAGCTCATGGCTATTTACACGGATCCCGCTGATATCCCCCCGTCACCGAAGTCGCCACCGCCCGAGTCATCTACGGAGACGGCGAAACCTAGGGTCGGGCAACTACCCCAGGAAGGCGCCAAGTTTGAAGAGATCCTGACTCGTTGGAGGGACGAGCAACAGATGGGTGTCGAAGGTGTCTTGTATTCTGCAATGCAGCGTCTCAACGTGAAGTCGAGCCCGTCTAACGCGCTAGACTCGATCCTTGGTCGCCTCCAAGGAGGACCAGCCCAAGCTCAGACCTCGCAACAGGCCTCTTCGAGTGGCCCCACGGGGGCCGGGAGCGATACAAATGTTCCGTTGATCATGGGTGCTGCTGTTGCGGAGCAGGTCCTCGCCTGGCTCAGGTCAGATCAGGCTAAGCACTGGCATGATCCCAACCCTACCCAGGCAGATCCCACACGGGAATACCACTACAGCGACCCCAACGTCCAGGCAGCTGCTCTTGTCCTCGAGGCTCTGTCGAAGAGTCTGGCTGGTAAACCGTACCCGGCCACGGCCCCGCCGGACTGGCTAGCCCACGACGAGGAAAGGGTCCGCGAGTGGTGGATCGGATATAACAAGGAATCTGCGCTGAGGGAGAAGAGGGCTGAGGAGGAGCGCATGAGAGCAGAGGCCGAGAATTCTCACCGGGCGGCTGCGGCCGCTGCGGCCGCTGCCGCTGGGCAAGGACAAGGAAGTGCCCAGGACTGGAGTGCCTACTTGGCTCAGCAGTCACAGAATAATCCTGCGTACGCCCCCTACCTGGCTATCTTGCAGCAGATGAACGGGAGTCAGGCCCCGGGTGCCCATTCGCAACAAACTCAGGTTCCCGGCCAGCCGCCGCAGATTCCGGACAACCAAATCCAGTCCATCCTTGCAGCCATGGGCCAAGCGCAACAGCCAGGCCAGGCTCAGCTCCCGAACGTGTCGCCGTACCACCCTAATGACCCGTCGTACCAGCAGCTCTTGATGCTCACGCAGATGGCCCAAGGTCAGCAGCCGTCTGCTCCGGGCGGTGGAGAGCATGACCGCAGCCGCGATAGGGACTGGGATGACTGGGATCGACACGATAGGGACAGGCGACATGACCGACATGACGACCATGGCAGGGGCGAATCACACGGGAGGGGCCATAGGGATAACAAGAAGAAGAAGCCTGGGCCGAGCACCATTCATAAACCGCCGAATGCCGCGTTGATCGGAACAAAGCCTTGTACGTTCTGGCAGCAGGGGAAGTGTGCCAGGGGAGACAAGTGCACTTTCCGGCATGATTGAGTCTGAGCGAGATGATGCTGTACGATTTGAATGTTGCTGACGTTGTTGTCATCGCAACTTGGGGACGGGCGAAGGGATTTGACTTTTGGCGAGCTTAGTGCTCGTGATGTCGGCCGGAGGCCTTGGTCGTGTACTATTATAGTAGGGCCGTTTTCTTCTTTGGCGCCAATATCCCTGGAGATGTAGTTGCGGGAGCTATGGCTGGGGCACATGGCGCATCATAGACCGTTAACTCCTGTTCATTTAATATATTATTAACGTGACGAATATCTCGGTAACTTTTCATAACTTGTCGCCTGACCCAGTGGCATTATCTTCCTCTGGCCGCAATGATAACGGCTGATACCTTGCAAAATCCCGTTCTCCGGCTAAAAACTCCGCATACCAGGGAAGGTAAGAGGTTGTTACTCTGCGGTCTTCATCTCCGTGTCCGCCTCGCCAGGTCTCTTGACCAGTCCGCGCAGGCTCAGATCGTAGACGACATCCTCGACCCTCTTGACGTCGTACTTGACAGCATCGGCGCGCTTGCGCAGGATATCGTTCTTGAGGTTGAGTACCTGGAAGCCAGCGAAGAGGTCCTTGATGAAGGCGCTAATCACGAGGGGCAGGTCGAAGTCTCCGAGGGTGACGGCGTTGGTGGCCAGGCGCGAGAGGTCCTGGGTCAGGTCCGTGAGGGAGAGGAGGTACTCCTCGATGGTGATGTGGAAAGCGTCGCGGTCTTTGAGGTTGGTTGGGACTGGAGGTGGTGGGGGTTAGTCTGAGTCACGTAGGGAAGATGGGCGTGCGGGAGAGGTGTTATGGACCTTGGAAGATGGCGCCGATGTCCTCGAGGGTGAGGAGGCGGCCGAGTTCAGCGGGGTGAGATTCGGTGGGGAGGCCGCCGAGCCAGGCGCAGTAGAGGGCGGTGCCGATGGCGTTTTGCATGGCCCTGTTCCATTTCGTGTTGTACCTTGAGCGGATGAGTTATTACGTGACTCTGTGCCGTGGTGGATGAGGGTCGCGGTGTACTTGTAGTAGGGGTGCTTGGAGGCCACTTCGTTCAGCTCTGCGACGATGGTGACTTGCTCCTTGATGGCTGTCTCGACCTGGGCCACCAGCGGGGGGTCTGCATTATTGGCGCATCAGTCAGGGCGTTCATCATGCGTGGGACCGGGGGGTTAGATGTCGCTCACAGCGTGCGCGGGGGGTGGAATGGACGCGCGAGAGGAGGGCCTGGGTGGAGGCGACGGCTCGTTCGAGGCGCTGGATGATCTGGGTGAGGGTATCGCGGACCTCGGTCTCCTCGTCGAGTTTGTCCTTGAGATAGTCAAAGATGGAAGGGTCGAGGAGGCTGGAGTCGGTAGCCATGGTGGGTGGAGTGATGTTGGGGGCTGTGGTGAGATGGGCTGGTGTGGTGTAGATGAGGTGATGATGTTTTGATGTTTGATCTGAGGTTACTTTTAGCTTCCAACTTGACGACGTCGAGCTCCCCCCCAACGTTGTGTGCGTGAAAGATGGCCCACATAAAAACATCATCACTTCGTCTCTACAATAAATTACTGGTTAGAGTATGCTGCCCATTGTACTGATTCAACGGAACTTTATTCATATTACTTCTTCAAACACCTAGAGGTGGAAATTGTGGTGTCTAGGCATCGACACCCTCCTGTCAGAGACGTGTATATATCGCATCAACGTTCAAAGTTCTCTGCACGTATTCAGAGACTTCTTAAAAGTCATTGATGTCAATGATACCAATAGCGTGGTGTCGATGAAAAAGTGATTGTATCGCAAAAGTTGAGAAATAAATGGAGGCGCGGTTTCTGCTCGCGGGTCCGAGGATGGCATGACGCCTTGGCCGACATTGTCCATGCTTGAACGTCCATACTGTATCGTGTCATGATAGCAGAACAGCCATCCAAGAAGGGCTTATCAACTACTTGAGAGAGAATCAAGGGGTGGAACATTGCTAATTCAATCGGAATGAACAAGTTGGGTATCTATACACCGGATGGGACATCGAGTGGGCATATACGGGCGTTGCAGCAGGACTATAAACAGAGCCATTCAATAGGTCACCAGCGTCAAGACAATGGCAATCTTCTTCACGCCCCGGTACGAGCCCGAGACACGCAATGAAGACAAAGAGGTCGCATCGCCCGGAAGCAGTGTAAAGACCGGGGACACGGTGGGCAGCCGCTTCATGCGCGAGCGCAGAGGAACCGGCACCCGAGAGGCCAAAAATGAGAATAATAAATGAGTGTGACTCGTTGGTCACATATCAGATATTAAACTGATAAGAACAGATACTACACTTGATCTAAGCCATGAGGCAAAGAGAGCTAAGGAGAAAAGGAAGAGAAAGACAAGATCGAGGGCGGGCAGAGGGGAGATTTATAAGGTGCTCAGGGCGGTGTGCTGGGGAAAAAGCTCCAGGTTGTTCCACCTCAGCGGCAGAATTGGGCCACTGAGAGCACTGGATTTGGGTGAGGTAAGCAGCTGCCTGGAAGGCTGAGGAATAGGATGTCCCAGTTGCGTCATCCTCGCCGGTGTGATTCACTCCTCTGATGAATCAGACCCAGGCCGGTATAATACCATCGATGGAAAGAAGCCCACCTGAGCCATCGGAGGATATTATCCGGCTGTCATGGGTGCGGCTGGTCATGGTCGAATTTCCCGCCCGCGCGAGTACGGCCGACTCGAGACACGCGGCTGAGCCCATCCAAGCCTACCAAGCATCCAGGATACACCGGCCAACTTCAATGGTGGTTGCTCCTCGACCTCATCCGCCTAGATGGTAGCCCCGTCTCCGACAAAGCAGGCTGGGACAGTTGGCTCGAGCGGACCGAACGGCTTCCCGCCCGGCCCGCGGCGTGGTGGTTGGCGCACACTGCCTATTGAAGCTTATTGACGACCAACATGCAGAATATCGTGCGCGCACATACAACCCATGCATGACTATACGACTGCTAGGTGCTGCATTTCTGGGGCAGTTTGGCGGATGAACGCGGTCCCTACCTGGGCTGGTGGGTAGACGCGTTCCTGGAGGATCGGGAATGACGATCGCCCTTCCACCGTCAACCGTCTCGAGCATCTCGGGGTTTCATCAGTCGTTCGACCCCAGGCCGGAAAGTTGGCAGCTATTGGCAACAGGGGGTTTGTCCTTGACCTGGTTGATGCCCCAAGACATCCCCGAGCAGGACAATATTGTAAAGTCAGCATGGTGGGTGGGATGGGGTATTATCCCATCCGCAACGGGACGCTGGCTTGGGAAACGAGATGTAGGTCAGATGCGCGAGGAGATGCGCACAGATTCATATCAATAACGACCAGAGGCACCTCTCTAAATATAATATGTCTCAGGATTCACAACCAACAGGGGGCCAACAGGGGACTTATATATACATCGTACAAACAACACCTTGATCTCCAGCACCGCTCGGTAGTCTCCTCCTTGGACCTTCACGATGCAGACACGCACTATCCTCCAGGTCCTCGCCGCAGCAGTCGGGCTGGCGAAGTCTACACCTGCCCCAAGAATTAGAACCGGACCACCTCGTGGTGAAATCCCTCACTCGCTCAACCACCCCGTGGCCGCCACTGACCAGGCTGTGGAGCTGCTCATCGGCCTTCACCCGGAAAATCGCAAAGAGTTTGAGCGCACTCTCCACGAGATATCTGACCCGCATCATGAGAGATACGGTAGACACCTTACCCGTCAGGAGGCCAAGGACCTTCTTCAACCTCCAGCCGAGGCATCGGATTCGGTCAACCGCTGGCTCCTAGAGGACGGCGACGGCGAGATACACGTTGATGATCATGGCCAATGGATTCGTGTCCGCGTGCCTAGTGATGCCACTGGAGATCTGGCCGAGCGCATTTCCCATCTCCCCTATATATACTCTGGCACTGGTGGATTCTTGAAAGCGCTCGCCGTTCCTGACCATGTCCGTGGTTACATATCCGCCATAGAGGTTAACAGATCACCGAGCGAGACTGGCCTCGAGAAGGAGAAGCGCTCAGGCACAGGAACCTTCGACGCAGCGCCACGATCCCCTGGCGATGGCAAGGGCAAACAAGGCGGCTCCGAGGACGATGTTGACCTTGAGCGGTGCAAGGATGTACTTACACCTGCCTGTATTCGCAAGATCTACCGCATCATGGACGACCCACCTGCCAAACCGCATCCAGGGACCTTGTTTGGAGTTCCGGGATTCGGCGGAGTAAGTGATCAAAGTGAACCATTCCTGCCGCATCTCACTCACCAGAGTATAGCAAACCGCACAGTATACTGAGCTTGAGACGTTCATCGCCCGCTTTGCTCCGTACGCGACTGGTGGCAATTTCTCAGTGGACCTGGTCAACGGCGGCGAGAATCCGCAGGGCAACGACTATCCCAGCGGGGAGGCCAACCTGGACATTCAATATGCCATTGCCATGGCGTACAATGTGTCTGTGCAGTACATGCCTGTTGGTGGCGAGTACCGCGATTTCATTCCTGACCTAGAGTATGTATCTCGTGCGCTCCTGACACTAGCACCCCTTGCACTAACAATAACTGTCAACAGTGTCCCGGCTTCATCGGGATTGGCGGATTCCTACTTAGAACTGGCGGCCCACCTTTTGGACCTCCCGGACCAACGGCTTCCCCAGGTGATATCAATATCCTACGGTACGAACGAGCAAGTCCTCGACGAGTCCTACGCGCGCACTGTCTGCGACACGTTTGGCCAACTCGGGACTCGCGGCGTATCCATCATTGCCGCCGCCGGAAACCTCGGGCCTGGTGTGTCCTGTCTCGCCAACGACGGGTCCAACTCGACGCGTTTCCTGCCTGGATTTCCGGCGTCCTGCCCGTACGTCACTGCCATAGGGGCGACCGAAGGGAACAGCCCCGAGGTGGCGACGAACTTCTCCTCAGGAGGTTTCTCGCTGTACTTTGACCGCCCGGCGTGGCAGAAAGACGCTGTGGGGGCGTATCTGGATGCCCACGGCGAGGAGTGGGAGGGCTACTACAATCGTGATGGCAGAGGGTATCCGGATGTGGCGGCCTTGGGATGGGGACACCAGACAATGAACCATGGTGTGGTTGAAACTACAGGTGGGACGAGGTAAGCTAAAACCTTCAACTCCATTGTGCCTACCCAAGCTGACGATAGAAAACTTTCAGTGCGGCGGCGCCAGTCTTTGCGGCTATGATCGCTCTCATCAATAACGAACGCTTTTGGCAGGGCAAACCGCCTATGGGGTTCCTGAATCCTTGGATTTACAGCATCGGAGATTCTGGGTTCACGGAGTAAGTGTCCATCTGCCCTAGATATCCACTTCCTGTCTATACTGACCCACGGCAAGTATCACTGAGGGCCGATCAGTAGGGTGCGGAGGTAAAAGTGTAGCGGGTTTGCCATCACCTGTGATTCCAAACGCCGGATGGAGCGCTGTTAAGGGGTGGGATCCCATTACCGGGTTTGGCACGCCGGTTTTCGACCGGCTGAAAAAGCTGGCAGGTGTATGAGAGGATCTGCTTGGGCCTTTATTGCCAAAACAGTTGGTTGGTTGCGAGAACCGGTTGAGCCTCCACTGTTCTGTTTCGCCGCGGCTTGTTTTATCAACTTTGGGTTTCGCAATATTTTCAATTCTTGCGTGCTCGCGGCCCCGATCATCTCACCCGCGTTGCTCCTCCGCCCGTCCTGGGCCAATCCAATTGGAGGAAAGTATATTAAGGGTCATTTGTTGAAATCGTGCACTTCCGCAGAAACCGACTTACTGAACTTCTGCAACACCTCGTCTTTGGGAACCAAACCAATGGCGACGTTAGTAGCCGAGCCCATCACCGCCGGTCCCAAAGCCGGACTGCCGCCCTCGGGCCTGCGCCGGCCGGCGATTAACACGGACTCTGTCAAGGACACCACTACCAACTTTGTAAAGACGATCCAACCTCCTCGTCTGCCCGTGCATCAGGCGAAGGAGGAAGAAAAGTCAACCATCAGCAACAACTTCTCCTATGAGTCGGTCACTTTGCCCTTGGTCGACAGGTTCATCGACGAGCCCCGGCCTCTAAAGGTGGCTGTCATTGGTGGTGGGCTCAGTGGTATCCTGGCTGGCATCTTGCTTCCCAAAAAGGTCCCTGGGATACAGCTGACCATCTATGAGAAGAATGACGATTTTGTGAGTACAAGTTTGCCAGGATTCTCTCGACTTCAACCTGTTCGGACCTGTGCTCATACTGTGTCATTCTAGGGCGGGACATGGTTGGAGAATGTCTATCCAGGGGTCCGCTGTGACATCCCCTCTCACGTCTACCAGTCGACGTTTGCTCCCAAGAAGGACTGGAGCGACGAGTTCTCCCCGGGAGCGGAGATTCTGGAGTACTGGCGAGACGTTGCCCGGAAATACGAAGTGTATCAATATGCCAAGTTTGGCCACAAGGTCCAGAGTTGCGCATGGGACGACGACGACGGAAGCTGGTCCGCGACAGTCGAGAAGGGAGGAAACGGGGACGAGACCGTGACCGAAAAGTTCGACTTTATCATAATGGCCGTCGGGAGGTTCAACCAATGGGCCTTCCCCGACTACCCAGGAATCAAGGACTACAAGGGCTTGTTGCGACACTCGTCGAACTGGGATCCCTCATTCGACCCGACGGGCAAGAGCATCGCCGTCATTGGAAACGGCGCCAGTGGCATCCAACTGGTCGCCAATCTCCATAAGAAGGCGGCTCGTCTGGACCACTATGCTCGCCGACCGACCTGGGTAGCCACCTCCTGGGCCGGCGACGACCGGACTCTGGAGCCGCAGCCCATATCAGAGGATCTCACCAATAAATTTGTGGATGAGAAGACCTACTTGGACTTTAGGAAGCCGCTGGAGGACAAGTACTGGCGCCGCTTTGACACCTTCTTCCACACCACCGGGAACGATGATCTCCGGGAGAAGTTCACAGCCAACATGAAGGAGCGTCTCGCCAAGAAGCCGCACCTCATTGACCACCTTATCCCAGACTTTTCGCCCAACTGCCGCCGTCTGACGCCCGGCCCGGGGTATCTCGAGGCGATCACGGAGGATAACGTGGAGTACATCTCGACGACGATAAAGCGATTCACAGAGACTGGCATCGAGACCACTGACGGTAAGCTGAGAGAAGTAGCCGCCGTACTCTGTGCCACTGGTGCCAACAGGAACATGATCCCGGCCTTCCCCATCAAGTCCCGCGGGAAGGACCTGAGAGATACCTGGGCGCCGGATGGCGAGTTCGGATTCCCTTACACGTATATGGGCGTGGCCACTCCAGGATTTCCAAACCTCCTCTTCCTACAGGGACCTCACGGTACGGGCCCATCAGGAACTGTGCCTCACAGCGCCGAGACCCAGCTGGCGTACTTCGCAAAGATCCTGCGCAAAGTGTCCCGCGAAGGCGTCAAGTCCATCGACGCCTCGGTGAAGGCCGCCGACGACTTCGTCCAGTACTCTGACGCCTTCTTCTCCAAGACGACTCTATCGGAGAACTGCAGCTCCTGGTACAACGGCGGGCAGCCCGGTGCGCGGATCCACGGCCTGTGGCCGGGGAGTGCGGCGCACCTCACCATTGTGCGCCGCGAGCCGAGGTGGGAGGACTTCAACTACGAGTATCTCTCGGAGAACGGGAATAGATTCTCGTGGTACCTCGGCAATGGGTGGACGAGGAAGGAGACGGATCTGGCGTCGGATATGACGCCTTACCTGAAGCCACCGGAGGAGACGGATCTTCGTGATGTCCATGAGAGTTGGTGGAGCGTGCCATAACGGCGTAAACATGGCCGAGCAGAATAGATAGCACAGAAAGTACACATTTGTAAGCCATCATATTGTTTTGCCATGAAGCCCCGAACTTTCGTCATCTCTCAGTGGGACCGAAGGCGTGGGATGAAGAATCAATATCCAGATGGCGACATCCGTGTAAGTCGACTGGGCTACTCGTAAGTAGATTTCTCTCCGGCACCGGGGACTCTGCTCTCGCTAAGACAAAGGCCGAGGTAATCGGACCCGACGGACTGGGGACATGATGCATATGCAGTGGCTGAGAGCATCAAGGGTCCTTGGGGACTATCTTGTTCGCAGGCGTGGGGTGCCTCATGGCGTGATTATGGTGTAAGTTTCATCAACATCCATGTCCATGTCTGACCGGGGAACAGGCCCCATTGCCATGTGCTTTCGAGCTGGGATGGTTAGAGAACAAGTCTTTGCTGACCTCGCCGGCTGAAGCATTTATATGCTTTCATCGGCTGTGTTTTTACACTCTACTACTTTGTCAGAATATACTTCGAGTCTGAACTTCATACTATCCCGGACGCAACTTTACCATGGCGGGTTCAAGCACAGGAAGTGATGTCGTCGTCCCTGCCGGCGGAAAGCGAGACGCTAAAGGTGTGCAATGGGTACTCTTTTTCGAAATTCTGCGATTCGGCCTTGCTTACCAGATTATATGATACAAGTCCGTTGGCATAGATCGACTTTTTACAACATGACCGTCCTGGGCCTCTGCAACCTCGCCGCTCCCGGTATCTGGGGAGGTACGTCTTCCGCGACGAAGCATCCGACCTCTCACAACTACGGCTGACCTGGATGAGCTATGAATTCGCTTGGAGCTGGGGGGGCACAGCGGCCCTACCTCGTCAACACGGCCAATGCCCTGACCTTTTGCCTCATGGTGGTCTCCTGTTGGCTCTCCAGTACCCTGGTTCACTATATAGGAATTAAGGGTGCTTTGATCTTTGGAACGTGAGTCTACGCCTTCTTTAAGGCTACGAATTGGGAGTGGATGCTTACATGTCTCTTGGGGACAGTATCGGTTACGCCCCATTTGCGGCCGGCCTCTACACCAACAACCGCTTCGGAAACGAGTGGCTCGTCATCCTCGGCGCAGCGCTCTGCGGCATCTCCGCCGGTGTCTTCTGGATGGCCGAGGCCGCCATCGCCATCGCCTACCCAGAGCCCTGGAACCGCGGCAAGGCGCTGGGATACTGGCTCACATACCGACTGGCCGGGCAGATCATCGGTGGTGCCATTAACCTGGGCCTGAACGCGGACCGCGACGAGGCCGGCAAGGTCTCTTACACCGTGTTCCTCATCTTCATCGCCATCCAGGCCTCGGGCCCCTTTGTTGGCCTCCTGCTCAATACGCCGGAGCAGGTCGAGAGGCAGGATGGGAAAAAGGTGGACTTGTCGATTCTGGGCGATCCGTGGACCGAGATTAAGAAGACGACGCAACTCTTCTTCTCGAAGAGGTTCCTTCTCATTACCTTGTTCATTGGGCAGGCTGTTTTTGCTGAGGCGGTGTACTTCACCTACCTGTCGTGTAAGTCGGCCCAGGGCGGGGTTCCCAACTCTGAAGCTAACTCCGTTTTCTAGTGTGGTTTACTGTTAGATCGCGTGCTTTGGGTTCATTTGTCTCAGGCATTGCAGCAGTCATCGGTGGAAACATCCTGGGCGTGAGTGGCTAACTCGATGCTCTACGATTCCATCTCCGGTTCCGCTAACTGATCCGAACCTCTAGGCGTGGATCGACCGTACTTCCATTCCCCTCAAGTTCCGTGCCAGGTCAGCATTCTGGACAATTGTTGTCCTCCAAGGCTCCTGGTGGATCTGGGCCACGGTTCTCGTCACAAGATTCCACGTTACCCAGCCAACGTATGACTGGGCCAGCGAGGGCTTCGGCGCGGCCTTTGCCGTCTTTGTCTTCCTAACGTTGGGCTTCCAGCTAAACTACCTCTTCCTGTAAGTTGTCATCTCTTGGACACAAACATTAAAGTGTACCTAGGCAAGAATTGGGTCTGACCCCGTCTTGCGCGAAACAGGTACTTCATCATCCAACAGCTTGCCGAGAACCAAGCCGAGGTGGTCCGCTACGCGGCCATCCTGCGTGGTACCGAGTCAGCTTGGCAGGCCATCAGCTACGGGGTCGAGTCTGTGCCCATAATTGCTTCGGTTGGTGGCGTGTACCTCAATCTTGGTCTCTGGGGGATCTCGATCCTTCCGGCCTGGCTTGTCCTGCGCCACTTTGGCGCCAGCAAGATTGAAGAGCAGGAGGGTGATTCTGAGACGTCCGTCTCTGGAGAGCATGTCGGAGTTGTGGCCGACGTCAAGAATTAATGCGCGGGAGGAATGTGCTGGATTTCGAGGCCGGGTAGGACGAAGGAGGTGCGTGATACACAAGTACTGGTCGTCCTTGATACAAATAGGATACCTCTGAAAGTAGCACAATATCAGTGTTCCAGAGTCAATGGATAGCGCTCCCACTTTTATCATTTTGCATTTCCCACCGTCCACGAACTTTGTCGTTACTGTATTTATAATTTGATATCAGACCACTCTTCACCATCGAACTGTGATACCTCATACTACCCGGTCACTTCCTTGGAGAACAACTCAGTATCTATCTCTGAATACATGATTGGATGATTGGGACAACTCAGATTATTACCATATTTGGAGTATGAATCAGTGAGATGTCATCTCTATATGCGCACAACTAGCTTCCCACCGCTGATCTAACCCCTTCTCATACGATCCAACCCGGCGTTGATGCTGCCAAACCCATCTTCGACGTCAATAATATCTGGCGGAACAATAAGCCCCTTTTCCAGAAGATGGCTGAGCCAGGTCGCAAGAGATCCCGGGGCCTGAGGGGTTGTTACTTGTCACCACTCGACAGGAAATATCGGCAGCACATTTTCAATCTCGGGTTTCCTTCTCCGACATCGTAAATCAGATTCCTGGTTGCCATCCAAATGTGGGCGCAAGTGTGCAATATGCCACGAGTATTGCGCGATCCTTGGGCTACGGGTCCGTGGGGGTCGGATGCCGCATCACGCAATGCTGTTGTGCGTGTAAGTGCCAGCTTCAAGGGTGTTGGGCTCCGGATATCGGACTTTGAGCATCAGACACGCAGTCCGTCTAATAATATCCGTCATATATTCATATTGGCTTTCCTATCTTTTCATTTTGCAGTCGCGTGGCTCTTCCCTTGATAACTCTTCCCATACTCGAGAGAACTCGGCCTCTCAGTACCAGCAACGACTTGGATCTCTCAACCACTCGATTGGTCGCCATGGCAGACTCCAAGAATGGACCTGGGACCAAGAAGCGTCTCATTCTGAACGCATTCGTAATGATGTGTACGCCTTTCGCCGGGAAGCACCCGAGCCGTCACAACTATGGCTGACCTGGATGGACGCGCAACACAGGCAGCGGGCACCAATCTCCTGGACTGTGGCAGCACCCAGACGATCAGTCATCGCGCTTTGACAGTGTCGAGCATTGGGTCGAGCTTGCGAAAACTCTCGAAGAGGCAAAGTTCCATGGCATCTTCATCGCCGACGTGCTTGGTGAGTCTTCGAATTAGCAGGCTGCCTCAAGTTGCCTCCCATGATCCCATGTGCGAGGCCTCGCTAACGAGACAACTCACACGTCACTGTCACAGGCGGATACGATGTCTACAAGAAGTCCCTGGATCCGGCCATCATCTCGGGCGCGCAATGGCCGGTTACGGAGCCTCTGGCTGTTGTCCCTGCGATGGCGGCAGCGACCAAGAATCTCGGGTTCGGTGTCACGGTGTCTACGACATACGAGCAGCCCTTTCACCTGGCTAGGCGGCTGTCTACCATTGATCATCTGACCAAAGGCCGGTATGTGCTTCAAGAGGACCCTTTGAGAAGATAAACTGACTTGAGTTGTGATTTCAAGATTAGGATGGAACGTAGGGACTCCTTCCCCTCATAATCAAACGAATCATTTGATATCCTGACACCCTTGGCAGATTGTAACGAGCTACCTGGACTCTGCAGCGAGGAACCTTGGAAGCACCGAGCAACTTCCGGTGAGTGATCTCTTGTTCTCTGTCTATCCCTCAACTCATGCTTAAATGCCTACCCTCCCGCGCAGCACGACGAACGATACGCCCTGGCCGAGGAGTACATGAAGGTCATGTACAAGCTCTTCCAGTCATCCTGGCGCGACGACGCCCTCAAACTCGACCGTGAAAAAGGTCTCTACGCATCGCCGGACCTCGTGAGGGAGATACACCACAAGGGGAAGTGGTTCAACGTGCCTGGGCCTCACATCGTGCATCCGAGCCCCCAGCGCACCCCCGTTCTCCTGCAGGCAGGCGGATCAAAGGCCGGAAAGCAGTTTGCCGCCCAGCACGCCGAGGCGGTCTTCACATCTGCCCACGCGCCGGCCGTGTGTGCCAAGAATGTCGCAGAGATACGACAGGCGGCACGGGACGAGTTCGGCCGGGATGGATCAAAAATCAAGGTGTTGGCCCTTGTCACGCCGATCCTGGGGAAAACCGAGGAGGAGGCGCTGGCCAAGTACAACGACTACAAGAAGTACGCGTCTCATGAGGGTGCTTTGTCGCTGTTTGGCGGGTGGACGGGGGTGGATCTAAACGAGTATGGGGACGATCAGGAGCTCACAGAAGTTGAGAGCAACGCTGTCAGGTAAGTCGCTTACACAGTACACAACACAACCCTCATCCGGATACAGGATAGTGGGAGCTTAATGTCTCCTAGGTCGACCGTGCAGGGCTATGCCCGCTTCTCTCCCGCAAATGCAAAGTGGACAAAGCACACCGTCGCAGAGCATGTGAGCCTAGGAGGCAACGGCCCTCTATTCGTGGGCACGCCAGCCCAGGTGGCTGATAGCTTGGAAACTTGGGTCCGAGAAGCTGATGTCGATGGTTTCAACTTAGTCAGTATCCCCCTTTAGTCCGCAATATCGTATCGTATCGCCCCTCTTTCATGGCTAACATGTACCCAGGGCTATGTGCTGTTCCCGAAATCATTCAAGGACATTGCCGAGCTTCTGATCCCGGAGCTCAGAAGGAGGGGACTCTTCTGGGATGGTTATGCCGTGCCGGGCGGGACCTATAGGGAGAACTTCTACGAGCAGCAGGGCCAGAGGCATCCGCCAGAGGACCACACGGCGGCTAAGTACCACTGGGCTGCTGGTGTTGGCGCCGAGGATCACAGGATTCCGGAATAGACACGTAAGAAATGTAGGTCATAATAGAACTTAACTCTACATTTATCAAAGTTCAATGTGGTTAATGCGTGTGGACACGCCGTCTTTTGGACACGACGTCAGTGGACACGCCCTCGTTCAGTATCATGACTTCCATCACTGGGAAGCAGGACTGCGGGGAGACGATTCTAGTGTCCTGACCGTCCTGCATTAGCCATTGGACGAGGCGGTGTCAGTTAGACTCGACTGCAGCCTTTACCACTCATGTCAAGACGAGTGATATACGAACATAAGCTTGGATTTCAGACTCTCTATCACTATGCCCTTTTCTGATCTGTCCCCAGTTCATTCAGCTAGCGGTTGGTAAATTCTGTTATATAATCTCAAGTTAGTTCAGCTATGCCGAGAGGCGTGCATTGCCACAAGTTGACCAACTGTGGTGAAATATCGTGTTGTTAAAATATCGTTATACTGAGATTTCCTATAAGCGCGGTAACATGCTCTACTTACTATTTCTTATTAGTTGCACCTTGCTCTCTCACGTCACACACGTGCAAGGGATCAGGATAGCCTAGTATAGTTGTCAGCATGTTTCGACCTGTTGTGTTAGTGTTGAGCTGTTGTTGGTTCTCAACTGGGAGTTCCCAATGTGCCAAACTGCCAATCATATACATGTAATAGTTGCATGGGGTGGATGCGGCGCGATGGCTACGGCAGGGGTTCGCAGCCGCGACTTAGAACACCGACCAACCACTTAGGGGCTTTGTCCTCTTTCGCTCGTAACCAACACGCTGCGACCTCAAGGCCTCCCCCACTTCGTGTTTCTCGCCATCCGGCAGATTGGTCGATAGAATAGCACTGCATGTGAACGAACAACATACTACAAGCACTGCCAGTACTAACCAGCATCATATCATGTATGCCTGTTTTACATTTTCGGGGCGTTAACAGACTAATCTCGAGGACAGGAGTCATAGGACCATGTCCGCCACGGAGCCTGTCCAGTTCCACCTTGCCAACCCGCCGCCAGGCGTTATCGTCGTTCAAAGCAAAGGCGAGTTTGTGGGAGGTGGCGTAACAGGAATCGTGGAACGCTTGCCTAGTGGAGATGTCGTCAAGACTCCATTGGAGTTCCCCGACGACCCAGGATTAGACTGTGCGCGGGATATCACCATCGAGGCCGAAATCTACCAGATGCTTGGTGAACACTCCCGCCTGGTCAAACTTCGAAGCTGGGACCCAGTGCAACACGAGCTTGTACTAGAGTACATGCAAAACGGGACATTGAAACAGTACATCCGAGACCACCTGGCGGAGATTACACCCCAGCTGCGGATCCGATGGGCGCGACAGGCCGTCGAGGGCCTACAACTCCTCCACGCAGCCGGTGTATCCACTGCGATGTCGGTCCGCACAACTTCCTCCTGGACGAAGACCTCGAGTTAAAGATCGCCGACTTTGGTGGATCGTCAGTGAACGGCTCCCGCGCCTCAGTTTGCCCAGGAATCCGCTATAAAACTCCTGACCTAGACTGGAGAAAACCGCCGACCTTGGCCGAGGATCTCTTTTCGCTCGGGTCCCTCTTCTACTTCATATTCACCGGTAACGTGCCGTTTCATGACCTTGAGGAGGAGGAGGTTGAAGACAAATTCAGAGCGGGAGTCTTCCCTGACCTGTCTGGTGTTCCTTGTGCTGATATCATCGCGCTGTGCTGGAAACAGGCGCGCTGAGTCGGCTCTGTCGATATGGGAGGCCTTGGAGAAGGTGGAATAGGGGAATATCCGTCATCTTGCGTTCAATTTTGCTCAATAGGACTAAGGATTCTCCACGGGGAATGCATCATCTTTTACATCCCGTGACACAATCCCGGAAAAACGGTGATGGAACCGAGAAGCAAGCCCAGCATTGGAACCCGTACCAGATATGGTGTCCCTCACAAATCTCTCGTCCGCTCCTCCGAGGCCGCAATCCACTCGTCCAGCCGAGCCTCGGGACGAATCTTCAAGCCAACTTTGAATGGCTTCGGATCCGTGGTAAGCGACGTCGGGTTTGCACTGCATTCGATGGCGTCTAGAATGGGCTTGTCACTCGGGTCCTTCGGGGGAAGAATCTCAAAGGCGGTGATTAGGCGGATGTACGCGGTGTAGAGCTCCCGGTTCGCCAGGTGGGAGCCAGCACACATCCGCGACCCTGCCCCATAGGCATAATGGGGTGTTCCGCTCTCCGTGTCTTCGAGGAAGCGCTCTGGTAGAAAATCATATGGTTGGCGGTAACGCGAATCGTCGTAGTCTGCCGCATAGGCATTCTGTTCCGAGTTAGTATATGAGAAGGACCTGAGGGAACCGCGGACGACGCTTCCCGGGTAGGCCGCATACCATAAAGAATGTTGTACCAGCAGGTATAACCGTCCCATTGTATGGAATGTCTTTGATGTTCGTACGAGGGAGGCAGATGGGGATCACGGTCCAGAACCGCAGCGTCTCCTTGACCAAAGCGGTAACGTAGGGGACTTTTTCTTCCACGAGGCATCGTTCCCAGGCTTCGCCGTTGGGGTAGACCTCCTTTATAGCGCGTAATGCCCTCTCCTGGATTTCCTGGCCATGGTGCGAGGAGAGATACGCAATGCCCATGACCAAGTTGCCGGGAACAGTGTCCAAGCCGGCAGAGACCATGGTCAGACAGATGGATTTGATTTCGGCTGAAGGAAGATTAAAATGCATTAGCTTCTGCCAGATAGTACGGCCTAGGGGGCAATATCTACCTTCGTTGAGTTTGGCTTCTGGGTCTTTCAGAATATTACCCGTGATGCAGGGCTTGTCGGTGCCACAAGAAATACGCTGCTTGAGCTCGTTCAACAGCTTGGTCAAGTATGCATCACGCCTAACCCGGAACTCTTGCGCCGATGAGTTCTGCGAGCCCCATAAGCGTAGGAGTGGGACATAGTCCTGCCAATTGTTGCTTGTGGATCGGAAATTAGATATCTCACGCTCAACCAGGGTGATCTCCCGAAGCAGCTCATCGTTGACGTTGCCCGTAATCCGGAAGCCGTAGTTCAGCACCAGGGATGTGTTGAGAGCAAACCTGGCAAAGTATGGGCTTGGATCGACGTCTTGCTTGCCATCTTTGCAATCCTCGGCGAGCTCCTTGATGCTTGCCGTGGATTCGACATCCAGGATTGGCATGTAGGACTGCACGGCAGGTCGGTTAAGTGCGGTCGCGGCGGCCTTGCGCCGCGATTTGCAAGACTCATCCCAAGGCGAGGTGCCAATGGTGAAGCCCTGGGATGAGGAGACGACAGAGTGAAACGTGTGGAACATGGGACGAGAGATCAAGGCCGACTGGTGAGAGATCCAGAAGTGTTTCACCGTCTCATACGAGTTGACGAATACGACTCTCTGGGACAGAGGTTATTAGCTCCCGGGTCCCTATCTACTCATATATAAAGGAAAGATATGAGACTGACTCTATTTCCCAGACGAGTCTGAAAGACTGGTCCATACCTGGCCGCCCATTTTTGAGCGACGCGAGCATGGTCCGTCCCCAGCTGCAAGAGGTTTCCAAACACCGGGACGCCCGGGACCTCGGGTAGGTCCTTGATCTTGGGGGTGTCGGTCGAATTGAAGAACCGTATCAATAAGAACAAGGCCACCAGGGCCGCGACACCGATGGTTTGCGAAGACATTCCGCCCGGTACCGCGGTAAGAAATTTCCTAGAGCACTGGATTGAAGATGGGCAAAAGAAGTCTTCGAGTTTCGCCAGTCCCCCACCTTTTTACTTATGGTTCACCTTTGAGAAACACGTCACTCACGTGCCGGTCCCCGAGCCGGAATGCATCCACCACCTCCGCCGTATGTATTGACGGCAATTGGACGCTCCGCACTTGTCGCAGATGATGCGGGGATATGGGGTTGCATCTTGCGCACGTCTCGGATCACGGCAGAGTGATCTGCAGGTATTGCCATGTCACGAAGCTCCGTCTGGCCACCGTCGGCCAAGCTCGGCCCAAGCAGGTCAGTGGAAGCAGATGATTTTCGGCGTCGTTTCGGCTCGACTTCTTTCATGGTACTTACTGATATCCTTTCCGCGGAGAGAAGAGCGTGGTCTTGAGCCCAGAAACAATGGAGGGAATGTCAGTCCAAGTTGGTGATCATCAGATGACACGCGCCATCCCCGGAACACTTGGAAATATGGACTACCTATGTATGTATCGTCAGAACAGTCGCGCGCCGTCATATTAGTGGGGGGAATGGACAGTAGATTGGTTGCCGAAGAGTAGAAACGCTTGACCGTGGGGAAATCTCAGCTTTGTTGATTTCTGGCTCCGGGAAGCTGCCAGTGATGCACGCATCCCGGCACCCCGCTCCAGCCCCGCTCCCGGGTCCCGCTCCCGGGTCCCGCTCCGGGACCCACTGCGGTCCGGATACCGGCGCCAGGCCATGGGCTGGAGTGACCTAGAAGCCGGGAGTGGCCTCAACACAAGTGCCGGCCTATACAAACTTGGACCGTAGTATTTTTTTTTACAAGTTGTGGTGGGCCCTCCCATTTCCACCTGGATCGATCCGCGACGTTCCTAATGCCACTATGGCTTTCCAGTTTCGACGGAAGAGAGAACGCATGTCCGGACGAGTGGTCAAAATATATGTCTCGACAACTTGACTAGTCCAGAGTTTTCCATCTTGAGGGGACATTTGCCCTGCAGGGCGATGACTGCTACGAAGTACTCTGGTGCTCGTGGTAGATGCTTCGTGGTGTAAGTGAGGCTCGATCCTCCAAGCAACCTCATATTTCGCCAACTTTGTGCGACGATGGTTGCCGACGAACAAGCCATGCATAGTGTAAGTTGTACTCATATTACTAAATGGGCATCCTGGCGCAGCACAATGTCACCGCATCCTGGTCAGCCTGCTCTTGCTAAGATTGTTCTCATTTCAGATGCGACATGAGTCACTGCAGACTTATACTAATACTTGTGCTGACCACATGCCGCGCCACACTGTGCCCTACATGGTCTATACGACTCCACCAATTGGCGGGAAGTTGGTATGTACGAGACAGATTCGCCCGCAGAACCACACGATGATCGCCAAAGCCAATGTCCTTTCTCATTGGAGTAAATTGATGCCGTGGGGCCCTCCTCCTGGCGTCCCAGGCGCGCGAGTCTGTGCCGTAGGAGCTGGTTGGCTTGGGCTGGGTCGGGAGGTCGTTTGGGACGATGGAAAGAAATCACAGCATGTTCGATAATTATTTAAGAGTTCGGAGAGAGGGGCTGTTCTTGACTCCTTGCTTCCCAATCCCTTACCAAAACATTCTACTAATACCCGACGCTTTTTGGGAAGCAAGTTCGCAACCATCCTTCGCGACACCCGAAGGCGATACCATCGTACAGTCAACTTCCGGCCGAAATACTAACCCCCGCCATGTCCACTGCCGTTAGCCAGCCTCAGGAAGGGTACGCAGACCATCTCCCTCTTGCCTAACCGCTGACATAATAACACGTCTCGCAGCGACTGGCCTCCTGGCTACGTTCCCGGCCAAGACTCGACACAGCAGACTGATATCAAGGGAGCCAACAGCACGGCCCACGACGTCAACGCCACGATGTCGTTGGTTCCGCTCGAGCACCTGTCGCGCGAGCCCCAGTACATCCACTGCCCCAATTGTAAGCAGGACCAGAAGACCATGGTAAAGGGCCGCAGCAAGGGCATGACGACCTTCATGGACATCTTCTGGTGGCCCCTCCCCAACCGCAAGCACTGGTTCGAGACGGTGCATTGGTTCTGCGGCAACTGCAACGTCGAGGTTGCGGTGAAGAAGTCTGGCAAGCCCATTCAGGTGCTCGTCCAGGAATGATGCCAATGGGCCAAGATGGTCAAGATGGTGTGTGGGAGGAACTTGGAAGATTGGAGACTGACGGTTGTGTGATTAACTACTCTGTTATCGGGATTGTAAGAGTGTTGGATTCCGATATACCATGTTGGCGTGCTGTTCAAATACCTATTTCTTTTGAGAGCCTCCTTACTCTTTCTGATTTCATCCCCTATGATACCATTAGTTTTCGGAGATTTTCTTTTTTTGCAAGCATAATTGTACCATCTGTCGAGGGTTGAACTGTGCTTGGTTAGGGTGGTCCCGGGTAAGATGGGGTGTTGGAAATGAAATGCATCCAATGGCTGTAAAGCGAGACACAGAATCGTCGGATGTTAAAAGCCCTGCGCGATTGTGCCTGGGCTTAGAATAATACCCGTATGTAAGTAGGTATTGGTTTAGGCGTTGGTGACATTTTGGACAAATCATCGATACGAGTAAGTACCTATGTGCAAAGTCAGCAACCAACAGACCCAATTATAGTATCCCCTACCTTACGGAGGTACCTTGAGACAGTTACGATTGATGACGAGATGGAGAGACGGAGGAGAGAGAGAGCAAACTGCCGAATGCCGCCAATTGCTTACGTCACGTCTGTCGGGTGCTGACTGCCGCCTGCCGCCTGCCGCCTGCCGCGCTGCTGCCTGCTAGACAAGGCAAGAGCGACCTCCCATCAGTAAATGGATGATCGATCGTTAGTCTCTCGTTTGCTGCCGATGTTTCCCCCGACCCTCGACAATCACGGTCCCAATGCGCCCATGTTGCGCCCGTCAGATGGGCGCCAAGCAATCTGCCTCTTGACCTTGCTGTATGCCGGAGCCCGCCAATGCCCTCTCGTTCCTCAGTAGCTGACACTCTGCGGCAAGTGGCTTCGCCGTCGGCATCTACCACCTCTCGACGCGTTTCTACACCAGCGCCGCCTTTGGTACGTCGACCCTTGGGACGCCGTGCCACTCCACACATCTTGACTGACCTGCGACCGCGCAATAATCGTATAGAGCGCCCCGTCTTCTTCACCATCGGCACGCTGCTCATCTGCGCCGTCGTGCTCAGATGTTGCCGCGCGAGATGGACGAGCCCCGACCGCCGCGCCCAGGCCCTCAAGGTCTTGCGCCCACCACCGATGTCGGTGTATAGGATCAGAGGGAAGGGGATCAGGGGCGTCGTCGCTTCCGCCGTGGATGTTATCCAGAGGCTCAATTCGTCGTTCAGCACACTGCTTGTCTGCCTCGTGGTGCGGACACTACTGTGGTGGTTCACTCTGCGTAACGCCCAATGTTCCTGGCGTGGGGTAGAGGTGCGTTGTGCTATCGGTACCTTCTCTTAGACCTCGATGCTGACACTCCCGCTTCGTAGGCCTTTCTCCCGCTAGCTACCGCCATCGTTGACGGTCTTCTTCGCCTCCTGCCCGAGCAACTTCCTCGAAACAAGCCCGGAACAGCCCAAGCCCATCCGTCGAAGCCGAGAATTCTATCCAACGTGGCATTCGGTCTAGCAGCGGCTCTCCTGGGTGTCACTTCCATGCGGGCACTCGACGCCTCCATTGTCGCGACTGGGGCCGTGTGTCCTGTCGGCTGGCGCGTCTGGCCGCTGACACCGTACCTCCAGATGGCCATGTGCTTGCTGGACGCCATCATCATGGTTCACATCTTCCGTCTCCGCCGAATTGAGGAGGATGACGGCCACGATATATCTCAGTTTATGAGCACTTTGTTTATCGGGGCGGCTGCGTGCACGGCCATGGTCGCATTCACACCGATTCTCATGGAGTTGAGTACAATCTACGTCCTGCGGCTGAATTATCTCGAGGTCCGCGACTTGCTCATGGAGTCTTGCGTCGCGGCAGCCGCCGTTCTATGTGCTCTCTCGCTGCTTGCGGACGTCCGACCGGGCACTTTGGCCATAGTAATTGTCGGCCTCGGGCTTTTCGCCTTCGGGATGCCTGGCCTGGCCAGCGGTGCTCTGCTTCCTCCGTCGTCTTCCACCGAGATAATCAGGATGGCATTCGTGGTTTCCGCCTTGATGGGGATACTGCTCTTTACTGCGAAACTTCCAGAGATGAGTTCCCGAGCCGGCACAGGCGTGCTCGTGCACAGGTGGATGAAGTTGGCATATTTATTATGCGTAATCGGGGTTTGCGCGACATGGGTTGTTCCGTCATCTCCCGAACCTGCTAGGGTGGCTCTATCTGCCGCTATCCACAAGCTGGTTCAAGTGGCCGAAGTAGACGCCAGACAATGGTCGGAAAAGGCAGCCAGCAGCCAGACGCTGGAGGACGCCGTCACAGAGTACCGCCGTCGCTACGGGATCAATCCCCCGCCCAACTTTGACAAGTGGTACGAGTACGCCAAGACGCACAAGTCTCCCATCATCGATAGCTTTGATCAGATTCACAACGACTTGCTACCGTTTTGGGGCGTTCTGCCAACCGAAATTCGAAATGAAACGGCCCACCTACTTCGATACGCCGGTCTTGGCATGGGCGGCCTTCGCATTCGGAATGGAGCCTTGCAGCAGTCGCCACACATTCCCGGTACGCACCGATGGATGGCGGACACGATGGAGCGTATGATTCAGCCCTTCGCGAAATGGCTGCCCGATATGGACCTGGCCATCAATCTCGCCGACGAGTGTCGCGTGACTGTTCCTTATGCCGAGAAGCAGGCGATTCTGCAGCGGGCTTCCGATGCACGCTCCCAGATATCCTCAAGCCTGGGCAAAGACGGCGCAAAGACAAAGGGTTGGAGCGGCAAGGCGGATTGGCCGGAAGAATGGACCGAGCCTCGCGGCGACTTCAATAAGGCGAGCGACCTATCACATCTGTTCAGCAGCAATCTGCGCAAGCAACTCTTCTACGAGTGGATTGCCCCCACATGCCCTCCCGACTCGGTGGCTCGCAATAGCAGGTGGTGGGACAGAAGCACTGCGTGCGCTGCGTGTGTTGCGCCTCACTCCCTTCTCACGGACCAAGGTGCTATCATGGCTCATCTCACCATGGCAGACGATCTCTGCTACCAGCCCGATCTCGCCTACCTGAACGGCTTCATCCTCTCACCCACGGTGGCCAATACCAAGACTCTGATGCCCGTCTTTAGTCAATCGCGTGTCGGCGGCTTTTCCGACATCTTGTTCCCGTCCCCGTGGAACTTTGCCCTCAAAACAGAGTATACAGAGTCTGAGGACGTGGACTGGGCTCAGAAACGGAACGTCCTGTTCTGGCGTGGAACCAGCTCAGACGGGTATGCTTCAGATGGGAAATGGACCGGCTTCCTGCGAGCCCGGCTCGTAAACGAGGGCTACCAGCAGGCGCGGCCCCCAACTGAAGACAATTCCCTGGGGGTGAATGTCTCCTTCGCAGGCGGCGTATCCAAATGCGACGAGGCCGACTGCCGGGCAGAGCTAGCTACTTTTCGCCACTGGGGCCAAGCCGTTCTGCCGCGCGGCTACTTCCCCGCGAAAGATGACGAGTCCCTGCCTTTCGTCACACCTTTTGAGGAGCATTGGCATTACCGATATCTCATTGACATGGATGGTGCCGGTTTCAGCGGTCGCTTCCTGCCGTTCCTGCAGAGCCGCAGCCTCATATACCGCGCGTCCCTCTTCAGAACCTGGTTTGACGAGCGCCTTCGCGCGTGGCATCACTACGTACCCGCGGATGTCCGCCTGGGCCGTGGCTTCTGGGCCGTGGTGCGCTATCTGGCCAGCGATGAGCGAGACGATGCGTCAAAGCACACAGGTGATGAGATTGCCCAGCGCATCGCCCAGCGAGGCCGTGAGTGGGCTGCAAAGGCGTTGCGGGCGGAAGACATGCAGATCTACATGTTTCGACTGCTACTAGAGTGGGGTAGGATAGTGGATGATGAGAGAGAGACCCTCGGATACGTCGGCACATGACCTGACATGGGTGCCAGCCTGGTGCCCGTCGGTGCATGACTCGCCGGAAGGGGGATTCTAGGATCGCGTCCTGAGAGCCGCTGCGGGAGAAGAGGGAGGAAGGTTCCGAACGAGCGCCGGCGTGAAATTAAAGCGGACCATGGTCATTCAAGTCAGCGCCACGCCCAGAGACGAAGAAAGTTCTGGGCTCGCCATGGGCTCGCCATGGCCTCGATGTTGTTGCCCCGAGTCGCATGCTTTCCCGCCAATTGGAGCGAACAGCCCCACAAGGCCGATGCGGAAGGGCGATCCGGGTACTGCCGGACCACGCCGGCATGGTCCGCCCGTGTCCGTCGTTTTATGGCACCATTCCGGATAGTCGTATTCCAGAACACTGCTGGTTATCCGTGCTCTGTCATTGGCGCCACCACGCGTCCCTTGATGGGCCTCCCGTTTCGTCGGTCCAAGATCATACGACCTGGTGGATACAATGTCCGGCAGCCCATGAGGACGAGGGGGCGCAAGCTGGCGGCCAGGATTGAAAATCCTTCCTGACAACGCGCAGTAGTATTATAATTACCATGTCAGGCGCATGGCACTTCATTTGCCCATTTCCGGCAGACCGGCACCATCCACACCGTACCCTCACCACTATTTAGACCAGACGGCACAGACGGCACAGACGGCACAGACGTCCCATCATCATGCCACTGACACCGGACCAGTCCGCTCTCGTCCGCGGCACGGTTTCTTTTTTGCGCACGCATGGTGAGACCATCGCTAGCCGCTTCTACGCCTCCCTCCTCCGCGCCCACCCCGACCTGAATAACCTCTTCAACTCGGCCAACCAGGCCAACGGGCGGCAACCTCGAGCCCTGGTCTCCGTTATCCTCGCCTACGCCGCCAGCCCGGCACACACATATGAGCTGATCCCGCGACTCGAGCGCGTGTGCAACAAGCACTGCTCGCTCGGGATCACACCCGACCAATATGACCTCGTGGGCAAGTACCTCCTGGAGGCTTTCGGCGAGGTGCTCGGGGAGAAGTGGACACCGTCGCTGCGCGGTGCGTGGGAGAATGCGTACAAGGTGCTGGCGAACATGCTCATCGGGAGAGAGGCACAGCTGTACAGCAAGTTTGGAAGCTGGAAAGGCTTCCGCTTCTTCCGGATCGAGCAGAAGATCTGCGAGGCCGACGACTTCTACTCCTTCCATCTTTCTCCGTCCGATCGGAAACCGCTCCCTAGTTTCTCGCCCGGCCAGTACGTGTCGTTGAGGATCGACGTGCCCTCCATCGGGTACCTGCAGTCGAGGCAGTATGCACTATCCGAGTGTCCGAGGAAGGACTACTATCGCATTAGCGTGAAGCGTGACCGCGGCATCCAGGCGAACCAGGGAATCGAGGCCTTCCATCTGAAGCCCGGTCTGGTATCAAACCTGCTCATCGACAAGTATGAGGTCGGCGACCTCGTCTCCCTGTCGCACCCGGCTGGCGGGTTCCAGTTCGACGTGGACGTCTGCGGCACAGGTCCCATCGTCTTCATCTCCGCCGGTGCTGGCGCCACCACCCTACTCTCAATCCTGAACAACGTCGTCGAGCGCGAGGACGATCGGCCCCTCAGCTGGATACACTGCTCGTCTAGAAAGGCGCCGTTCGAGGAGCACGTCCGCTGCCTTGCGCGGGCCCGTGATAACTTCACAATACGCCTCTTCCAGAGCCAGCTCGCGGACCTCGAGTACAGGTGCGGGTCGGCGCACGGCGAGGGCCTGAAGATGGACTTCCAGAAGCTGGAGCGGAAGACGCTGCATCTGGATCACGGGGCCACCGAGTATTACATCTGCGGACCCGAGGCCTTCACCAAGGATATGTCAGCGTCGCTGCTCGGCCAGGGAGTCGACCGTGCTAGGGTCAAGTATGAGTGGTTCACGACGGGTGAGTTGCAGCTGGCAGCGTAAGGGGGAAGGCCCAGCCAGCAACCAGACATTATCATTACCAGGAGTGTATTAATACCTCGAATTGTATATATATATACCTCAAAAGTCTTGTTGTTTCCTGCTGAGTCTGTTTGTTCAGTCTCGGCGCTCTCTCAGGGCGCCTCCAGTAGAAGACATTCCTCTCCCCGGATGCTGTCCGACTCAACGCGGGCGGCGGGTGCACCGTCCTTTGCCGACTCGGTACCTGTGCCACTCCTGGACTCCACTGCAACGATGCTTCTTGGGATTCCTCGAGATGGAAAAGCTGGCCAGGTAGCCATGATACACGTGGCTTACGTCGGGATACTGCACCTTGGGGTCGTCCCACGTATACGCGGCGTCGGCGCTGTGCGGAATGCCCTGTCAGTTGTTGGTGTCAGAGCGTAGGTTCCAAGTTGGCACGTCAGCGGAAGAAGACACCCGGTGAGCAGTCCCCCGCCGTGTAGGCATTAGGCGTAGTCGGACCAGGCGGCGGAGAGGCTCGTCGAACTAACTGGGTGCTGCTCCTGGGCGGATGTGCGCATACGTCTGAGGTGGTTCCCATATGAGCTTGTGGCTTGTCCAAGTACGCGAGAGGGACAAGGATGGGACAGAAGCGGTATTGCCGTCGCGGGAGATTCTTGCATTTCATGGAATCCAACCTTAAAAGCAGCAGGAGCATGGCCTTGGCTGCCTCGGGGTGAGCAGGTACGGGGTATCGGTTGGGCATTACGGGGTAATTACACCGTACGAGTGGTCACAGAACGCCAGACTTCAGCGATAGAACCGAAGAACTCTCAATATTTTTTTATATGTATATGTATATATATATATATATATATA
>JPKY01000039.1:0-192082 GCA_000769265.1 Hapsidospora chrysogenum ATCC 11550
CCCCCACCTCCTCCTCGTCCATCCCGCCCACTGGCATCCATCCATCAGCCAGTCAGCTGGGCAGCTCCCTCCCTCCATCGCTACAAGCACCTCCGTCAGCCGACTCTCAGTATGCGCTATTGTCTGAAGTCCCCCCATCAATCGGGCCCCAGTTTCAACGCTCCGTCCCCCAACTCCCATCTGTCTTCTCTTCTTACTACCTTGCCTGCTTTTTGTCCATAAACCTCTCCCTCTCCCCATATCGTCCGTCCACCTTTAACAGTCACCGTCATCACCCGCGCCGGCAGCGACATCTCGCGACTCTCACGAAGGTGGGGTCGGCCCTCCGTGCTGCGCTGTCAGGTGGACCAGACCGCACGACAGAGTCCTTGCTTGTACTTGGGGTGCTAGTCCCAACGTCAGACGTCAGCGGTGTCCCCCCCACCCGCCTCACCGACCTACTTCGACCGCGAGCAGCGTTGGAGAAACACTCGACATACAACAACAAAACAAAGAAAAGATACCAGAAATATGAGTGAGCAGGCGTTGCAGAGCCGCCAGCAGTTTGGCCGAATGTCCCAAGCACCACCCAGGTCAAGTCCTGCCATGCCCAACCAGCGGCGCTTCGATGGTTCGTATAGTACTCCACCCGGGGCCAGCTGTTCCGCGCATCGTCTGACAAACCCCTCAGAATCCTGGATCGAGGTGTCGTCGCAGCCGTCTTCCTCCTCGCTATCGAGCATCGGCGACGAGATCGTCACCACCGGCCTGCAGATACGTAGCCAGCCCGGTCGACGTCGGCGCATGTCCGCCGCCGCCGCGAGGTCCTTGCCCCACCAACAGACCGCCATCCACGCGGGGGGCATGAGCAGCCAGGAAGACTACGACAGCTCGAGCGATGACGACCACAACGACGACGACGGTCGCCCGCTGGCGAGCTCAGCAGAGAACCTACCATCTAATCCCGAGGCAGACGACGCTGATGACGCAGATGCCGACTCGGATGCCACGGACTCTGACGATGGCGATAATGCCACAGCGCTAGGTGGCCGCATATCAGACCGTCCCATCTTCCGCCCCCAGCCCAACGCATTCTCACACCCGCCCTCTCATCTTCAGAGGAGTTACTCTAACAACGCTGCCATACCTCCCCACCGCCACGGAAACCTCACCCGGCCTTCCTTCACTCAGCGTTCCCAGACCCGAGTTCACCGCGGCGCGCCTAACTTCATGTCTCCATCGGCCCGTGAGGATGATCACGCCGCTTTGCGCGCGTCCCTGACAACCCTCCTGTCCTGCGCTGCGGCAGCGAGGGGACTACCTAAGACGAGAGAAGAGGCCGAGGCTCAGAGGGCGACAAGGGCTGGTGTTGGGCCGAGTGATCAGCCCATGGGTCTTCGCCTGGTCCCAGAGGCGGAGCTGATGGAGGAAGAAGCCCCCCGTGTGCAAGAAACTGGCGCTGGCCTTCCTACTTCGCCCCCTCGCAAGCGCTCCTCGACCACCCAATCTCCTTCTCGAGCGGAAGAAGGCTCGAGGAAGTCGAGGCGCAGTGCGTCGGCAGGCCGCACACCTCGGGCTACGAGGAAGAAGACATCTTCTTCTCCTGTCGAGGAGACCCTGATCTCACCCACTCTTCTCACATGGGTGGTGAGTGCGGGAGTCGTGGTTCTCGTATCCGTTGTTGGCTTTGGCGCGGGCTATGTCATCGGCCGAGAGGTAGGGCGGCAGGAGGCCCTGGCGGCTGGAGTTGGTGGAGTTAATGAGACGGCCTCGTGTGGCCGCGAGGCTATCCGGACCTCGTCCGGCACTTTGAGGCGGTTCAAGTGGAGTACCGTCGGAAGAAGCATCGTGGCATAAGGCCGAGATGGAATATTTGGAGCAGCTGCAATGTCGCTCTGCCATTATAGCACAATGATCTCGGGGAGGGGTTTTTTTTGTTTTTTTTTTTTTTGCTCTTTTGCCGGGGCGTTTCTGGATTAATTTCAATGGAGGGGGAGATACCTATAGCATGGGCATATTTTGTGCTGACGACTAGCTTGACAGCGCCCAAGGAGGATGGATGAGGCCTTCAATTCTACGGACTAGCGTTACATGGATATCATGAGACCGATGGCTTCGGGATATGCAAGTATGGGCCCAGGGTGGTGGGGAGGGGCGGAAGAGAGGAGTATTCATGATTCGACAGTGACACGACGTGGTTAGCAATTTAGGTTTCATATTTGGGGGAATTCAGGCCATTCAACCGGAACAGCTTTAAGCAGACCTCGGACCGTGAAGTCCTCAACATCTGTGAGGCGCGACATGCTAGTATAAGCTGTCGTCGCTGGGAGGAAGACACTTGCCTCGCAGGTGGGAAGTGTGTACCAGTAAGTTGGGAGTGACGCGCGTGTGGCCGGGCATGAGGATGAGGTACCTGTATTCCAACGATAACCCAATGTGCAAGTAAGTGTGCAGACGACGACTGACGGCAAGAGCTAATGGATGGGTGATGGGGGAGAGCAAACACTTCATTACTCGTACAAGGACGAGGCTGTGTTAAGTGGCGAGTGGGGGACGGGGACGCGTCGTCTTGGGACGCCAAATAATGGTTAGTAGTGATTACCAGGTACCGTAGGTAGTATCCTTATCTAACCTCTGGGTATACAAATATCTGAGCGTATTACCGACGTAAGGTAAAGTACTCGTACTCCTTCGTACTCCTTCGTAGGAGTACTACTCGTACGAGTACGCACGTGTGAGGTTAGAGAAGTTTACACGTGCAGTACTGTACGTGGAATCCGAATACGAGATGGTCTCTGAATGTTGTCGCTGATTGGTGGATCCCAGGGCGCAACTGCCATTCATGGGTCTAATCCCCACACCGCCTTCCCATGCAGGAACCCTCCAGCCCAGATCAGGGACCCACATCCCTGCGCGGTAGCCGGCCGCTGCAGGCTACAGGCTTAGTACCTATGTACTAAGAGTACCTAGGTTTGGCTGTTGAATCAGGTACTAACATTGGTACCCTGGCAGGCACCAGACAGGAGTTGTTGCCCCTGTCCGAATGGCCAATTTCACATCCAATGGGGGAAAAAATAATGCCCAGATCGAACCACTTCCGTCCGCTTTTAACCCGTCCCTTTCTCCTACATCTACGGACGTACCTCCCTTAATCTATCCCGTCTTTAGCTCTCCCTCCGCACCAGGACGTCCTCGGTCGCTCGCACTTCCAATCCTCTCCAGCAGCGCGAAACCTCTCGTCACCATGGGTGTCCTACAGGACGTGGCGGCGCATCCGCTCGCCCAGGACTTTCAGGCATTGGGCCTGGCAGCCCAGATCTCCATTATCCTTGGAGGGGTCATTGGACTCTCTGTCTTAATCCATGTCGCCAGCCAGATCCTCTTCAAGAATCCCAATGAGCCTCCCATGGTCTTCTCCTGGTTCCCTATCATCGGGAGCACCGTCACGTACGGCATGGACCCTCCCAAGTTCTTCAAGGAGAACCGCGCCAAGGTAGGCGGATACTCATCCCCGTTGACGCGATTGCTACCCTGTCAGTCCGTGACGATGCTAACCCTGCCTGTCTCGCCAGTTTGGAGATGTTTTCACCTTTATCCTGCTCGGAAAGAAGACCACGGTTGCTGTTGGGCCCTCTGGAAACGACTTCATCCTCAACGGCAAGCTCAAGGACGTCAACGCCGAAGAAATCTACACTCCCCTGACCACCCCTGTCTTTGGACGGGATGTGGTCTACGACTGCCCCAACGCGAAGCTCATGGAACAGAAGAAGGTAGTTCGCACTGCCTTGCCTTGCCTTGCCTTGCCTTCCGTTGCCATCGAAAGAGTGACTGACTAACGTGATCATTTGACAGTTCATGAAGGTTGCTCTGACCACCGACGCCTTCCGATCCTACGTCCCTATCATTTCCGATGAAGTCAAGTCCTACCTCAAGAGGAACCCTGCCTTCAAGGGCAAGTCGGGCATTGTCGACATCCCTAAGCACATGGCAGAGATCACCATCTTCACTGCCTCCCACGCTCTCCAGGGCGACGAAGTCCGCAGCAAGTTCGATGAGAGCCTCGCCTCTCTTTACCACGACCTGGACATGGGCTTCACCCCCATCAATTTCATGCTCCACTGGGCTCCCCTCCCCTCGAACCGCAAGCGTGACCACGCTCAGCGCACTGTGGCCAAGATCTACATGGACATCATCAAGGAGCGCCGTGCTAAGAGTGCTGAAGACACGCAACAGGACATTATGAAGCATCTCATGAACTCCAAGTACAAGGACGGCACCCCTGTCCCCGACCACGAGGTTGCCCACATGCTGATTGCCCTGCTCATGGCGGGTCAGCACTCTTCTTCCTCCACCAGCGCCTGGATCATGCTTCGCCTGGCCCAGAACCCCGAGATCGCCGAGGAGCTCTACCAGGAGCAGATCAAGGCCCTCGGTGCCGACCTGCCTGATTTGACGTACGAGGACCTTGCCAAGCTGCCCCTCAACCAGGCCGTTGTCAAGGAGACTCTCCGCCTCCACGCACCTATTCACTCCATCATGCGCGCCGTCAAGCAGCCCATGCCTGTTCCCGGCACCAAATATGTCATTCCGACATCGCACACTCTCCTGGCCGCCCCCGTTGTCAGCGCCTCCGATCCCACCTACTTCCCCAACCCCGAGGTCTGGGACCCTCACCGCTGGGAGGCTGGCTCCCCCAACGCCCCGTCCCTCACCCGCAACTCTGGCGAGGAGGAGGAGCAAATCGACTACGGCTATGGTCTCGTCAGCAAGGGCTCGGCGTCGCCCTACCTGCCCTTCGGCGCTGGTCGTCACCGCTGCATCGGCGAGAACTTTGCCAACGTGCAGCTCCAGACGATTGTGGCCGAGATTGTGCGCCTGTTTAAGCTCAGCAACGTGGACGGCAGCAGGGACCTGGTTGGCACCGACTATGCCTCTCTGTTCTCGCGACCGCTGGTACCGGCGAAGATTCGCTGGGAGCGTAGGGATTAGATCTGGCAGTTCAGGGTGTAAAAGGAACGGGTTGTATATAGACAGGTGGGCGGATTAATCGGGGTCACCACCTCAGGAGGCGGTAAACTTGGAAGCCATATAGGCGGCGCCCATCACATATTAGATGATAATGCTTAATGCGAAATATTAGTCTGCACTACCGTTCTTACTCCGCACTGCCATTCTAGGGTATGTGTCACATTAATACTTGTGAGGTGCAACTCGTGACGAACCTTGTCGGTACAGCCACTACTTGTTCTAAGCAGCGACAACCTGGAAGACAATGGTTCTGTTGTGCCCTTACGCTTCTCTCTGTGTAAGTTATATAAGCCTGATTAACTGCATGTGATCATAACTCAGTTAGCCCTGATGGTCTAGTGGTATGATTGTCGCTTCGGGAGAAATTCCAAATTTCAGCAAACTGGAGTTGTGACAGGTCCCCGGTTCGAACCCGGGTTAGGGCCCATTCTTTTGCAATTTTTTTCATCGCCTCATCTTGCTTTTCATTTTTGCCCTTTGTTTTTTTGGGGCAGCCGCTGGAGGTGGTAAATTGAATGAACTATTGCTTGTGTTCTCTTTTTCTTTTTCTCTGTTTTTAGATGGAGGGCATTTAAAACACACAAGTCTCGGTCGGCACGTGCCTATGTACTTATCTGTAGGTGGTTCGCTAGGTCCCTGAGAGAGACGTTAGTAGTAGCTGAGGACTACGGCCCATTGTTGTGGTAGTATCAGCTCCGGTGCGCCGGTTTTGGTCCTATTAACTAATCTAGACCTGTCATCCCATCCGTCAGCAATATGCTCCTCACGACGGGGTATAGGCCCATCCGGAGGGCAATTGCTATACTGTACCGAAGCGCATGCCGGGAGGGCGTATGGCCTACTATTGGCCTGTCGACTCCTAACGTTCATTCCTGGCAGTCGCCGCTTCTCCGCCACTAGGGGTGTAATGTGTCATTCCACCAGCCTATATATGGTAGGTGTAGCAATGTCTCGAACGTGGGAGTCCATAGACAGCACTATGACGACACATTGACCGTTGAAGTCCCATCAACTTTCACCCTCGACGTGACCCGATTGCCCCGAGCTCGTGTGATGGACAGACTATTTGAACTACCTCAAAGCACTGGATACTCCATACCTGTCTACCTTGTACACTTTGGTTGGTCAGCGCATTACATTCCTCGATGACAGATATCCGGACACTACGGCTTACATCTCTATAGAGGGCTCAGCTTCCGTCCAGCATCTCCCGAAGCTTGACATCTAGCGCAGTGGCCACCCGCTCGGTTCCATCATGGTTCAGAGATACGGGCCGTTCGTCCGCCTCTGGGGCATACAGAATGCCCAGCTCCCCGGGGTGACGGCTACAGCCGAGGAGCTCACGCCACTCCTGACCTCTATCCTTCTCGAAGCGGTGCCGTTCATTGACGATGTGCCGTCTGCCAAACAGTCACCCTACACGTCCAGCTGGCAGACCAAGGGTAGCCGGAACTTCTCACACTCCGAGGCGCCCGTCCACGTCTACGAGCGGACCGTCTCGGCCAAAGAGCTGCGCGAGGTGGCGAGGGAGAACCACCTACCGGGCCTCTCGACTGCGCCCAAGCTCGAGCCCGAGACGTGGTTCCTGAGGCGAAGCGTACACGCTGACTCGGCAACGACGGGGACGGCGAGCTGGCAGGAGTGGTACAAGTGCTTCAAGGAGTCGCACGCCGAGGTGGAGCGCGAGTTCACGCCGACGGTGCTGAGCACGCGGCTCGAGCGCGAGTGGGACTGCCGGGGCGTCGAGGTGGACGTGGACGGGGAGACGTGGGGAGACTGGACGCTGCGGCTGGAGGAGTCGGTGCACAAGATGCCGACGCCGCTGCGGAACCGCGTGTTCCCGGTGCTGCAAGCGACGGCGTCGGTGCTGGGGAAGCGCAAGTTTATAGTGGTGCAGATTGCGGCGAGGGACGTGACGGGCATGGGGATGGGAATGGGCGCGGGCGAGGGGCGGCAGGGGGCGAACGTGTGCGCGGCGTATACGAGTATCGAGCGGCTCAAGGACAGTGGAGAGGGGATCGAATGGGTTATGGCGACGACGTCCGATGCCAAGGGGGTGCTCCCGCAGTGGGTGCAGAGGATGGCGTTGCCTGGCATGATAGCAAAGGATGTCGATATGTTCCTCGCGTGGATTGCGAAGAAGAGACGGCAGGGACTGGGGAAGGACGGTGAGCAGAACGGTGGCAATGATGGGGAGGCCATGAGGGACGGTGCACAGCCGAGGGCTCCTGCATCTCAGGTAGCGTACAGGTAAGATACAGGTATTTCACGTAGGAATACCTTGTAGGTACTTTCAGGAAGGAGTCGGTGGCAGAAAGGACCGTGGAGTTGCTTCAAGTTCTTTCTGATGGTTGGACTGGGTTTGCTGTTGCCGCGCGAGATGGCTCCTGCCTGGAGTGGTCATCCAACCTGCTGGTAGCAGGGCGCTCTTTCTCCTTTTCCTTTCCCCCTCTTCGCGCCTTCCCATCTTTTAGCAGGTCTGTTTTAGGGGCATCGAGACACTTTCGGACGGGAATTGGCCATTGTAATAATGAAACGCCTTCCATCATCTTCCCATCATCTCTCCACTTCCTCGCTTCGAACTGTCGCGCCACCACGCGGCACCGGCGTGACAGGCCACTCACTCTGTTCTTAACGCCTGGGTTATGTATGGCCTCATATCGAGCGAGTTTTTCGCTCTGTAACCTCAGCCTCGTCTCCACACGAAACAGATCCCTCGCGCACCTACCTCGGCCATCTACCCAGGCCCCTGGCCAAGCACCACCATCATGGTTTCAACAAGACGAAAGGCGCTCCCTCCACACAGCACGCCGCCAACCAATTCCAGCAAGAGCCTCGCCGAGGTTGGCCCCACGAAACCGTACGACTCTTTTACCAGTGCCTCGGATCAGGACTCCACCAAAGCTTCAGTGCTCTTCTCCCGCGCCGAAGCCTTGGCGAGGATGACATATGAAATGAACATTCGGACGCTTGAGGGCCAAGTGAAGAGTCTCGAGAAAGATGTTAGGGCTGTTGTCCAGGAGACGGCCGAGGATAAAAAGTTTCGCACGGAGAACGAAGCTAGGCTGTCGAAACTTTGGCAGGAGATGCTGGTGGTCCGGCAGCAGATGGCCAAAGTTGAGGAAACCCAGGGCAACGAGCACGCTGAATTCGAAGCATGCCAAAAAGAGACACAGGAGCTTGTTAAAAGCTTCAGGGACGAGCTCACTCAACTGAAAGCCTTTCTAGACGACATTTCGAAACACATGGAATGCCTGCCAACGCCTCCGAGCTCCCTAGAGGCACGCAGGCACAGCGCCGTACTCGACAACGCGGTCAACACGACAAACTTGAACGAGACCCAGCAATTAAGCCCCGACAAATCATCAGGAAGCCAGGAATGCGTCGATGCGACAGTCCATCCGCAAGCTAGGAATAACCAAAATAACGCCACGAGCATCGATCGCCGCATCGAGGAAACAATAAAGTCCACTAAGCGCTGGAACCGTGACCACAAGACGACAGCCCTCCCGGACTACATGTTCTGCGCCAGCTATCTTAAGCAGCAGTCTAAGCGGGACGCTGCCATGGCAGTCCACATCCAAAAATCCATAGGGAAGCGCATCAGGGCCCGCCTCCGACGATCCCATTCACGGCCCAGCACTCTCGAAGAATTCTGCAGGCATGTAGAATGGCAAGACGTCGTTGACACTGTCCAGCATGTACTCGAGGTGAATAGGCAAGCTACCATTGAAGAACTGAGTGGGAAAAGGACCTGATTTGGTTGATTTCAGAGAGAGTGTCATGTGGTTGTTGATTCTGGAGTCTACTATATTATTCCGGGGATCTTTTTGGTAGTGGGGAGCATATGTGCGAGTAGGCACGCAGTGGCGCTCTGGGAGCCAAGTATTCCACAGGTTTCAATTCAACTCCAGCTTTATAAGGTACTGCATGCTGTTGCGAGCCCCGGCGTCATAAAAGCAACGATTGCAGTTTCATTGTTCAGCAGTCCATAACGCCAACAATATCCTCGAACCTTCCCGGTTGAAGCCCAGCCGAAACGCCAATAAACGTAGTAGTAGGTAGTAGTTCGATGTACAGGGTGCTCGCAAGCGAGACACAAGAAGCCCCGGGGTATTTTTATTATTCATCCATCTCCATGCCGATAGATGACATCTTGAGCTCAATCTCAGATTTGAGCTGCCTGATCTGCTTCTCTATGCGCGACCGCAGAATATTGTTGGTCGTCTTGGCCAGGTCGGCCTGGCGCGAGGCGAGCTGCTTCTTCATGTCGGCGATGATGTCCTTGACGCCCTGCTCTTCGTCGCGCTGGGCGCGCTCGTCGTCATCGAGGTCGTCATCGTCGTCATCGTCGTCGTCGTCCTCGGACTCGGAGGCCTCGATGCTGTCCTGGAGCAGGCCGCCACCTGGCGTGCCGATCTGGGTGCCAGTCGTGGGCGTGGCGCCGGCTTCGACGCCCGTGGCGGGGGTTTCGGCCATGAGGTCGTCTGCGAAGGCGGCTTCGAGGTCGGCTTCGAGGTCCTCGTCGTGGCCGTCGTACTCTTCGCCGGGAGCGCCGAAGTAGTCGTCCATCTCACCTTCGGCGTCCTCTTCCTCCTCCTCCTCCTCCTCCTCCTCCTCCTCCTCTTCGTCGTCGGCGTCCTGCCGGCGGTCGTCCACCCACTCCCACTTCGTCGAGGCGGCCTTGGCGTCCTCGGCGAGCAGGCGCTCCACCTCAGCCTCCTT
The DNA here is from genome assembly GCA_000769265.1 of Hapsidospora chrysogenum ATCC 11550. NCBI lineage: Eukaryota > Fungi > Ascomycota > Sordariomycetes > Hypocreales > Bionectriaceae > Hapsidospora > Hapsidospora chrysogena. The sequence continues at coordinate 9,733 of JPKY01000039.1, forward strand.
ATTCTCAATCTCCTTCCTCGAGATGGTCTTGGCGAAGCGGCGGTTGACAGCGTCATGCATCGGCGGGGTCAGACCATGCGGCCACTTAAAGTTGGAGTCGACCATGCTCGGCAGCGGGGCCTTTCTCGCCTCCTCCTCATTCTTGACCTTCTGGAACACGAGCAGCATCTGGCAGATATCGGCCGACTTCATGAGCGACTTGCGGTCCCACGTCTTCATCGCCTCGGTGATGGTGGGCAGGTCGACCAAGACGGCCGCGAAGGGCTGGCCCTTGACCGTCAGCACCGCCCGCCGCGTCTCCTCCTCGAAGAACTTGAGCTGCAGGTCCGCGCCGCCCTGGGACTTGTGCACGCCGATCTTGCCCGCCTCCATGCAGTGCCGCACGTACTCGCAGTGCTCACCGGGGAGCATCCGCAGCACGAGCTGCTCCTCGATGGCGGGGTCGATCTCGCGATCGCTCGCCTCCGAGTCGTACCCGTCGCCCGGGGGCCGGTAGGGCGGTCGCCCACGGGGCTTGACGACGAGCTGCGTCGGCGCGCCCTTTGGCGTCGGCCTTATCTTGATCTTCTTTGTCGTCGTGGCAAGCGGGACATCTTCGTCGTCGTCGTCGTCATCGTCGTCGTCGTGCACGCCGGGCCGCTTCTTGCTATCGACGAGCTTCTGCGTGGGTTTGGGCTGCCGCCCTGCTTTTGTCTTGCCGGGCGGCGGCGGCGGCGGCTGGGCGGTGGCCGGCGTAGGTGGCTGCGAGGAGCTGATCTTGAGCTTGACCTTGTTCTTGCGATGGCCGTCCGGGCCTGGGGTTGCGGTGCCGGGTGTGGGAGTGCCGGCAGCGGCACCGGCGCTCGTCGCGTTGGCGTTGGCGTCGCCGACAAAGGAGGAGGAGCGGCTGACGTTGATCTTTAGGCGCGGTTTTGGAGCCGCCTGGGAGGCGCCGTCGAGGCCGGACATGGCTGTTGCCTGGCTCCGATATGAATACGTGTGGTGCGTTGTTGTGAGAGGTTGAAAGTACAGTTCGTTTGTTAAAGTTGGTCGTGGCAGGTGTCTGCACGGAGCTTGACGTTCGCGCTGCGCCCCACTCTTTTTAAGAGACCCCCAGGTGCGTCACATCGCGACCACGACGTACTAACCTGGAGGTACTGACGTTCGTATCTTACTGTAGTAATTCAATCCTAGGTGATGGTGAACCTCGTTAATTACAACAAATACATATACATATATATATATATATATATATATATGTATGTATATTTAAGCATTTATAAGTTATAAGTTATAGATGATTTCTCCCAAATCACGAGCTCGGATATCCTTACACAGCAACTCGCAGGGGACTCATACATATGATGAACTCCGTATCGCGGACCATGAGATCCATCAGCCAAGTTGCCTGCGTCAAAAAAAGAGATTCCATTATTCTTGTAAACGACCGAAGGTACGGGGGGTATCAAACCCGGTCATGTATATGCGATGCGACCCAAGTAACGCCTGCCATGCTGTGATGCTAGAAACTTCAAGAGTCGTGTGTCCAATATCGGAGCGAGTGGACCATCTACCAGTCGATGCCTGTCCAGCCATATCCCCCATCGACATTGACCCACCCGTCGCCGCCGACGCCCTTCTCCCACTCCATCATGACTCCCAGCAGTCTACACCCCATGGCGCTGACTGCACAGACAACACCGTCACTGGCCTGCGCCAGCACGGCCAGGTCCATCATGTACGCCCTGCCCACGAGGCTGCGCAGCTTAAGCGTCTGCTCCGAGGGCGGTGCCATGAATCGGGCTTCCTCGTTGACATCCTCCACCTCCACACCCTCGGGTGCGTTGGCCGCGTTGTTCTTGCGGCTGACACCCAGGTTCCAGAACATGGGTGCGAAGAAACCTCCCTCCCAACCGAAAGCCTCGTCGACAAAGTGGCGGATGAATTTCGGCTGCTTTTTCCCCTTCCCCTTTTCCACAACCTCCTTGGACGCCAAGCGGATGCGTTCCTGAGAGGGCATATATGTCGAAAAGTCTGGCTCCTTGTATACCATGGGGTCATCCGACGCGAGGAGTATGATGGGCTCTGTCTGTATGGGCGCGGAAGAGTGCGATTTAGTCTCGGCCAACTGCTTGGCATTCTCGTGAAAGACCTCGGCCGGGATGTACGTCTTGCGGTACTGGTACTCGAGTGGGTGTCGGTCTCCACGTCGCACGTGGAGGCCGACGACGGGGGCATTGGGGGCTGTGATTCCCTTCTTGGACTTGTCCCGGACCTCAGCCACCCGAGACTCGACGTAGGCCAGGTCATCCTCGTTGAGGCGGAAGAGGGCCTCAAATCCGGTGTGAGCGAGACGCCACAGATCCCGGATCTCATCACCGGTCCCGGCCTTTCGAAGATGTTTAGCCAGCAATGACGGAAAGATATCCCTCGCCGTCATGCCGGAGACGACGAGGTGCTGGGCCTGGAATGGGCACGGCACCATATGATGCCTCGGTGGGGGACGGCATTGAGGGACGGGTGGCGCTTGGAAGATCTCGGTGTAGCTGCCGTAAGCCCACCGAGAATCCTCAATGAAAAAGGCTCTCCCCTCCTTCTTGGCCAGACCGTAGAAAGTCCACAGCATCATCAAGGTGTTGCCTAGCCCAGCATCCGTGCTTTCGAGGACGTAGGTCATAGAGCTTTTGCAAACGGGCAGAGACGTGGTGGTCTTGGGATCAACACCGACAAAATGACCGGCATGCTGCTTTGGCTGTATCATCCCCGGGGCGCCGGCTAATAAACCAGTGCGCTCAGCCTTCGCCACGTCCACAAAGTAATCGTCCGGAGCATCGTAATCCACGGTGATCTTCTCCGGAAGAGCAGCAATCGTGTGGAGGTCTCGCGCGCGGGCCGAGACCTCGCGACATTGGCCGCTCATATCGGCATATTGCTGGGTTGATAAGGGGAAGTCGTGGTTTGGCGGTATCGAGACGGTCCACCTCGGGCGGCCTCTGGCGTCGTGAATGACGATTGGCGTGGGAAAGTTCGGCAAGGCGTCCTGGCCAACCATCTCAAATTCCTCCTCTGTAAAATAAGGCCATATGGCCGGCATGGAATCTCCATGGCGGAGCGCAAAGGCAAGAAGGTACAGGCCGGAAAACAAGGTAAGAGCGCCGAAGGCAAGTCGAACCACTCGACTCGGCCGCGCCTTTAGGATAAGATCACTGCCCGCCCTCTTTCGACGAGGAACCAGAGATGGCAGGCTCGGAGAGGGAGGTGGCGAGAATAGAAGATGGTTAAAGTTGAATCGAGATGAGGTCGCCGAGAGAGGCCCGCGGTCCTGGGTGGTGTAGGACTTGGCTCGCCGGAGGTTGATACGCGGCGGAGCCACATGGACCTTGGGAGACCCATCTGTATCGGTGATTTCGATTCGAGGGCGCATGTTGGCGGTGCTGTTGTGTAGAGAGGCAGAGCCAGAGTTAGTGGTCGTAGTCGTAGGAAGACGTGTGATTCAGGTCTACTGGCTGTCAAGCTTCAGAGACGTAGACAAGGAGAGAACGACGGTCCAGCCCATCAAGTACGTAATATGCGCGCGAAGTCGAAAGGAAGGTCCAAACCCAGAAGGAAAACAAGACGATGGTCGCTGTGTTTAGGTGTCCATGAAGGCCAGCAATAGCAGGGGGGAGTAGCCCGCTCCTGAGTGAGACGTATTTCAGGTCCAAAGGGGGCGAAATATTCCCGGGCGAAGGGCAAAAAGAGAGCGTGAAGGTAAAGGAAAGGAAAATTGTTATTGAAGTCGAAGAAGCTGAATCGAAGGGATGAGGGGGTGCTCGCGGATCAAGGCAGTGGTAGTCCGAGAGGATCGGAGCTGCGACAAAGTCGGACCAGGGATCAATGCTGTTGGCTGTCTCGCCCGGTCCATCGGGTAAGCACCAAGGGAAGGTGGAAGGTGAATCGTAGCAGACGATGCTGTCAATGCGTCGGCGAAACCTCGACCAGCAGTTAGGGAGGGGGGATGACCGGCAAGGATCGTCAGATGGGGGCGGCGATGTTTCAGTGACTGGATGGCTTGACGAAGGCGATGAACCGGGTTGGGATGTTGAGAGTTGGCTGGGGTCCGGCCAATGGGGGAGGCAAAATCACTACCCAGGTATGTACAGTAGGTATTAATGTACAGAGCTAGTATTTCTGTATTTGGCCCGTCCTCGCACGGGAGCGGTGCGTGCAAGTTGAGGAAGGAACGGGGTACACCTTGGTGCGCAGGACCTGCCTGTGTGCGGATGTTGTGGAGAGGGGGAAGGAACTCTCGAAGGCGCGGAAAGAGGCGGCGAGATACACTCTTGGGAAAAGTGCCGTCCAGGATTAATAGCGGGCCAATGGCGTGAGGCACAGTTGAAACAACAGCTTTCAATACCTACCCAGTACTTACCTACCTAGTAGGTAGGTAAGTTCGTAGGTACTGGAAGCCTCTCACGAAAAGCTGCTGTTGAGGTCGGTGAAGCTGAGCCGCTACGTACAGTACTGGGGCGCTGGATCCACAAGTGCGTCATGGTCTGGATGTTTCTCCTGCTGGCCAATGGAAGCTCCGCTTGCCCCGATGGTACCTTCCCCCAAGGCTAGCGCATGGACCATCCTGCAGCACGTCCGTTTCACATCTATCCGTGGCCTTTTGGGAACTTGTCTGCGACGCACTCTCCGCCAATCGTTCCGCCCAGGGTCCTTGGTACTACCTATGCTTCTGTGCCTTGACCCTGAATCGAGGCTTACAAGGGCAGGTACATTAAGTACTGGACATGGTATTAACCAACCATAATCACAGGTAGAGATCGGTAGGTACAGTAAGCAATTGATCCCACTGTCACCACCGAACAACCCGTGCGGTTCGCCCGCGCACACAGGCAACTTCCAGGTCCCTGGCCTCCCACTTTCGACTCTCCAGAAGTTGACCCGTCAGCTTCTACTCTACCAGTAGTGATTGTACGTAGTATCTCCTAATACCAGTGTTTGTCCAGGCGTGTACCCGCGCAAACACCACAACGGCGAGACGCCCGTCCGTCATCCTCAACCACCGCATAAGAAAAGTTTGTCGCTGTCCCACCAAACCCACCGAGGAATCAGGCCACCCGCACCGCGCGAGAGAGTGATAAGCAGAAATGACTGCAAGTCTGTCTGGTAGGATACCATGTCATGTACACCAGCTCCAGATCTCTCATCCTAGGCCCGCCCGCGCTACTCTGTATGTGGGCCGTATCCTGGCGTGATCGCCGTCAACACTCTGTTCCTCAACAGGACCGTAGAAAGTACTACCAGTACGTACATATGCCATATATTGTGATGCACACGTAAAAGCACTCACTGTCCGCGAGTTGGTCCGAAACGCCGCGCCTCTCACAGGCCTCGCCTAACTCGGGCCGTGTGCCCCATCCACAAACCCAATAATTACATGCTCGGCGAAAAGAGTAGCAACTCCGTTGGACGACTCGCCCATTTGCGCGAGACAATAAGTTGTGCGAAAGGTGGGAAGTCGCAAAGCGATCGGGCCTCAGTTCCAGTACGACCAGTAAATCATATCCTGTGCTCAATACTATACACGTTAAAGTAGACAATTATCCCCCACATTGTGTGGCATCCCCTCGTCAAGCAGTGATTCCGCCGCCAACCACCCTTAGCGGACAAAAAAGACACCAAACAGACAAACAAAGAGCCACGGCCGTCTTCCCGTCATCTATCCTCCGGGCGTCGAGGCAAACAAACAAAGAAGAACACAAAAACGTTATGTGACATCGGGTATAACGCAAGAAAAAAGGGAAAGAAAAAGAAGAGTCATACAAGAAAAAGACGGCAGCCAGCCTTCCCGGAAAATAATCAAACGCCGCTTGCTCTCGCGCTCCGTTCCAATTCCTCGACATCACCGATGCCGTGCAGTGGCCAACTCGCGTCACCAGCTTACAGTATACGTCCCTTCGGCACATTTACGCCGCATTATACCCCGCCTGGTACGGGCGTCTTCTCTCTGTCGCTCATGGGCGTCGGTGTGTGCCTCAGAGGTTCAATATCGTGAACCGGTTCGGCAAGGCCGTCGGTCTTGTGACCAGGGGGCAGGCGCATGCTTCCCCTGTTCCCTCTGACAATGTACCCCGTGTCGACTCGATCCTGGATCATCTCCTCGAGCATCCGGTCCATATCGTCGACACTAGCACCTTCGGCACTCGTCCTCTGCTGCCTGACGTCTTTGGCCGGCGAACCGCTGATTCCGAACTCCGGACCCGACTCGCCATGCGATTGCGACCGTGGCGACGTGGGCGATCGGATTTCTGTTCTGCTCTCTGCCGTATCTCGTGAGCGAGCCGCGCTCCGGAGCGCCGCAAGCATCCGGTCCTTGTCGTCGAGCCTTGCACGTAGGTCCGCGATCTCAGCATCCTTCTCCTTCAGGGCGGCCGAGACACTGTGATCTTCCCCAACCATGATGCCCTTGTTGGATGCCCCGATGCCGACCGACGTCCGCGACGAGCTGGCGCGCCTCGCTTGGAGGAGTCGCTTCTCCAGTGTCGCGATGTACCGATTCTTGTCTGCCAGGTCTGCCTGGAGGGCCCGGTTCTGGGCATTGAGAGATGCGACCCCATCGCCCCACTCCCCGACGCTATCCTCGTCGTTCTCGAGGGGCTCGCCGTCACCCGAGACCTGGGGCCCGCCATTGCTAGACCGCCGCCCGATAGTCGAAGAGGCAGACGTCATGGACGCTGTCCGTTCTAGGAAAGGCTTTCCACTGACCGACGTCGCCACCGAGGATCGTATAGAGCCCGGTAATGAGACCTGGGAGAACCTGGCATGCTGGCCCAACGAGCTTAGTGACCCGTTCGAATTGACACCAATCGATTTTGAGCTGAGGATCAGACGGTTGAGATGGTCGATCCGCTCCTTGAGGGCGGTCCTCGCCAGTTGCATCTCCAGCAACTGCTCCTCGTGTCTCTCCACTGCCTGGTATTCCCTGGCCTTCTCATCCTCTTTATCCTCCTTGTCCTCTTCCTCTTCCGCTTCATTCTTCTTCTTCTTAGCCTGGGCTTCCAGCTGTTTCCTGAGCTCAACGATTTCCAACCGATACCGTTCCAGGAGGACTCGCGCCCCACCCTCGCCACCGGCACCCAGGGACTCTTCCGCCTTCTTCGCATGGCTCACAAGGTTATTCTTTGCCCTCGAAGCGAACTTCAAAGTGTTGAGCGTTTCTGTGGTGTGACTGTTGACCGTCGCGGCAGTGCCCTGTGCCCCGACCTGAATGGTGCAGAGAATGCTGACCAGGGAATTGCCGGACAAGGCTCCTTGGAGTAACCTTGTCAACTTGCTGTCGCGGTAAGGCAGGTGCTTGCTGTCCTTTTCGGCGCCCTTGCCCTCCTTGTCCTTCCACTCCGACAGCTTGGAGATGACAGTGCCGAGCGTCAACAGACTCTTGTTGATATGGGCACCCTCCTGCCTCCGCTCCTTGGACTCGGCCGCCTTCTCGGAACCGGCCAAGTCGATCAGGCTTAGCGTCGAGACACGAACACCACCTGGCAGAAGCCCAGAACGCTTGCTTCCTCCCTCACCACCCAAGGCACCCGGAGGCATGCGCTCTCGGCTCTCGACGACGATCTGAACGACGGCATGGCTTCGCGAACTCCGAGCATTGAACTGAGTGCTGGCTGTGCGCCGAGCTTGGTCGCCACGAGCAATCACCCTCAGAAGTTGTGTCGGACTCTGCACAATTTCCTCCTTAAGGGGTGTCGCATAAACCCCACGCTTGCTATCCTCCCGCAGCTTGATCTCCTCCTGCTGGGCAACGCCGCCAATACCGTTGGCAGTGGGCATGCTCAGAAGGTCGTGGATCCTCTCGTTGTAGATTTCCAGGTAGCTGACTCGGAGCAGAAACTCACGGGACGGCGTCTCTCGAATGTATGAAAAGATGTCGGTGATGGCAAGCGGGATCACACCTGGAGAGGAGGCCGTCCCTTGCATCGAAAACGTTTTGCCCGTGCCGGTCATACCGTATGCAAAAACTGTTCCGTGGTAGCCTTCCATTACCCTGCGCACCAGACGTTTTGCGATATGGTCGTATACGCGTGAGTTGTTATCGTGAGTCGTGAAGACGTTGTCTGGGAATTGCGTTAGTAAGGTCCCCTAGCCGTGGGATACCGCCAGACGCGGGTTCATACCATAGAAGTGATTTCCACCCTCTTTTCCCTTGTACGAAATGAGTGACCTGCGGCCATCCACCATCCATTCTCCTTCCGGGTTGCCGTTGTCGCCATTGGCCGTGGGTCGTACTCGGACGCTGACCAGGATATTTCCTTTGACATCCGACTTGGAGGCCCGTTTGTCTCCGACACTAGTATCAGGTTTGGGAGTGGCATTGTCTGCGGGGTCGTCGTACGTCGTGGCAGATGTCGAGTACGACTCTTGGGCGGAGGAGCTCCGGCTTTGGGGATCCGATCCAACGCTGACCAAGCCATCGGACATGCGGATGCTGGTAATGGACTTTCCTTCACCACTCCCATTGAGGAAGCTGGGCGTCCCAGGATTGAAGTTGCTGTGCATGGACTCCTTGGACGACTTCGATTTCCGGGCGGTACGGGGCCTCTCGCTAGCTAGCGGGCTGGGCGGCACACTGCCTCTGCCATCGCCCCGCGGAGGCTGCGGGAACGAGTTGATGCTAACAGTCTTCCTGATAGTCTTGGGGGTGGCAGGATTTGCATTTGAGACTCCCCTTGGTTGGGGCAAAGCAGACATTGGTGAAGGGCTCGGAGGAGGAGGAAGGTGTGTCGTCGAGGGAGCTCGTAGGCCACTCTGGGGGGTGTTCGGCGCGGACCTGGGAGATGGAATGTTGCCGGTGCTCTTGCGAGTCTTGCTCACAGGCAAGGCGGGGAGAGCGATATTCGGGGGCCCGTTTGAGGGCCGAGACGGCCGAGGGAGTGTCGTCGTCATGGTCGCTAGGGAGTCGCGCAAAGCGACGACGGAGGGGCAAAGGTCGCGAACGTATTCTCAGTGCCAGCGCTGAGAGCGGATCTCGGGGACAATTTCTGCCTTCAGCAGTTTATCGTGGCCATAAAACTGGATCTCGAAGGTTCATCGGTGGCCGTCGGTAGTCGAGTCGTGACGTGGGGATGTTCCGACTGGGTGGCGACAGGCCAGTTCGAGATAGAGCGTCAGGGCTCGGGTTCAAGGAGCGAGCGTGTGCAACGATCGGGAGAAGCGAAGCTGCAAAATTCTGATGGCAGTCGCATGTAGGCTCAATCTGGTAAGATGAGATGTCAATAAGGGACCCGAGTCGAGGCTAAAGGGGGTGGGGGAGGGGGGGTTTGTGTTGTGATGGCTGCATCACGGTCGATGTCTCGAGCAGGAGCAGCGATCGGACGTACCAAGAAACAAAACGATGGGATTGCGCGACGACGAACAACGAAAGGGTCGAGGCTATCGAGGATAGATAGGCCAGGGTGGATAAAAGAGGGTGAAAGTGGCTCCCTGGATTCGAGGGGAGGTGGAAAACAACGCCACACTACAACCCCTTGGAGGATTGCTTGGTAGCGAGTGGTTTTCGACGAGTACGAGTACCAGTAGTCGGGGCCTAGTGACCCTGGCGCGTCTGCTTTCTTTTTCTTTGAGGGGCGCACTACTATAATGCTACCCCGTAGACGTTGGCCGTAGGGTGACTCCGGGAGTAGGTTACCAATGTTTTGCAGGCCTGACGCCAACTGTCTCGAAAAATAGAGTGTGCTGGCCAGGGATATGAGAGTTGTTCTCGTGAAGCTCAAACGACTGATGATGTTGTTTTGTTGTACTCGTACGAGTACAGGTACCTGGTGACCTGAGGTGAGTGGGCTTGTTTGGGCTGGCGGAGACGGGACGGGGCGAGGTTCGTACCTCAGGTAGTAGGTACGTACCTTTTCAGGTACAGTTTTGCGGCGCCGCGGCAGGGACGGGAGGCTAACGATATTTTGAGGGGGGGGTATCAATGATGGATGGGGGAGGAAAGAGGTGACGGTGAATGCCTGGCGGACTGGAATGCCGGAGAAGCAAAACAGCTGACCGAGAAGTGAAAGAAGTCTTGGGCAGGCGTAATAGCAGCACTACGAGTACGAGATCTCGCAGCACGCCAACATTCGCCAAATTGTCCGTGGCAGGTACGAATGAGGTGAGCCCGTTGGTTGCGGGCAGGTACCTGGAATTACCGTAATTACGATATGCAGCAGGAGCAGGTTCAGAGGGGGACTGCTGGATTTGGTGGGCAGCTGGCGTGGTTGACTGGCAAACTGGGTTGCCCTTGCCTCTATTAGTGTGGGGCTGCCTCACCCAGTGGCCAGTGCCAGTGGCGCACTGCAGCCATCTGCTAGTACGCATGTACGAGTACTCGTACTTGCAGGTGTCCTGGGCCCACCAGCAGCACCCCGGACGGGACCCCGTGGACCACGGCCAGTGACAGGAACCCGAGCAAGGACAGCCTGGACAGGAAGAAACGGCGGGAGAAAATGAACGGGCGCCAGCACGTTCCTCCATGGCACGCACCCACAGCCTCGGGTCCAGCGGACTTTAGATACCTGGCAAGTAACCACCTAAGGTACTATGCGTACTTCCTACTAGTAGTACCTGTATTTAATGAGGACTCGGCAGTGTGGATGAGGAGTTACCTGGCACTAAGTAGTACCTAGTTGTTACTAGTTTGCGCACATGTAACAGGACTAACTACTAGGTCCAGCGTTCTAGTTCTATAGAGTCATCATGTATAATACTAGGTGATTCTGCTTAAGTAGTGGTAGATATCTACGAGTGCAACCTCCGATCCGCATCGCCTTTCCGGGACATAAATCGCACACCTCGAAAGTCGGAATGCGACTCCAATAAGGAAGCCGGAAATCTGTGACATGTGTTGTTAGCCTGTCCCAGTACTACTAGTAATACTACCTAAGTAATACTTGGTCCTTATTTCCCGGGCTTGTCTCCTCTCACAGTTTGCCCCAGCTCCCACGGTATCAGCTAAAGCCCCTAACCCATGCCGCCCTCACAAGCCTTGGCAACTACCTGACCTAGGTATGCTACATCACCGTACTAATGCTGAGTAGTAGTCTCGGGTGTGATGCTCGGGTATCATATGCGCGCCCAGAAGAACAACGTCGAAAAATCCCACTGCGACTCTGACGATGTTTCCAACCTAGCCAGACGTTGAAGATGCTCGTCACAGGCTTACTAGTTTGATCCGCCCCGAATGTCATCTTCGGCTCCTACGCGCACGAGCCGGCAGCCACTCCTGAACAACAGCTGGTCTGTGGACGACTCCGCGTTTTCGCGTCCTCGATGTGCGGACACCGGCTTGGCCGAATGGCAGAAGGGGTTCCCTCGGGCCAGGGCCACAGTCCGAATGGATAGGCAAGGGTCACGAAGCCCCTTGACTTAGCGTCCAGTGGCCAAGCTCCAGGACTCCAAGGGTGCGCGGCCCCTTGACAAGTTGAAGGTGGGCGGCCGACTCGGCACCAGGCACATCCGGTCCATTTCGCATCGTGGACGGGATAACCAAGGGACGACACTAAGGGGGGCCGGCCACATTGCCCCCAGGTCGTGTGCCTGCAATGCAGCACTCCTGCCCTCTCCTGGCCGTCGTCGTCCCCGTATCATGCTCGAAGAATAGACTGTATCACACAGTACACATCCTCGGGTCCAATGGCTGGTCGACCGCCCATTCCGCACCCCTGCTGCTTGTTGGTCGAAGATGCCCGTTGCAATGATCCAGGGAGCGGATTGGCTCCTGACGTCCCAGACGCAAAAATATTGAAAAGAGGCCGATTCTCAGGCGGAAGTAGCATGTCATGCTAGGCCAGTGGTCTTTCAACAACTTGTTTGAGATCCCGCACGCCCGGCCGAGCCTCCCTGTTGTGGCAATACCGTGAGGCGACAGCGGGAATCCGCAGCGTGCATGCTGCCCCCTCGGAGCACCTTCCGATGCCAAGTGGAGGTGGTGCAAGGGTGTCAACTTCATGCTGTTCTTTGTGAGTCAGTTCGTGGTCCCCCAATCATGCGCTGAAGCTATTGACGAAGAACCCTTTTGCATTTGCATTTTTGCTGCATATATGACTTCCACTACTTTGCTGCATAGCCCTCCGCATTATGATTGCCGTCTTAAGGTGATCATCTCGATGACTCTAGGGTTTTCAATGCTGGTCGTTCGTCGTATACATGCTCTACTTTCTGGGGTACCTATGGTCTGTAATCTAACCAACTGCTACTCAGCAATTGGCTAACTTTATGGTCAAGCAGTCCAACATCGCACATATGCGCAACGCTGTCCATGATATGACGCCGTGTTACGCTAGTGCCTATGTTCGTCGGCTTCGAGTCATCTCTCGGCTCGATCCTGGCATGCCTCGGTGACAACATAAGGAAATGAGCCCCTGGGCCTCACTCCGCTTTCTGACCGACATGGAGATCGGGTTTCGCGTCCCGCCACAGCAACGCTCAAGTATCCCGGAGCCATTGGTTCGCCCCGCATGAGCCTATGGCGCTGCGGTTTCCCCGTCCACTGTACGATGAACAAGAGATCTGAATCAAGGCCGGTACCGAGCCAAGCAGTACGGCCTCTGGTCCGTGAAGTGGGATGATATTAACGACGCGTGAATTCGACCGGCCTACCTGCTGGGTGTTTTCGCCAGGCGCGGTTACACACAATGGTGAAGGAGAGTGATCAAGTATCCTGGTACCGACATCCCGTCTCTACGGTGGCGACGGCGAAGACTCCACGCCACCTTGTCACTGTGTGGTGAGCAATCATGTATGAAACATCTTTTTCTCTTTCTCTAACAAAGACTCTCTCCTCGTACTTGTTAGCAAGATGGTGCTGTGCTCAGGTTTTGTTTTGAACCTCTTCTAGTCAACCATTACCTGGAGATCACGGTTCCCTGAGGCATCCTGAACGAAGTGCCTTACCCTTTACGGCCTTCTATGAGGCATCAGGGTCATGGATCCAGGCTGTGGTACTGTTCCAGTAGTCCAGCCGGGCGGTGGTGATGGTACAGGGAACAAAACGGAACAGCAGGGCTCTGACAGTACGGCATCGCCTGCAAACGAAGACACATGCCATCGGATTCAGCAGCATCGAACAAGGACAGCGTCCGGGTGTTGCGGATATCTCCCGAAACCGACGAAAGGTAGACAGGCTCACCGCTCACCACAAAAACGGAGAGAAAATTGACAGTTAAAGGTACACACAACTCCATCAAAGCCGTGACCCGGAAAGACGATGGGTGTCCTGACGTGGGCAGAACTGATGGTACGCGTGTGACTCGACCTGCGGGACTATTCCCATTCCCGCTGACAAGACCATAGATGGCTACCCTATGATTCCTCCAGAGCATATTTCACCACAGTTGGATGGGAGACGCAGCGTTGGACCGGTACGCCTTTCAGATAACCACGAAGTCTGTGAGGGAAGCCGTCATCCACGCCACTGCTATGCGAGAACGGTTTCCTCAGGATCGGCTTGCTATCCACATACGTATAACGCCAACGGGGATACACATACCCACGTGGAACCCATTGCGCACCCGACGAGAATTTCGAACGGTCCTGGAGCGGATATATTTGACGTCGAAAACCTCGGCGCCTCAGAGCAGGTTGTCTTGTTAGTCTCGGGGATGGATTGCTCTGGCTGTGCCACCAACCTTTCCCGAGCGTTGGAGGGCACCCCTGGGGTGTCTCGCGTCCAAGTCAACTTCATCATGGGAAAGGTCGATTTTCAGCTAAACACCACTGTCAAGTCGGCCGACGAGGCGATTCGGGCTGCCGAGAGGTCAACTGGTTTTCGTTGCGTGCGCCAAGGTTGCGACGACCAGTTCATCGACCTTCTAATTCCGCGATCGGCGATTGCAGAACTAAGAGAGAGCGACATCCCCGGCCTGTTAGAGGTGCACCCTCTAGATAAGCACACTGTCAGGGCTTCCTATGATCCCCTAGTCATCGGCGCGCGGGCGTTGGTCGATCGTATGTGCCAGATGTCAGGGGGTCTGGCTCCTCCGAAAGGGGATACTGCCTTGCTACACGGGCAAAAGCGCCTTTGCGATCACTTTATGAAGACTATCCTTGCTTCAGCATTGACCGTTCCTGTGGTGGTACTCGCCTGGGGTCCTGTGGATGTGGAGGAAGAGCTAAAGGCGCAGGTCTCCTTGGTCCTCGCAAGTTTGGCCCAGCTCATCGCCGTGCCGGAGTTCTATATCCCCTCCATGACAGCACTGGTTCGCAACGGCGCCCTCGAGATGGACATGTTAGTCGTGATCAGCATCACGGCAGCCTACGTTTACTCCGTTGTGGCGTTCGTCTTCCGCATGGTCGATGAGCCTCTGGCGATTCCCGAGTTTTTCGAAACCAGCACACTGCTCATCACGCTTATCCTGTTAGGTCGCCTTATTGCATCCTATGCTCGAGCTCGAGCGATACAGGCAGTCTCTCTCCGGTCTTTGCAGCCCACGACGGCTTTGATCGTGGAGGATGATAATCTCCGCGAAATCGATTCTCGACTACTTCAGCTTGGGGATTGCTTCAAGCTGCTTCCCCATTGCCAGGTCCCAACCGACGGTGTAATCATTCAGGGACATAGCGAGGTGGACGAGTCGATGATCACTGGCGAGAATCTTTTTGTAAAGAAAGCACCGGGAATGGGTGTTATTGCTGGGACCATGAACGGATCGGGGAGCTTGACCGCAAGGCTTACTCGGCTTCCCGGCAAGAATACCGTGAGCGACATTGCTGGGCTAGTTGAGGAAGCGACCAAATCCCGGCCCAGGATCCAAGATCTCGCGGACCGCGTGGCCAGCTATTTCGTGCCCGCCGTCTCCGGCGTGGCCATAGCTGTTTTTGTTATCTGGACGATTGTCAACCTCAAAGTCATACAAGCACCCACTAACAAGGCCGTGGCTGGCGCCATCACCTATACTGTGGCGGTCCTTGCCGTATCCTGCCCCTGTGCCTTGGGTCTCGCGGTTCCCATGGTGCTGGTTGTTGCCGCTGGTATTGCCGCTCGAGGAGGAGTCGTGATCAAATCGGCAGAGTCTATCGTTCGGTCTCGAGCAGTTACCGACGTGGTGTTTGACAAGACAGGCACAATCACGGAAACAAAGCTGGATGTTGCGGCCTATGAAACCTTCACCAGGGATGCCCACGAGGCTTTGGCCCTTACGAGGGCCTTGGTCCGAGAGACCGATCATCCGGTGTCGACAGCAGTCAACAGACTGTTGAAGTCCATGGGCGTCAGAGCAGCGGTTACTTCCGAGAACCGCTCTATTCCTGGTGATGGCGTGCTGGCCCTCCACGGCGATGCCGTGGTGAAAGCGGGCAACCCGACGTGGACTCTGAGCGAGCACCACCCTGCGGTAGCAAAAGCCGTCAGGGACGGGCTCACGGTCATGAGTGTTACAAGCGACGATGCCCTCATAGCCCTCTTCGCGCTGAGGACCCGATTGCGAGCGGATGCCAGGTCCGTTATTGAGGATCTCCGTCGACGAAACATTGCCGTCCACCTAGTCTCGGGCGACCAGCAGGCAGCTGTGGAAAGTGTTGCCTCGGAGGTTGGCATACCGATCGAGAACACTGCGGCACAGAAAAGCCCAACCGAGAAGCAATCTTATGTCTCTGCTCTGATGGCCGAGAATAAGACCGTCCTGTTCTGCGGTGACGGGACCAATGACGCCGTCGCCGTGGCCCAGGCCGACGTGGGCGTGCAGCTCGGCGGCTCATCTCTGCTCTCCAGTGCGGTGACGAGAGGCGCTGCTGACGTCGTGCTCTTGTCCGGACTGAGTGGGCTCCCGCACCTCCTCGACATCAGCGGATCTGCTTACCGGCGAATGGTCTTCAACTTTGTCTGGTCTGGTGTGTACAATGTCGTGGCGATCTTGATGGCCGCCGGCGCCTTCGTCCACGTGCGGATCCCGCCTGCGTATGCGGGCCTGGGGGAGCTGGTGAGCGTGTTGCCGGTCGTCTTGGTGGCGACGACGATTCTTTTGCACAAGCCTCCTCCGGCCGCATAGTAGCCATGCTAGGTGTGTGGCTGTCCTCGCTGTGTCTGATGGCATCGCGTTTCCGTTGCTTGGGGCATGCCTTCAGCTCGCCATATGGATGGCTGCCCTTTTGGATGGGATCTTGGTGGGTTGTTGACCGGTTCATGGCAAGTCCTTGTAGTCGGGAAGACTGGCCATACTGCGAGATATTCTCTGTCGTTGACCAATATATGACACGCGCTGCGTTTTACTCGATCCTCGTACATATCCCTCACCCCCCCAAAGCTCGTACACCCCTCCCTACGCTCTTCGTCTCGAAGATTTCTACAGAACCTAGACCGATGGCCTCTCCAAGCACCCACTCCCACTCGACTCCCCAATACTCCTTCCACCGCGGCCCATACAGCCCGCCACCCTCGAAGCGCTCCTTGAGCCAGCTTTCGGGCCCCTCACCCCACTTGGTCTTCCCCAGCGCCTCGCGTACCCAGTCGACAGTCGCCGCGGCGAGTTTGAGGTACCGCCCATGGCCGGGGACAGAGATCCTGAGTTCCGCCGATGACGATGGTGATGACGAGGAGGGAGAGGAGTAGGATGTATGATGCGCGAGGTTCGGGGAAGACGCGCCGCCGCCGCCGCCGCCGGACAAGTGGAGCGCGTTGGGACCTCCAACGGCGAATAGGCTGCCTGATGCGTGCCGTGATACCCGTTGTATGGACGTCAATGTGGTGCGCTCCGCGGGTCGGACGTGCAGCGTGCTGCTACCCCCGGCATGTATAGAGCTGGTGAGAAAGCCCGCGCGGACCAGGTCGTCCGCTTGGCTGTCCGAGAGGCCGGATGACCCGGGCACATGGATGGTCTGGATGGTGGGATTCTCCCGGAGGAACCGGATGAAACCCTCCCTCGTCTCATCCGGCAGGCCTGTAGGTTCGTCGCGCACCATGTCTTCGAGGTCAGACGTCTCGATGAAGGCCTCCCCCTGCCAGCCCCGCCGATCGAGCCGGACCTTCCGTATTACGCCCCGGCGCATCAGGTCTGCGGCCTCACGCTCGGCTCTGGTGGGCGGCACGCCGAGCACGGCGGTGAGATGTCCCACCGTGACGATGGGAGGAGTCGCGGCGCGGTAGCGGAGCAACTCGGTCGTCCGGGCGGAATGTATGCCCCTTTCGGGGACGGGCGTGAACATGTGCGCGCGGATGTACCGCATGGACTGAATGACATCGCGGAGAGTTAGTTCCTCGGCCAAGAGACGTGCGGTGCCCTCATCGTCGAGCTTGTCCTCGAACAAGTCGGCCTCTGACTCGCCATGGTTGGCATTGTTTCTGTCCTTGCGGGACTTGCGTGCTGATGATGATGATGATGATGATGATGATGGTGGTGGTGGTGGTGGCTTCTTGCTTGGTGAGGAGGATGGCGATGAAGCTGTGCTGCGGGATGGCGCCGGACGGCTTGGTTTTCTGATGCGGTTTGAGTTGCCGAGGATGGAGCGGAGGCTCTGGGGCATGCCTATGGTGAGAGGCGATTCTGATCCTTGATTCCCTTTTAATAAGCCGAGCGAGGTCAGGTGAAGGGATGGGTGGTGGTGGATGGTCGTTCTCAGTGGCAAGATATTCGAAGCGGGCGGCAGATGTTTCGAACTTGCCGCTCTGGTCACTCTATTTCGAGATTCGCCGTATCTGTAGGAAAGTTGCGCGTCTACTCGAGGGAGAAGTTTGGATGGAAATGAATCGAGAGAGGATGGATTCTGGCGGTGTTGGTTGATGCCTTTTTGGCAATCTTCATCGCGCCTCTTTGAAGTTCGCCTCCTTCTGCTTACTAACACTTGAACCTCGTACAACATACTACTAAGCTAGTAGTTAGTAGCTTATTCGTACTCGTACTCCGGATGGCGCTCACTCCTTCTCCACGGCATGAACAATGGTGAAGTAGGTTCAAGTCTGATATGGACTGATCCTCTCATTCTAAAATGGCGGCATATGATGGCCATGGTAAATCAGAATCGCTAACCCATACTAACCCCTTTCCCCCTCCCCCCCTTTGATCCGTCTAGTCTGATGATGATGATGATGATGATGATAAACTTCCCTCACCCCCCAGACAACAGCAAAACACCTATCCCGCCATGGTAAGAATGTACGAAGTAATAGAGCTCATACGCTCGCTCGTCAACTTGAGCGACACCCGCAGCAGCTCCCTCGCCACCTCGGGCTCCTCCCTCTGAAGCCTCGACCACCCATCACGATCCATCAACCACACAACGCAGTCCCTCTCGACCTGCGCCGTCGCAGTCCTCCTCGTCTCGGAGAAGAAGGGCAGCTCGCCGCACGTCGTGCCCGCCATGATGCTCTCGCACAGCCACCCCTGCGGCTGGTCGTACTCGACGCGCAATATGCCCCGCTCCACGAGGTAGAACCCGTCGGCCTCCTGCCCGCGCTGGAAGAGCACCGTGCCCGAGGGGAACTCGCGCCGCTTGAAGTAGTGCGTCGCCCGGAACCAGAAGTCCTCGTTCTTGTCGCTCAGGCCCTGGAAGATCTGCAGCATCAGCCGCAGCGGCTCCGTGAAGCTCTGCCACTTCTGCGGCCGCTGCACCTCCACGCTCTGGAGCGCGTCGCTCGCTGCCTGGACGAGGTGCGTCTGGCGCGGGGAGTTGAAGGGTGGATCGAAGGACGAGAAGCTCGATGGCTGTCTGGCGGCGCTGGTGGCGGGCACGTCGAGGCTGCTCGTGGCGGTGACGATTCGCTTCCTCGCATTCATCTCCTCCTGCTGGCTGTACAGCGTCTTGAGCAGTTCGTTCTCGCAGCTCTCGAGCGCCGAGTTAAGGTCCGGCAGCATTGTCACCTCAATGCCGTTGCTACCCAGTCCTACGGCGCGCAGGTTGCGTCCAAGCTGGCTCTCGGCGTCGACGCCGCTGAGGACGAATTCGACGCCCTTCTTATCGAGGAGGCGGCTGATGGTGTTGAACACCTCGCCAGCCGAGTAGTCGATGCCCGTCACATGCCACAGGTCCAGCACGAGGAACTTGATTGGGTTCTCGGTGAAGGCCTTGTGGTCCAACAGTGCGCGGATCTTGTCCTCGACGCTGACAATGGTGCCGAAGAAGAGATACCCCGTCAGCTTCATGATGTAGATCTGACCACCGACTCTCTGGAGGTAGTGATGCTGTGAAGGGTTGCGGCGGACCGTCGAGCTGACAGTGTCGCCGGCAAAGGTGGCCCTGACTGCTGAGACCCTGGACGTCTGGAAAATGAGAGAGACGAAAGCCAGGAGAATACCGACGCCGATGCCAATGACAAAATCATAGGTTCCCATGACCAGCACAATGGCGATAACGGTCAGGAACTCTGCCAGCTTGAGCTTCTTGCGCGGCAGCCAGACAGCCTCGAGCAGGAGCTCGAAGCCCAGATCGAAGATGAGCGTCCCGACCATCATCACGGGGATGAATCCCACCAGCGACGGGCCGACCACCATGACGCCAAAGGTCAGCGCCGCGAGCATGAACCCGGCGAGTCGCGTGTCGCCTCCCGAGCGCATGAAGAAGACGGTGTTGGCGTAGACGAGGTAGTTCTGGATGCTGCCCAGGCAGCCGGACAGGAAGTTGGAGTAGCCGTGCAGTCGAAGCTCGCGGTCGAGATCGGCATTGTCCTCGCCGCACTGGAGCGCGAGGGCGGGGACATTGATGGGCACGTGGAGGATGCCGAAGAATGTCAGGGCGAACATGGCGGGAATTGTCTCCGCGAGGGCATCCCAGCGCACCAGCCTGAACTCTGCATGCTCTGTTAGCGTCTATGTCTTGCAAGCCAGAAATCGACTCGGCCAGGTTTCCAAATCGCACTTACTGAAGAGGGTGTAAAAGTACCACCAAGGCTCATCGGCCGGTGGTCCTTCGAATATCCAGCCAGCATCCCGCAGCGTGTCGGGGTCCAAAACATCAACAGAAAGTACAAACATGTAAAACAGGACGGGGATCGCCAGAATGTACAGAGGGAGGAAGTACTTGGACGTCACCCTGGACTGGCCGTAAAAGAGCACTATAGCCAGTACCAGGGGGAGTATCCACTGGGGGAGGGTCTCGGGCCTCGTCAGCTTGTGCAGCGTGTCCAGGTCATACTCGAGACTACCGTCCAAGCGGGCGGAGACCTCGAAGCCAGTGGCGACGAGGAACCAGCCGACGCCGCCGATGCAGCCGATGAGGATGTGGCGGGGGATGAAGCCGACCATGAAGCCAAACTTGAATCTGCCCATCAGGTAGAAGACCATGCCGGTGATCACGGAGCTCATCGCGTAGGAGACAATAGTCGTCGCGATCACGGCGTCGGGGTTCTCCTGGCCCACCGTGTCTGTGATCTTCTGCGCCATGTTGTGGAAGAAAGGCACCACTTCTATCTGAGAGAGGAGGCAGCGTGTGTTAGCTGGTATCAAGACTGTCTGGCGCGAAGTGATCTTACCAGCTCTGACCCGACAGCACCTCTGAAGATACTGCCCGATGAAAAGGTCAATTGAGACACAATGGTGCTGACGTAGAATATGGATATGCCGGCAGGGCCTAGATGGGAGAAGATGGGTTTTCCGAGAGGGAACAGAATCATGCCTGGTGATGTATGTCAACTACAGCCCCTTTTGAAAGTAGCTACGCGCCAGAAAGAAAAGAAGAAGAAAAGGAGATGGAGGAGCCCTTACCGTAGGACAATGCATCCAGGATATTCAGCAAAAGGCCCACGCAGACGGCGGGCAGACTCGACACAGGCGCAACGACGGCGCTCTGATATATGGCCCCCAGGTCCCAGCTCTTCGGTTTGATGGCAACGGCAAGCGTGCGCGAAGCACGATGCTCCGCACTATGGGCCCGGTCTGCTAACCGGCCGAAGAACCAGGGCTTTGGCGGCGGCTTCTTCTGCCCCTCGACATCCACATCTGGTGACTCCCGTCCCGACGACGGCCCACTCAAAAGCGGCGTGTGCTCGGTAACATCCTCCGGACCACGGTCGTGCTCCATGAGGTGGTGTGTCAGGGGCGGTCGCGGCTTCTGCACACTCCCCTCCCCTCCTCCTCCTCCTCCTCCTCCTCCTCCTCCTCCTTCTTCTTCTTCCTCGGGCGGCCCATCGGCCTTGCGCCGGCCCTCGAGCGGCGCGTCCGGAACCACAGACTCGGGAGGAGACCTCCGGAGCAGATTGGACAATGCTGACGGGCCATCCTCCTCCTCGGCCTGGCCTTGCTCGGAGCGCTCCGGGGAGGACGGCTCCGAAACTTCGGGGATCGTGTCATCGCCACGGGTGAGTGTATCGGTGTTGTCAATGTCGAGGCCTTCCGTGGCAGCAAAGTTCTCGCCGGATATGGACCGTCTCGAGCGGTTCAGAAAGGCGGGGCTGCCCTGCGTCTGTCTGTCGGAGAGCAGATAGCTCGCCAGTTCGGCGGTATCTTCGCGGATTGTTCGCGCATTCTGGGCGCTATCAACGGGAGCTACACGTTTGCCTCTTGAGTCAGTCTCTTGGTATGGGTAGCCAAGCAACGCCAGAGAACTACGTATACGTAGCTCAATCTTGGACCGGGCGTGGTGGGTAGCTCACCTAGATTGTCGTGCACGGCACTGTGGATGAAGGAGCGAATTGGCTCCCTGTGCGAGCCTATAGAGGAGGAGAGGAGATGGGCATGGCTAGATGACGTGCCGGCTCCCACGGCGGCAGGCGGCGAGCTGGAAATGGTGTCGGCCTCGTGGCGCTCTTGTATGCGGTCCCGCGCGGGCAGCGTAGTTAGGCTCGAGGCCCTCCTCCTCCACGGGGAGAAGCCGGTGATGGGAGACGACATTGTTCGGGTTGAGGCGCCCTCGGGCGAGGTTTCGTCAACCTATGAGCGACGCATGGAGAGACTGGTCGTTTGTTTTGATGGTTCGACGGAATGTGGAAAAAGCTTGAGGGGGCGAGGTGAGCTGTCGCAAGTCTGATAAAGAGCAAGTTGGTGCCGATAAGCTCGGCCAAGCCAGCAAGCAAGCACCTAGGCAAACGGCCGCATGTAAGGTCCACTTCACTGCGTCGCGAAGAGGGGGATTGAGTAAGGAATAAATCAAATCCAATGCCAATATCTAGGTACGTAACGCGCAACTCAAAACCAAGGGGCCATGTGAGGGAGGAATTGCGTCGAGTACGAGCAGGAACTAATATGTCTAGGCGAATGGGGATACCGTTGCTTCGAAAGACGTGAGCCGAGACCAACTCTGTTGGACCAGGACAACCACCGACGATCCATATTAATTCTTTGTTTTTTTCCCTCCTTCTATGTACGGTACTGCATCACCTGCATGTGCCAAACGGCCCAGATGGCTGCCACCTGCAGGTTGCCAGCCTCGACTGCTCGACAACGTTGCGTGGGGTAGCCGGGTGAGATCCCGCGGCGGCCATTGGCGATGGGAATCATTAACCCATGGGGCTAGTAGCGGCGCGGCGCCAATGATCTCCCATCGCGAGTCGCCCCCCAGCAACCGTAGGCGTCAGCGGGTCGACCGACAAACACGACGGGCTCTCTGAACGGACAGCTCACAAGAGTCTTCAAGCTGCGCAGCTCATCGTCGCCGGCTCCGTCGTGGCATGCAAATTTTCGGCGCCGACGCTGGCTGCCAAGTCCAGAGTGTCAGCGCCGGTCGCCACTTGCGCTCGTCAACCCGCATGCATTGCATTACGGGCCCATCGTTTGATGGTCGTTTCTGCTGTGGCGGTTGCGGCGGGGGCCGTCGTCTGTCCACCCGCTCGCCGCTAAGCCGCCCGCTCGCCCGGCGTCTCGAAATCTCGGCACGCGACGGCATAAGTTCGACGGAGCCCGGCCATCTCGCATCACTGCTTGGCATGGCGCCAAACATGACACCCACCACCACCTGGCCTGCCTCATAGCCCAGGTTCACCAGTCCGAGTCCCACCAGATACGTATTGCATGGCAGTATTATAACACCACTGGATGGCGGCTGTTCAACTGCTGAGCTTTTGTAGATAGCCCTGCGCTATCAGCCTCTCCACATCTCCCTGCCGGACGTAGAACTGGCTGTTCTTTGTCAAAGTGATAGCCCTGCAGACAAGTCATCAGTAAACACAGAAAACCCCCAAAAGTTAGATGTCGAGAAAAAATCCGTACCCGTACTCCGTCTGGATCTCCCCAGCGTCCTTCAGCACCCGCACATCGATAAACAGATCCCGCGGCGGCTCCAGGCTCCCCGTGAGGTCTATGTCCGTCCACTGCCCCTTGTACGCCGCCAGCAGGTCGCTGTACTGCCGCACGTACTCCTCCTCCTGGGGGCTCAGGCTGCTCGTCGGGCCATCCCCGGACGCCGGCCCTCCGCCGCTGCCTCCTCCTCCTCCTCCTCCCCCCGCAGCCCCGTCGCGCACCTGCTGCCCCGAGAGGTCGACAACGTCAGCGCCGTTCCACACCAGCTCCTCGAGCTTGTCCGTTCGCGTGCGGTGGTAGGCTAGCAGGCACCGCTTGTTGCGGCGCATCGACAGGTGGTTGACCAGCAGGGTCGTCGCAACGGCCTGGTCGGCCGTCGGGTCGAAGGAGCCTTGGAACGGCTCCAGCAGCTCCGACACGTCCTTGTCCAAGTCGCGGACCTCTCGTGTCACGGCGCGGACGAGTTCAGCTTGGTAAGGGGGGAGGTGCGCGAGGTTTTGCGTGCGCTTGGCATGTTGCACCTAGCCAATGTCAGTCAGCAAGTGCTGCGGTGCTCTTGGCCTACTCGTAGCTGCTAATGCCCTACCAGCTTGATTCCCAGATCTCCATACATCTTTGTGAGACGCTCCTATCGTTCCGTGCGGAGCTTTGGACGGAGTGTCAATGGAGCGTTCAGTCGATTCAGTCGCGGCTTTGTCGCGTCAAGTGCACGTGCAGGGACGCGACTGGAGGGCAGAAAGAATTACATTACCCCGCCAAACCTTCCAACAGTTCCTGGGACCCGCCAGCGTTACCCCTCATTTTCCCACCATGAGAGCATCTGAATACGTTGTGAAACTTCCAAGTTGTTGATTCCCTTAGACGCTTGGAAACGTCTTAGCTACTACCACTATTTATCAGGTATTCTCGTAGAACGAGCCTCCTCATTGTGGGAAGTGTTGGCCCAAAAAGCCACATCCTCAGGCTGCTACGCTCGATAAGGTGTCCCAAGGAACCAGCGTCCCTCAAAATCAATCATCACGAGGAATTACGCGACCGTGCCGCTTACAGAGCTCGTTGATACCATCCCATTTTCCCCTTGTTTCATTCCGAGATTCTGGTCTATCAAGCACTGGAGGGGAAGCGTTCACTTTTACGACCAAACTCTTCCGGCACTCAGGTACTCTGTCAAAAAGACCTCCCAAACCTCATGGCGTCATCAATACCCTTCCCGTCATGCCTCATGAATGTGTTTACGCAATCATCACCCAGCCACCTTACAGCTTCTGCATGGCAACAATATCGGTGGACTGGACGTAGTCCTCGAGAGCCTGGATCTCATCCTCGAGGTCTGATGTCGAGACCTTGTCGTCCTCGACGACAAGGTTGATCTGGAGCTTCCTGATACCGAAGCCGACGGGGACCAGCTTGGAGGCACCCCAGACCAGACCATCCTTCTCAATGGCACGGACGGAAGACTCGAGGGCTTCCATATCGGTCTCGTCATCTGCGCACACACCGGGTCAACGACCCGCACAAGAAATAATATATAGTGTGGAGAGGAGAGTACTCACCCCAAGGCTTGATGTCCATGGTCACAACAGACTTGGCAACGGGCTTGGGCTTGGCCTCCTTCTTCTTGCGGTACTCAGCCAGGCGCTCCTCACGGGCCTTGGCGGCCTCAGCATCCTCCTCCTCGTCATCGCTGCCGAACAGGTCGACATCATCGTCCTCCTCGGCCTTCTCAGGGGCCTTGGCAGGGTTCACGGTGAGCTCGGAGGCGTCAGGGCCGTAGGTGCTGTAGGCCTTGGAGGCATCACCGGGGAGAGTGGCGAACTCGCTCTCGTAGGTGGAGATGTGGCTGTACCAGCGGGCAGCATGAGGGAACTTCTCGGAGTCAGGGGCCGAGTTCAGGGCCTTGAAGACGGCGACGTCGGCCTGAGAAGGAGATTGGCTACCGTGCGAAGAGGTTAGCACAGCTGGCCTCGGTTGAGTGATTTTGTAACATCGAGATAGCTCCAAGGACGGATTGGGTTGGGATCAGAGGTGCACAGAGTGCTTTGTGGTTTCGTCAGATGGCGGGTCTTGAGGCCGCCTCTGAAACACGGACCAATTTGTCTCATCATGAAGGGCTGGACAGCCCAGGGGAATAGATGGGATGCGAGTATCGAGAGCCTCGTTGTGACTTACCCGACAATGTAGGAGCGGGTGGTCAGCCAGTTGTTGAGCACTGAGTCAACGGGTCAGTGTCTGTTGCTGCGACGGTGGCGCTCCAACTGCAGCGAGACGGAACATACTGGTAGCTCCAGCATCGGTGAGAAGATCAGTGAAGCCCATGTTGACGGTATTGAGGTTGGAGAATATGGAGGGTTAAGGGTGTGGTTGACAGAGGGTATCAAGGAACAGAAACGTGGAAGGATGGAAAGAGAAGTGCGAGAAAGAAAAAGGGTTGCGCGGTTGTCTGGTCGATGGGCTCTAGGTGGGGTCTTGAGATTTTTCACCAAATTTGCGCTGGCCGGGGCCACTGGGCAACCTTCGAGGTGGGGCCCATCATCTCAGGCGCCACTGCAGGCGAGGAGGGGGCGGGGGGGGNGGGGGGGGGGGGGGGGGGGGGGGGGCTCCAAAGCAAGCTGCCGGAATAAAGTCGGCCCAGGATCTTCCAGGATGGATGCCCGACCGCCGGGGAGCTGCGTGCGATGTGGTGGTGGGCCGTGGCCGTGGCACTGTGGGCGTCACTCTGGATCAACGGCAGTGCTCCAAGCTCGACGTAAGAGCTCCTGCAGCCTGGCCACACCACAGTCTGTCTACCTAAAACGTACCAACAAGGTAGCTTCATCACCACAACGACACTTGCGCCACAACTCCATCTCTCCTCCATCTTCATACACGCGGTTTCTGTCCGTAAAGTACTGAGGTCCCGCCGCGCTTCATTAGCCTCATTGGCGGAACTTCTAGCAGAACCCCAGGCAAGAACTCGCCGCCGCCCATCATGTCCATCGCACCCATCATTACCTTCAAGGCAGGCCGGTGCGAGGTCGATGTAAGACTCCATGCCACTTTGCCTAGATTCAACCTCGTTAACCAACTCTTTGCAACAACAGACCTCGTCAAAGCCGTACAAAGTGAAACCTCAACCGGAACCTGGTTACATCTATCTCTACTCCGAGGATGGTCTGTTCACTGCGTCCCACATGGTCTGAAGAGGAACTCTTGCTGACAACCAACAGAGCTGGTACACTTCTGCTGGCGAAAGCGAGATGTGCCCCTCACCGACCCCGAGCTTGACCTTGTGATGGTCCCTACCGACGGCAGCTTCACGCCCTACGAATACAAGACGACACCCCAGCCCACCTCCAAGACCAACGGCCGCATATTTGCCCTCAAGTTTGCTTCTTCCTCGGACCGCCACCTCTTCTGGCTGCAGTCGAAGCCGCAGGCCCGCGACGGCGATCCTGCCTGGTTCAGCCCACGCGATCGCAAGATCGGCGACATCGTCCACCGCCTCCTCCAGGGTGAGGAAGTCAACGTCACGCGCGAGCTCGCTAGCGTCCGCAACAACACCGATGATCGCCGACCCGACGACGAGGATGAGAACATGGAGGACGCCGAGGGCCAGCCTGATCAGCAAGAGCACCGGGGGAGCGCCAGTGGCGGCGCCGGCGCCGGTGCCACAGGTGGAGACGTTAGAGATGAAGGCGAGAACTCCAGAGAAGGAGGAGCCGATGGGGCGCGAGCGTAGGTTCATCCCCTCGAAAGTTGGTTGCCTGCGGAATACCGTGTGCTTGGACTTTGGCATGTTTGCATGTCTACCATAAGAATCAGAGGAGCTCGGTTGGGCGCCAATAGATGTATTACTAGACCTGCTTCCTCTGCGGCAAAGATTGGGATCGGTGACGACAGCATGGCACTTCAAGGCCGGTTTCTCGTGGTCGAAATAGGGGCTAACTTCTATCCATCCAGTGCCTCTTCTGCCGCTCCTGATGCTTCCGATGCCGTTCGTAACTTTCTGGAGTCTCTCCGTGGTGAGCCTAGCCTAGGCGGAGCCCAACAGTCGAGGCAGGACACGGATAAGCCATATCCCTACCTAAGCCACCTACTTCCGACATCTATCACGGTCCCAATCATCGACACCATTGCTGCCAAGGCCCCCGAGAGGCTGGACGCACTCCTCGGCTTTCTCCCACCTGCCGTCATCGTCCTATCCGGTAACAACCCCGGAGCCTTTGACGGAAAGAATGAGCCGTCCGTCCAAGCAGTTGAGGAGGCCAAGGCGTCTCTGTCAACAGAAAGCAAGAAGGCCCTCCTGAAGAAGGTGCTGCGGAGCCCTCAGTTCCACCAAGCGCTCGCGACTCTGACACAGGCACTGCGCGATGGAGGTCTTCCTGGCGTTGCGGACGCGCTTGGAATCAGGGTCGAAAACGGCGGGTATCTGCAGAATGGAAGCATGCCCATGGGAGGTGGTCTGGCGGTGGAGGCCTTTGTTGAGGGGGTGAAGAGGACTCTCCAGGAACAGAAGCGATAAATGGCATATCGGTCAGGCCTGGAGCTTCTAGTGTGAATATCGAGGATAGAGAAAACACGCGGGCTTATGAATCACTCTCACTCCCTTCTAGACGCGAGTCCCAGGAGTTTTGTGAGCGACTTTCGCATTGTGGCGGCATTGCATTCACCATCCTTGTTAGGTAGACTTCTGACCATACTGCGTGGCTCCTCTTTTACCGACAAAGGTTTTTCAAGCACAGAGCGTCTCTATAAGGCATACCACTAATACGAAATGACAAAGGTCCTTGAGTTTTAATAAATCTTGATGTGCTCGGAGACAGTTCAAGTGAATGGCAATGTAATAAACCACTTATACTCCAGAGTGTGCTGGATGTCACGTGACGTTATGTAATTGTTCGCATCACGTCTTCAAAGCTGTACGAGCACGACTCCCCAGGTCTCAACCTCGACAATTCACAACGACTAGTACTCATTATGACTCCCCCGACAAAGAGGAAGGATGTTCCAGAAGACGGACCGCAGGTGAGAAAACCACCGCCTTCTCCTATCGTGCCAATTCGCCACGTGGGGCTTCCCTAACACTCGATCCTCCCAGTCCGACACCCCCAAACCAGCGCGCCCGAACAAGAAGCAAAAGGCACCGCCGCAACCGAAGCAAAATACGGCCGTGTACGTGACGGGACTTCCGCTCGACGCGACCGTGGACGAAGTTTACGAGGTATTCTCTCGCAAGGGCGGCGTCATCGCCGAGGAAATCGACAGCGGCGCGCCCCGGATAAAGCTCTACACGGATTCCGAGGGCAAGTTCAAGGGCGATGCGCTGGTGGTCTTCTTCAAGCCGCAGAGTGTCGAGATGGCCATAATGTTGCTAGATGACACCGACTTCCGCATCACAGCCAGCGGAGTCGGTGAAGGCAGGATGCATGTCCAGGCAGCGGACTCGAGCTACAAGAAGGTTCAGTACGACAAGGAGAACCCAGACGCTGCTGGCCAAGACGGCGAGAAGCGGCCGAAGAACAACAGCAACAGCAGAGATCGGCAAAAGATCATTAAGAAGACTCAGAAGCTCGATGCCAAGCTTGCAGACTGGGACGATGACGACGATCCTTACCCTCCGCGTGGTAAGGCTGCCAGCCGGTGGGATAAGACGGTCATCCTGCGCCACATGTTCACCCTCGAGGAGCTGGAAGAGGATCCTGCGGCACTACTGGACATTAAAGAGGATATTCGAGAAGAGTGCGCCAAGCTCGGCACGGTGACCAACGTTGTCCTCTTCGATGAGGAACCCGAGGGTATCGTCTCGGTCAAGTTCCAGGACGCCGAGTCTGCTCAGGCTTGCATCCACGTTATGCATGGGCGTAGTTTCGATGGACGAATCGTCGAGGCGTTCTTGGCTACCGGGCGAGAAAGGTTCCGGAAGTCTAAAAAAGACCAGCACAACGAGCACTCGGAATAGTCACCTTATGGTCGACTCTGCACCAATATTTGTATCAAAACTGTACCCGACATATAAACGAACAAACGTCCGAGATTGGATCCAGACACCACCACCAACTACTCATACGTCGTGATTCAGTGCCGAGACCAGACAGTACCTCTCCTCTTGGCCTATCGCGATTTGAGATAGACTTCCACCTCGACCTCCTCGCCCGCGGTATACCAAATGGCGCCTTCGATAATATTGCAGACCGTCAGAAGCTCACTTTCATCTACCGATGGTGAATATCTCACTCTGCCTATCTCGGGGACAGTCTCACTCACCTCGAGGCGCATACACCATGACGAAGTCGGCAGCCACGGGTGTCGTGAGGAACCACCACTTCCATGCCAGTGGGTGTCGCTGGCCCCAGCCCTTCTGCAGAACCTCCTTGCTGTCCTCGGGATGCAATGCCATGTGCATGGAGGATTCCGCATCATGGATGTGGCAGACTTCGCCCTGGTAGCCCGTCTGTATCGGATGCCGCGCGAAGAGTGCGAGGCCGTGCTTCTCGATGAAGGAGCGCCCTGTCCCAAACCTCTTGGGATTCTTGAGTCCCAGCTTCTCGAGCGATCGCTTGAGTGCTTGGTAGCAGCACGGCGAGCCATGCTGATCGATCTGCCGGTGCGGCGCAATTCCTGCAACCCGGGGCTTCGGTCCCATTCGATAAGGGAGTGACTTCATGGCCAGTATGCCTTTCGACGGGACGCTATTCAGCTCGGGCTTCCGTGCGGTGAAGGGGTCACGCAAGGCCCATAACCGCAGGTACGATATCTTGAGGTATCCTCTGAGTGTCGATGGCGTACCACCAGGGCCCAGGCCGAGGAAATTCTGGTAGTCATTGTATATGAAGAGTAGGGCGGGGACGAGACCAACTGCCGCAATAGTAGTGCCTGGCCCGAAGAAGTGGAGGAGCCCTATCAATGTGGACGCCAATATCAGGATCTGGGACCTGTCTAGCGTCACGGACATGGGCATTTGCCGTATTACCGGGCCAGGCAGTCTGGCCAGCCCCAGCTCAGGCGTGTCGACGGCTGGGGGCGCGGCATGATTGATGGTTTCCGATGACGTGATGGAGACGGACATGGTGGATCAGGATGTCGCAGTCATTTGAGAGTAAGTACGCATACTGTAGAACTAGAAGCAAGATGTCCACCTCCAGATGACGGGCTAGGGGAGGAGGGGGGGAGGCATCCGTCAACTGATATATCTTTGAGAGCAGAGGCAGGAATACCGACAAAGAATCAGCTCTCCTGGTGATCGCCAGGTCAGCCTCACATGACCCCAAACCAGCACTTTGCGGGGACTACTAGGTACTGGTCAATCTTTCCAGTAAGCCCGTCGGGTTGTTGGCAGTGGGCAATTACAAGGCACAGCGCGGCGGGAGCAGCGAGTAGGATGTCGCTGCGGCGCCGTCTTCAGTTACTGAACTATGACGGTAACTTTTGCTTGCCCCGCGATGATACCTGCCAGTGCCCGGTAATCGGTGTGCCACCAGCAGGTACTATACCTGAGGTATCTACTACTAGTAAAGTACCGAGATCAGCCCTATGGTAAAGCCGGGAGGTGCTGAGTGTCTGTAGGTACAGAGTACATGTACCCTCCATTTTCTGGTTGATACCGTGGCGGCGCTGATCCAGACTCATCCGCCATCCTACCAGGTACCTACCGATAGCGGGCAATACATCGCTACTCACTGGCTGCACCGTTTCGATACACTAGTTACTATTATCCCATCGACCTATTGCCACAGATCCACACTCCCGTGCGGACAAGCGACATGGACGAAAGGCAACCTTGCTACGAATATCGTACTATGGCTTACCTTGATTTGGCGTTGCCTAGTACCTTGTTAACACTGTAACGGATACTTGTTGGCAAGGACGAAGAGTGGTGGGCGGGCGATCGATCTTCAATACACCCGCGCCCGTTAGTAGGCAAGTAGTCCGTACTGTGGTTTTAGATATCATTTTGTATAGGGTAGGTCCTTGAGCCAGCTGCATGTTCTTCGCCCTTTTCCTCCCGCCGGCTGGCTTCACTTACATGTATAAGTAAGTACTTACTTGTGTTGCTTGTGTATGAGGACTACCTAAAGGTACCAAGCGCGGGACACTTTTTGAAATTGGAAGGTTGTTGGATTAATGGAGGCAGGAGCAAAGGGACACAGATTGATCAGATCTTCGCTGTCAGGACGGAAGGGCCGAACTTCCATTGGGAGCTCGAGCTCCGGTGGAGCCACTGGATGCGTTGCTGCGCAACGCAACAAACAGGCGACCCCTGCCACCAAAACAACCTGGAATGTGAGTGTCGGAACCTCCAAGCAGCTCCCCATCGACATTCGTCACGCCAAATCCTCAATCTTTAATTCTCCAGCAGTTGGCCGCATTTGCCCTACACACTCCCTCCTAGTTCGTCTCTACTGCCTCTTTTGGCTTCGTTGGGAACACCACTTTGTCACAAGCCTACACTTCGCAAACCCAATTTCTCCAGGGGCTACTTGACTCTACCTTACCACCAGCTCGTCGCATGTGGCGACGCCAGACGTGTCCACCGTTGTCGTCCCATTCCGAGACACCCGAATAGAGTTGTCGGTTGGCCGAAAGGCTCAACTGGTATGCCGCTGCCACAGATCGGCCAGGACCCCCTTGAATTGGACTCGCTGACCGTGGCCCCGAAAGCTTTCAACATGGTTCTGTTCCGGAGCCGAGACGAGCGGCTGCCGGTTTACGAAAGACCCGCGAGGGCCTCTCGCACCGCTTCTCCCACAAAGGAGCGATACTCCGACGATGAAGATTACTACTCATCCGATGGCGACTACGGCCCCTACTCCAACCGCTCGGCCGGCTCCTCGAGAAATACGTCCGGGTCTATAGCGAGCGGCGTGCCCATGCTGCCAAAGCGAGGGCAGCACCCTTCAATACCTCGCATAGCCAGGGTATACCCTTATCGACTGCCAACAAAAGTCACCCGCTATCTCTGCATCGGTCTCTTACTCTTCATCGTTCTGATGATCTCGAGCCTCATCAGAGCCAGCCAGGTCGAGAATTGGAAGCTTGCCAATGGCAAGGCAGAGACGCGCCCGCCACCGCCGCCAATATGGGAGCGCTTCCCATTCCTCGAAAGATACTACGGAGGAATCAGGGCTCTGTCGTCTTTTGACAAGAGCAACCCCCAATACCCTACCGGGAACGAGCTGGAACCCCTGGGCCCTTCGGCCACTCAGCCTGAGCCTCAGGACGGGGAGGGAGAGACCCAAGAGCAGAGAGGCCTGCCTGCGAGCTATGCCTGGACAGAGTACTCTGCGAGGGCGCAGGAGCCGGATATCAAGGAATGCTTCATTGACCCCGCCGGCAAGGTGAGCGTGCCGCCGCTTCGCTACTACCAGGGCCGTCCGCACGGATTCCCCCGCAACGTTGCCGGCTCATACGAGCTGCTCGACCTCCCGGAGGACATCTGCTTCGAGCGATTCGGTCGTTACGGCCCCTACGGTTTCGGTTACTCCATCAAGAGCGGCGGATTGGGAACTGGCGAGAATGGCGAGAACGAGGGCTCCGCTGCGGTATGGAAGGACACTCCGCATGTTGATTTCCGAGGTGTCGACTGGGCTGAGGTCCAGCGCCGGTGCTATCAGGCCAATTCTGCTCGATTCAAGGAGCTCCCGCCCAAGACTCCCACGTCCCGTGGGTTCTTTATCAAGGACGATGCAACTCCCGCCAAGAAGGCAAAGCGTGCTACTGGCGGCGCCGTCGAAAATTCCGAGGAGGCGCCCACGCCAGCCATGACAAAGAGTGGAAAGCCAAAGCACACGACGGACAAGTCCGAGACCAAGGAGTCACAGACCGCGAAGTCTGACAATGACAAGTCCGAGACCGAGGAGTCACAAACCGCGAAGTCTGACGAAGACAAGTCCAGCGACATTGCCGAGAAGAAGTCACGCACTGCTGTGGTCATAAGGTGCTACGACGAGTACTTCTTCAGGGAGGATGATATCGCCTCGATTCGATCCATGATCACTGAACTCTCTCTGGCATCTGGTGGACGTTACGATGTCCATCTCCTCGTGCAGGTGAAGAACGATGCGGCGCATCCCATCTGGGCTGACCATGAAGCCTATGAGAAGCGAATCCAGGACACCATTCCCGAGGAATTCCGCGGTCTCGTCACGCTCTGGACGGAAACGCAGATGCTGTCGCTGTACCAGGGCATCTATGACCACTTCTCTCGTGGCCCCGACCTCCCTGTTCACGGTGTTTACAGAGGCTTGTCCATGGCTATGCAGTATTTTGCCTACCAGCATCCCGAGTATGACCACTTTTGGCAGTGGGAAATGGATGTCCGCTACACTGGCCACTACTATGACCTGTTCTCCAAGATCGAGAACTGGGCCAAGGCTCAGCCCCGGAAGGGACTCTGGGAGCGCAATGCCCGCTTCTACTTCCCCGAAGTCCACGGGTCTTGGGAAGATTTCTCGCAGATGGCACGTATCCAGAACGAGATGGGTACCATTGGCGCCGACAACGTATGGGCCAACGCCCCCGGCCTGCAAGACGACCCTGACAGGGCTCGAAAGCCGCGCAAGATCGTCTGGGGTCCTGTCCGCCCCGATGATGACAACGACTGGTTTGAGCCTGCCAACGACCCCCTGCCACCCCCTGGTGGGCCTGAGAAGGACCGCTATACTTGGGGTGTTGGGGAAGAGGCCGACTACATTGCCCTGAATCCTCTTTTCGACCCGGACGGGACGACCTGGGGGCTGAAGGACGATATCACAGGCTTCAATACCACTAACGGAGGACCTCCTCGTCGAGCCAACATCATCACTACCTCCCGCGTATCCAGACGTCTCCTCATGACAATGCACAAGAGCACGGCCTACAAGAAGCAGTTTGCCTTCCCCGAGATGTGGCCTGCTACCGTCGCCCTGCACCACGGGTACAAGGCCGTCTTCGCGCCCCACCCCCTCTATGTCGACCGCAAGTGGCCGGTCGAGTTCATGGCTCAGACGTTCAACGGTGGGCGCGACGGCTCAAGCGGAGGAGCTCGGACGAGCGTCTTTGGCGATCGGGAGCACAACCTGAAGGGGCTGTCCTGGTTCTACAACTCGGGCTTCGGACCGAACCTGTACAGGCGGTGGCTCGGTCTCAAGGTGAACAACGACGGAGGCGAGGAGTTTGAAAAGACGGCCGACAAGAGCAAGCAGGGTGGCTCGGTCGGCGAGATGCCCGGCGGTGAGGGACGGATGTGTCTCCCGCCGATGCTGCTCCATCCCGTCAAGGAGGTGGAGTTGCCGGTAGAGGAGCCGGAGCCAGAAGTACACGACGAGAACCAGTTTGACCCGGGGTCATGAGGGTATTCTATGCGTGTATTTTTGTGATGTGAGGGCCTTGGGATTTATTGCATCGGCGTTTGGGGTAGTTGGGCAGGCATTTTTATAGGCTGGCTGTTCATGATTGATGCTTACGCGGATGGGCCTCTGTATGAGCAATGGTGTAGACGTCTTCGAGATATACATGTATATGCTGGTAAATCTGTACGCTGCTGAAGACCACCCTGGTTGCTGGTCAACTCTTAGAATAAGCGGCCGCTAAGGTCTGGCCAGTCTGCTTTTCATAAAATTGTTTACTAGACCTCCCATGGTGACGGATGGTGTGTACCTCGTTCATGGTGTTTGTGTTTGTGGTTTTTGTAGCATGTGACATATATAGGTACTCGAGCAGTCCTCTATCGCCATGAATGCTTTAGAGTGGCTTTCCCACCCAGCGCGCGTTTCGCAAATATTCCCATATACGTGAAGTCCACCCCTCCCTTTGACGCCAGCAACGAAGAAGCTCCCCCCTCAGATAGCAGGAGGTTGCCGTAAAATCATGCAACATACCAGCCTGATCCTCACCTCCCAACCCCAGATGCTGTCCACTTTATTTTTATACAACCCGCTTGACCTCGAAGAAGCGACGAAGCCACCAGACCTGGAAGAGGGTCTGACCAACGACGAAACTGATGACAAAGATATTCCACCACTTGACGCGTGCGTTGGTGCTCTCGGCGGTGTTGCGGTGGGTGCGCTCGCGGATGACGATGTACTGCTGCTCGTCCTTGACCTGGGCGAGGAGGTCGGAGAGGGTGCGGACTGAGGGGGGAGAGGGGGGATAATGTGTTAGCGCTACTGCTGGTTGTGCGGCACAGAGAGGTGTCCGGGGGAAATACATACCTTCCTTCTCCAGGGGATCGACGGGGACGTCGGCCTCGTTGACATAGACGACGCCGTGGACGTTGAAGGAGACCTCCTTGGTGTTGGCGCCCCAGTGCTGGTTGCCGAAGCAGTAGCGGAACTGGCCGTCCTGACTGGCGGCGAAGGCGTAGTCGCCGGACGAGACGGACTTTTCGTTGAACTCGTACTTGTTCAAAGGATTGAGGACCTGCATAGTCACCGAGGTTGGCCCCCTCCGGTGTTAGCCAGACACGTCGCTTCAGCCCAAAGGGGGAGGGGGGTCTGATTCTGACGCACCCAGAAGTCAATCTCGAGGTTGCCTGCGGACCCAAACTCCCTGTCGCCGACCTGGAAGGTGACGGTCATGGTGTCACCCTTGTGGAGCATCTCGTAGAAGCAGTCGACGCCGTGGGCGGAGAGGACGATGTTGTGGGCGGCGGCAGCCTGGAAGGCCACCGCCGCGGCCAGCAGGGACTTGGCCGCCGAGAGGAGGCGCATCGTGTCTGTCGTCGTCGTCGTCGTCTTCTTGGGCTGTCAATCGAGGAGGCAGCTGACGCGGAGGTGTGGGTGTTCTCGTGGAGAGCTGCCTGCTGGGACCGACTTACGTTGGGAGCTGTCTCCAGGATATTCCCAACTGATACCTGGCTACTACTACCTGGGAGTAGGTACCACCCTTGCTGTACTACTACGAGTACCTCGTGTGGGCCCCTGCGCCGAATTGACACCTTTGCGGTTCCGCGCCAGGTTGGGTCTTGGCGGCCGGAGCTAGGAGAAACGGTGGTTCCGTCCATGGTTTTGCCGACAGGCGGTCTCCAGTGATCTTCCAGGGGATTCTCAGAGGTGGATACGGGGACGATACGGGGACGGGACACGGAGAGCCAACGAATGCCTACCTAGTGACGACTTGGCGACTGCTGGACCTCGTGGCGGTGCGAGCTTGCGAGGCGTCTTGTCAACGATGTCTGGGCATACTGTACGTAGGTACAGTACGACCTACTAGGTACGTACTAGTAGTACATATCTTTCCCGTACAAAGTTTTACTGGCTGCCTTGCTTTGCTAAATTCTGGCAAGTTCGTCGCGCGTAATGATATGGTACTCGTACCTGTAGTTACCTGCTAGTGAGGTTGTAAGTATCCAAGGTACCTTACTAAGTAGGTATTACACCTTACGTAGGTAGCAGCACGCACATCACACGCTCAGCAGTACCAATACCTGGTATCCAGTAGCGGCTGGCGGTAGTGGCAAGTGCAACCGTGCCGGGGAGGTTCGTCGCCAAAGGGAAACCCCCCCCNCCCCAAGTGCCCCCACCAGCCAGCCTCAACCTCAGGCCGACGACGCCTGGCGGCCTGCGTACAGTGGCCAAAACATTGTGCGCGCTCCAGCTTTCTCCTGGCTTGGACCCGGGCAGCCAAGCAGCACCCAACGGGGCAACAGCGGCCCCAAAATTCAGTAGCGGGTGCACCACCTCGCCCTTTCTCACCCCTCCGACCTGCATTCAACGTCTACACCGACAACCTCCCCCCGTCCCAATTTACCCACGACACTCCCTGCCAAACCCCCATCGTCGTCCTCCGAGCTACCAGGAGGAACTGTCCCGACGAGCTGTGAGTTCTGTCTGCTCCCTTACCCCGTGGCATCCCCCCCCCTTCCCCGTCGTCGTTCGTATTGCTGCCGCCTGCGCACGCGAGACCGAGAGAGGGAGAAAGAGAGTGCGCCTTGGGAGAAGAGGACACCAAGTCCACACGCCCCCCCCTCCGTGGTTTGACTCGCAGCAGCCTGGAGCCTCCGGCCCCCCAGAGCCGCTCCTGACGATGTGTCCTCTGCCCGGCGCATCACCATCGCCCAAAATAAAGGGGAACCGAGCACATCAACATCGCCGTCGGCTGCTTCGATCAATTGCACGGGTCTCTCGCATCTCTCCCTGCTCGTCGCGCGTATCGCCATCGAACGGCGCACCTAGCCCAACAAAAAAAATAAAAAATCACCCCTCCTTGTGTTCCTTTGCCTGCTGACTGACCGCGTGGCAACCTTCCAGGAACATATTGTTCTAACGACAACATCCCATCCCGTCGTCATCAGGCCTCGCCGCCTCAGCCGCAACCATGGGTCTCACTTTCTCCAAGCTTTTCGACAAGCTGTGGGCGAAGAAGGAGATGCGAATTCTGATGGTCGGTCTCGATGCCGCCGGTAAAACCACCATCCTCTACAAGCTGAAGCTTGGTGAAATCGTCACCACCATTCCTACCATCGGTACGGCGCCGCCCTCATTATGTCACCGTCCTCCTCATCAGTCTCTGGGATGTCGAGGGCGATGGTCGATGTCTTTCTTCGATGACACTAACAATCCCACCCAGGCTTCAACGTCGAGACCGTCGAGTACAAGAACATCCAGTTCACCGTCTGGGATGTCGGCGGGTAGGTCTACCATCGCCTCGGGGAACCGAGACAGAACGGCTAACTCTCCGAGCTAGTCAAGATAAGATTCGTCCTCTGTGGAGGCATTATTTCCAGAACACTCAGGGCATCATCTTCGTCGTCGACAGCAACGATCGTGACCGTATCGTCGAGGCCCGCGAGGAGCTCCAGCGCATGCTCAACGAGGATGAGCTGAGGGACGCCATTCTCCTGGTCTTTGCCAACAAGCAGGATCTTCCCGTACGTACAACCAATTTTCAACGACCCGAAAAAAGGAAAAAAAAAACACGACTTCGAATTCGGACCGAAAATGTAACATAGGATGCTGACTGCTTCTTGCTAGAATGCCATGAACGCTGCTGAGATCACCGACAAGCTTGGCCTCCACAGCCTGCGCCAACGCGCCTGGGTAAGTTCTGAATGATTTTCTTCACAACGACGCATCCCATACTGGATGCTAACTCTTTCCCAACAGTACATCCAGTCCACCTGCGCCACCTCTGGAGACGGTCTTTACGAGGGTCTCGAGTGGCTCGCCACCACCCTCCGCAACCAGGGCCACAAATAGAAGGATCCGCAGAGGCCTCCTCTTGTCGGCATTTTCTTCCTCCTGCTCCCTCACTCACGTACTCTCCCTCCCTCCCACGCCGATGGTTTCGGTTGTAATTTGCCAAGTTTATCGGGAATCCCAATCGAAATTAGTTCATAAACCATGTCTCTCTGCCGGCCTTTGCTTGTTCGTCTCAGTGGTGCAGCAGTTTGTGAGATGGTCTCTACATTCGCCTATGCCTTCACTGTCCACTCGTCAGATTCTTCCCCTGGCGGGCGGCGGATGGTTGGTATAGACATCTTTTGGGCGCGTTCTGGAAGCAGAAATACACACACATACACACTCTCACACACACACTCATCAAGGTAGGAGGATAAAGGAGGAGGGGCGTCTAGGGGAAAAACTTCCTGGGAAACCACAAAAATAAGGCTTTGTTGAACAAAGGGGAGTCTTTGTCGATTTGATTCTTTTATTGTCAACCACACAGACGCGCGCGTGCACACACACACCATGATTGCTTACTTGCTTTTACTGTACGTTCCTTTGGCGCGGATCCCATGATTTGTCGTCTGGCTATTAAAAAATTATTCTGCTTAATTTTCGTGCGTCCCCGGCGAGTGATATTTGGTAATTTCGAGAGAGATCAGGGCTGCCGCTAGACGTGAGCAAGGCTTTAGGGGTCAAATGTGTCGGGCGAACCCCATCTTCTTCCAGAGTAGCAGATTCCCGCGAGACCGAGATAGTCCCGCGAGACCGAGATAGGAATCATGCGTAGAGTATTAACAGGACTCGTACCTGTTTTGCGTAAATATATGATGAACTTGTCTGTTGTTGTTGTTTTGGGTATTGAGACGAACACTCCTGTCACTGGCGACTGATAATATGACAGTCTGTCTAATTGGATATATCTCCGAGTATTGGTGGTATGCGGGCAATTTTGGTTGATTTTCACGTATTTGATCAGGTATATATAACACGTGACAAATAATACATAAATACAACATATAATACATGGAGTACACGGCTCTGAATGAGCGATAACTAAATACTAAAGGAGGGAGATGTTACACATAGATATACAGAGCATCAGTCATAAAACATAAAGAAGAGAAGTCCTTGCCGCCTCTTTTTTTTTTTTTTTTCTGTTTTCTTTTCCACCTTATGTTGATGCCGTCGCGGCATTGATGATCTCCAGCCCTTGCTTGTCATCCCGAATCTTCACCTCAGCGGTCTCACCCATCTTCAACTCGCCCCTGATGATCTTGTCGGCGAGGGAGTTGGCGATCTCGGTGGTGATGAGGCGGTTCAGCGGGCGGGCGCCGAACTTGGGGTCGTATCCGCGCTCGGCCAGCCAGTCCTTGACGTGGTCGGGCGTGTGCAGCGTGATGCGCCGATCGTCGAGGCGCTGCTGGAGCTCCTTAAGGCGGATGTCGACAATGTCGCGGATGGCGCTCAGGGCGAGGCGCTTGAACACGATGAAGGAGTCGATGCGGTTGAGGAATTCGGGCGGGTAGGCTTTGGATACCACATCCATGACCGCCTGGCGGACCGAGGGGTCGATGTCGCCGTCGGGTGTCTCCTTGTAAGGGTGCATGGGATTCTGACCGACGAGTATATCGGCACCGAGGTTGGATGTCAGGACAATGATTGTGTTCTTGAAGTCGACCTTGTGCCCTTGAGCATCGGTGAGATAACCCTCGTCCAGCACTTGGAGAAGCAGCGCCGATATGTCCTTGTGTGCCTTCTCAAACTCGTCAAAGAGCAGAACAGCGTAGGGCTTGCGCCGGACGGCCTCAGTCAGCTGACCGGCATCGTCATACCCGACGTACCCCGCAGGCGAGCCGATGAGCCTGCTAACGGTGTGCCTCTCCTGAAACTCGCTCATGTCGAAGCGAACGACGGCTGATTCAGTTGCGAAGAGGAAGGACGCGAGCTTCTTGCAAAGCTCCGTCTTTCCGACGCCCGTGGGGCCCAGGAAGAAGAACGAAGCCAGCGGCCGGTTCTCCCCACTGAGACCGGCCCGTTGGAGGCGCACGGCGTTGGAAACAGCTCTGATGGCGTCGTCTTGGCCCTTGATAGACTCGCGTAGGGTGTCCTCCATGTGGACCAGCTTCTCGATATGGCCTGAGGTCAGTTTCGACACGGGGATACCCGTGATCCTGGAGACAACGTTGGCAATGTCATCCGCCGTTACCGAGTCGTGGATGAGGGCCTCATCGCCATTGTCTTGCTCAGCCTGGTTCTCCTTAGGCAGTCTCTGCTCCAGGTTTGGAATCACTCCAAACCTCAGCTCGGAAGCCTTGCCAAAGTTGCCTAGGCGCTGCGCCTGTTCGAGCTCAAACCTGGCCTTGTCGAGCTCCTCCTGGATCTTCTTGACCGAGTCGACCTCGGCCTTCTCCTTCTCCCAGCGACTGTTGAGCTCATTGAGCTCCTCCTGGTACTTCTTCAGGTCGTTCTCGAGCTTCTCTCGGCGCTCCTTGCTGGCGACGTCCTTCTCTTTCCGAAGACTTTCCAACTCGATCTGAACGGTCATAATCTTGTGGTCAAGTCGCATGATGTTCTCGGGTTTCGATTCGTGCTGTAGCTTGAGATGGCTCGATGCCTCGTCCATTAGGTCAATGGCCTTGTCCGGGAGGAAACGGTCGGTGATGTAGCGATTTGACAGAGTGGCGGCGGCGACCAGAGCGCCGTCGGTGATCCGTACACCATGGTGGACTTCGTACTTGTCCTTGATACCGCGAAGAATGCTCACGGTATCCTCCACGCTGGGCTCGCTGACGATGATGGGTTGGAAGCGCCGTGCCAGCGCCACGTCCTTCTCGATCTGCCGGTACTCTGCCAGGGTTGTTGCACCGCAGCACTGGAGCTCGCCACGGGCTAGAGCGGGCTTGAGGAGATTCGATGCGTCGATAGAACCCTCGGCCTTGCCGAGGCCAAGTAACGTGTGCAGCTCGTCGATGAAGAGGATCACCTCACCCTCCGCCTTCTGAACCTCATCCAATACTTTCTTGAGTCTCTCCTCGAAGTCACCCCGAAACTTGGCACCCGCAATCAGCGAGCCAAGATCCAGGCTGATGACCCTCTTGTTCTTGACACTCTCCGGGACATCACCACGCACGA
The DNA here is from genome assembly GCA_000769265.1 of Hapsidospora chrysogenum ATCC 11550. NCBI lineage: Eukaryota > Fungi > Ascomycota > Sordariomycetes > Hypocreales > Bionectriaceae > Hapsidospora > Hapsidospora chrysogena. The sequence continues at coordinate 51,095 of JPKY01000039.1, forward strand.
TTCGCAGCGCTAGCCCCTCAAGGATGGCAGTCTTTCCCGTGCCCGCATTGCCGATGAGGACCGGGTTGTTCTTTGTCCGTCGCGACAGGATCTGGATTGTGCGCTGAATCTCCGCGTCCCGCCCAATCACTGGGTCAAGCTTTCCATCTTTGGCCCTCGCTGTCAGGTCGACGCCGTATTGTTCCAGTGCGGGCTTCTCCTCCTCACCACCACCCATATTCATCCGGTGGGTTCCCCCGGCGGGGTGTGGTCGTCCATTGGCATAGCTCCGTACAGCAACACTTGGTAGCAGTCTTAATGACGTCGGCCGGGTGATGACATGGTTCGTCAATGCCCGCGAGATGATGGGTCGTACGGGCTTGCTCGAGGCTCCAAGGCGGCCAAGGCGTTGTGCCGATGTTATTACGTGCCTCCTTGCTTGCATCTTCGACGGTTGTCTCTTGAGACGCTGCGCTCTTGGGGAGTTCGGCAGTTGGGTTTTTTTTATCACTTGTAAGAATAAGATCTCATCCTTTCGCATCCAATCTTGGAGATGCGTTTTCTACTCGGGAGGGTGGAAGCAGTGGTCTGATGAATGGAAGATTCACGTCGTTGATAGCTTCTTCTCGCAGCTTCCGCCAGGACCGACCAAGCTCTTATCTTTATCGCACCTGACCGACCCACCCGAGATGGGGACCCGGGAGACATGCCGATCACGTGCCGCCAGCCCCGTCTTCCTTCCGACGTCCAAAATTCGAGATACGTACCTCTGCCCGACAGGGTTTAGCGCCAGAGGGTTCACATTTTGCTCCCACACAAAACTCCCTAGCGGCGTTCACAAACCAATTCGACCTACTTTTCGGGCGCTGCATCACCAACCTCAACCCTTCCAACCACCCACTCCCAACCCCCCCCGCGAAGAGTCAACATGTCGGCACAGACCCAGAAGAAGACCTTCGGCAAGTCGACCCGGGAGGTTCCCGCCTCCACGGAGAAGGCCAGCAAGTGGTACCCTACCGAGGATGAGCCCGAGCCCAAGAAGGTGAGTCGACGACCTTGTTGGTGACTGGTGATGCATTCGGTCTCCTTGCCTTGAGGACTCGAACGGCGTATCTGGGGAAGACGGCGCATGGGGGATTGTGTGGGACAGACTGCGACGGGAAGACGGTTTCTGGCTGGGGTGGCATCCTCAGGGCAAGAGGGTATCGGATTATCTGAGAAACGACCCCACGACCCCGGCCAGCGCGGCACACCGAAGTCCTCACAACCAGCGAGATCGAGAGTCACACGAGGAATCCTGAACGCACAAGTTGCTAACAAGCCATCCACACAGGTCCGCAAGGCTGTCCGCCCCTGGGCCCCTCGCAAGACCCTCCAGCCCGGCACCGTCCTGATCCTGGTCGCCGGCCGCTTCCGCGGCAAGCGCGTCGTCCTCCTCAAGACCCTCGACCAGGGCGTCCTCCTCGTCACCGGCCCCTTCAAGATCAACGGCGTGCCCCTGCGCAGGGTCAACTCGCGCTACGTCATCGCCACCTCGCTCAAGGTCGACATCAACGGCCTCGACACCAAGAAGATCGAGGAGGTCTCCCAGCCCAAGTACTTCACCGCCGACAAGCCCAAGAAGGTCGTCGGTGAGCAGGCTTTCTTCGACCAGGCTGAGAAGCCCGAGGTACGGCTACCCATTTAAACATGCAGATCGAGGGGACTCAATTACTGACGTGTGGTGGATTCACAGAAGAAGGAGATCAACAGCACCCGCGCCGCGGACCAGAAGGCCATTGACAAGCCCCTCATCGCCAACATCAAGAAGGTCGAGTTCCTCCCCAGCTACCTCGCCAGCTCCTTCAGCCTGCGAAAGGGCGACAAGCCCCATGAGATGAAGTGGTAGGCGACAGGGTTGAAGACAAAGGGGGCGTTAAAAGACTCGGCAATTCGAGAGATGGCTCGGGCAAGCGCGGGAGCACGTTGGACGACGACGGACGGGGTTGTGTTGTAGAAACCGGAAAGGAGTCTCCGAACTGGGGGCTGGTTATGGCCAATTGCATTTGGAAGTCGACGGTATCGGTTACATTCTGGCGTCTGTAATCAGGTTTTACAGTCAAAAAACACACAAACGATCATGAACAATCTATCGGCTTCCGGCGAGCGGCCACGATGCCAGCTACTTTGTCCAGAGCGGCGACTTATCGAGTGAGATTAGTGTGAAGCGGAAGGAGACCAATCCGACAAGTTGCTCCATGGGATTTCTCTACTATGACAGCTCCTGCCGTCGACTTGTCCATCGCTCCCCAAGATAGCTAATTCGCCTGATGGCACAGCATCAATTTGGTTGCCGTCAATAGATCTGGCCATATAAAATCGGCACGTGGTCTACATCTATTATGGCTTCCAGTCTACAACTGGCCTGTCTGTCTGTCTGTCTGTCAATTTATTTCTACAGGTTCCTATCCGCCCAGCTCTCCACCATGCCGACCAGCGACGGCTCGTAGTGCTTGAGGGAGACCTTGCCAGACGCCTCGTCCAGGGTGGTGTTGGCCTGGACAAAGACCTTGCGGGGTTGCTTGTTCTTGAGAACGATGTCACGGACCTTGGTGCCCCAGAAGTCGAGCCCGACCGTAGTCATGTCGACGTAGAACTTGGTGCCCGTCTCAACATCGGCGGTAGACTTGTAGATGTGGAGCTTCTGGAGGTACTTGCCCACGGCTTGAGGTAACGTTAGCATACACGGAAAAAGGTCAGGGTCGCAGGCAGTGTGGCGATGGCTTACCTTCGCGACCGGCTGTTAGGATCTTGGAGCGGTCGAGTTTAATGGTGAGGTCGGAGAGGTCAGGTTCTTTGTAGTCCAGCTTGCAGAAGTCGTCGCCAGCCTCAAGGAAACACCTGAGGATGGAGAAGCGAGCCTGGCTGTGAGCCTGTCCCCACTTCTGGCTCTTAGGATCCCACATTTCCAGGGAAGCCAGGCCGGCGCGGGCCATGGAGAGGTAGGAGGCGTAGAGAACATCGCCAGCCTCGCCATCGATATCCTGGCTACCGTCGCCGAAGCCGAAGATCTTGAGGACGGGGAACTCGCAGCTCAGGTGCATGGCAACAAGCTCTGCGCGGCACTCTTCGTACGAGGCGGCAATGCTGCCAAAGACAGAACCCCAAGTCTGGCCAGGCTTGTACCACGTGGAGATGAGCTTGCCATCCACGGGGCTGACAGGTGGGTTCGACTGGTCGAAGTTGAAAGTTCCGGGAGAGGTCTCCTGCAAGAGCTTGCCGCACCCGTGACCGGTAAGCTCGTGGAGGCCGACTTGCACCTCGAAGGAAGCATCGCGGTACTTTCTGTAGACCTCGAGATCCTCCTCGCGGATAAAGGGGATCTTCTCGTCGGGGGCCTTGGCGCTAAGAACGTTGCCGAGCGACACGTTCTTGAAGCCTTCGGTCTGGCGGATATCGTCGTAGTTGGGGCTTGGCAGGAGTCAGTACGGCTAGACGATACAGAACGTGACATATGTCGATACTCACATGTTGATGCCGGCGGGGATCCCGGAGCCACCAAAGGTCAAGACTTCCAGGGAAGTGAAGTCAGGAGACAGGAACTTGTCCTTCTCGAACTCCTCGCCCCACGGAAGAAGGGGAATCAGTGAAGGAGCTGACTCGACGAGTTCACCGAATGCACGGGTGCGCTCCACTAGAAGTAAGTCAGTAGAATGGCCGGGGGCAGCGATTTCTGAGTCCGAGCTTACGGTTGACCACTGTTGGCTCGCGTCAGTATACTATCCACCGGAAAGATGAGCCTAGGGAAAGGGGGGGGGACAAACTTGAGGCAAAGCCCTCCCACTCGCCGCGCACACCGGCAGGGTCTCGGTACGTCTCGATGAAGCCAATGTTGCTCTCCACCATGGGACCCTTGTCCTTGATCCAGTAGCGCTGGCTGTCCTTGAAGGCCTCGAGAGAGCCCGTCTCGAAGGACTTGGCGTATGCGGTGTGCATCTTCTGCTGTGTCTCATTGTCCGAGTTGGCAGCGGCCTGCTTGATGTACTCGGTGATGTTCTTCATCTCCTGGGCATAGTCGCCATACACGAGCTTGATGGTCTTGCCCTTGAGGGCACCATCCTCTACGGTGAACTGGGTGTCCTTGCCAATGTCGCCCCCGGCGGCCGGGGCCTCGGTGACGGCAGAGGCAATGAGGATCTCGAAGCTGCCGTCCTTGGTCTTGCGCAGACGGGTGTTCTCGGGAAGCAGGCCCTTCTTCTCCATCCAAGCAGAAACGCCCTCGATCTCAGCCTGGGTGATGTCTGGCGAGTCGGGGTAGTACGTGGACATGTGGCCGGCATCGGGGAAGCCTAGGTGCAGGGCGGCGGGGTTGTCGGCACTGAAGATGGCACCGTCGGTGGCCTCGTAGAACTTGGCAGCCTCGGGAGAGGTTGCAGCCAAGGCGGCGACGCTCTGGGGGCTGCAGCGGGGGATGAACTTCGAGTCGCCGAAGCTCTTGTAGTTGCCCATGTTGCCGAGGAACATGGCGGCGTACTCAAGGAAGTGGGTGAGCTCGGACTCCTCGATGCCGGCCTTCTTGGCGAGGGCGTTCCAGTCGCCATCGGCGCTCTTGTGAAGGGACACGATCAAGTCATAGATGGGTTCGGATTCGGGGGAGAGCTGGCGCAGGACGATTCTGGTGCCCGCAAACGAGGCTCTGCGGGGGCGGGGAAGGATGTGGTGTCAGCGTGTCTTGAAAGATGCGCGGGGGGGAGAAGCCGGACGAGCTTGTCGACAACGGGAGTTTAGTTTCAGTGAGGACCGAGCGTACTTGCTGATGAAGTGAGCATATCGCTTCTGCTTGTCGGTGAGGGCCTCGAAGTGCTTCTCGATCTCGAGCCGGACGACGGAGGGGGGCTGGTCGGCCAGATAGTGGGTGAGCTCCTGGGAGTTCATGGTTGATGAAAATCTCTGTTGAGGTAACCGATAGCTGGCGACAGGCTGAGATGGGAGGAAGCGAGGAAGAACGCGACGCGTGACGGACGGGGTGAAGGCGGCGAGACGCAGTGACGGAGGTAGTCTCCGCCGGAGGACAGCAGGAGGGGAGAGGAGAGGCATGAGGATCTATGACATGCAGGCGACCAACTGCGACTGCATTCACACCAAGACTTGGGTCGACGTTACCGTGGCCCGTTTGGTGCAGTCGGGTGGTTTCCAGCAGGCAAGCGTGGCGGCTGGCGGCGGCAGTAGCGGAACGCAGGCGCTGGACACTGGAAGCTGGCACGCTGAGTGCAGCAGGTGGAGGGGTGAACTGGAACTTTCGGGTGCCCTAGGCGCGATGGGCCAGTGAGAGGTCTCATGGCTTGTGCTGACATGCCCGAAAGGGCCAGGCACGTGCTCACATGATGAGGGGTTGCGCGCAGTTGGCGGCAGGTGCGACTATGCAGAGGTGAGCAGGAACCCTCGAGTAAGGGAAAGCGTGGCGGAAGGTGGGATGGGACATGGGATGGAAAATGAAGCCATACCGGAGCTCGAGATGACACTGAAAAGGAGGCTCGGCGGGAGGTTTAGGCTGGGTTGGCCAAGGGCACGGGCATGGGCAGAGAGGGCGGTGGTGCAGCATCATCTGCCCAGTGCCCACAGATCACTTCCATGTTGCTGATTACCAGACCAGATACCTACAGGTAGGTAGAGGGCATTCTGCAATAGGCTGTGATATTCATCCTCGCATCGTACTCCTCACAGGCCGCCTGTTGCAAGGTGTGGTCTTTGCGCTGCAGTGCAGCAAGCGACCTCACACCACATAAGTACGTATGTACTCGTACTACCCTCCTGTATAGAGCCGTGGCAAGCCTCCCATGCCACGACTACTACTACAGAAATCGTCGGGTACTAATTATATGTTAAGTACTACGTATCTAACCTATACGGAAGGTACGCGCGTGCCCTTTCGTGTTGTCCTGCCTACTAGTACCGAGCATCACTACGCGGGGCTCATGCATGTACTCACTCGTACGTACGCACCCTATAGTATCGGACGATAACCGTCGACGGCACTGGCTTTAGTCCCTCCTCCGAGACCCAGACTGACTTTTGCTCCGGGCCCGACGGCCTTTCCCCGAAGCATCGGGCCTCCCACAGATAACCGCTCGTTCTATACAGAACACGGCTCGATGGGATATGCCTGCTGATGAGTTACCATTCAATCGTAAAAGAAAAGAAAAAAGAGCAATACCATGCACTGCAATGTGCGTACGGATGTACATGTACGGATATTACGTACGCCGCCTCACCGTTGTTGGGCTGGGTTATCGGGGAAGCTCCCCGATGAGCGGGTCCCACCCTGTCCCGGCCGGCCGCGCAGTCCGGGATCGCATCCGGTACCCTCCGCCTCTCTCGCCCAGCAGTTTTGCCACGGCGCAACGCGCACAAATTTTCTGTCATCGTGGTCCGCAGGTGAGGCGAAAAAGGCTCACCCTATCTCACAATTAATTAGCCCAAGCCTCTCGGCAGGGAGTGGGGGCACAGTTGAGAACGATCACCGACAATTGCATGATGGAGACCACGCCCGGCAGAGTCGGCGAAGGGAAAACCCTCCATTCCCTTTCTTTTTCTTCCCTCCAAGAAAGGTTAGGAGGCGGCTTGTTAGGGGTGAGTTTCGGCGAGATCTGCTGGATCTGGAGGCGTTGTTACACAGTGCGCACATCACGGACTGAGACAGCCCATACGGGCCTTTTTCCGCGAGCTCCCATGACTCGGACCAGAAGGCCAGGGCCCAGAACGCCAGAAGCGCGGCTGGAATACGGGGAACTCCCATGGGCCATGGGCCATGGCGACCCCCACGCCCAGTGGGATGATTTCAAGAATTTTGCGGGGACGCTTTGCCGGACGTCCACTCCGAGTGCGACACAGGAAACTCCGCGCTCGGCGGGCGGGCGCCCATCGCCCACATCCAGGGGTGGGGGAAGGTTTTGGTTTGTGACTCCGGGCAGCCACGGGCGTGTGAAAATGGGCGTCGCGCGCATAATACTAGTAGTCAACATCACGCGTGACTTGGAAAAGAAGAACCATTGGAAGCACGAACCTGCGTTGTCGAGCGCCTCGTTGCTTGACTGGGACGGCGGCAGATCGGACCCGAGCGCAGCAGAGTCTGGGGGATGCGTCGCTGGTGGCCGCGGTGCAGCTGCAGCAGCGGCAAGCAGGGCTGCCAGTGGCCCAGGCAGGGACAGGGGCAGCCAATTCTGGCTAAAGTGCGAAAAAAGGTGAAAAAGCTCAGGGGTGTGATCACCCCCGCGCCAAGAGCATTGATAATACTGCCAACGTATATGGAGGACTTGGGTAGATAGATATTAAGTGGCACATAAGTGTATAACGCTGGAGAAGATACAAAGGAAACAAGTCTACCGCAGGTTTCACTTCACTTGTCTACAGCCTCTGGCCAACATTAATATGCACCAGTAGGTAGTATTTATTGCTTTTAGTACTAGTACTGAGGCATAGCGCAGATCACGGTGGTCTCGGACGAGTCCCGAGGACGCGGAACCCAGGAGCGAGTTCTCTGGTGATCATGGCGGGCCGCTGCATTCTTAGGCCGTGGGGTGGCTGAGCCTCTGAGGGTTGCAGATGATGGCTGATGACTCTGGCTTTCCGCTGCCCTGTTTTCCGAGACTCGCTTCCATCGAACTGTAGTAGCGGGCCATTGCAAGCATAACAATAACACTGGTACTGACTACTACGAGTACTAGTAGTACTAGTATTACTGCTGGGCAGTATAATAGTACTACTATAGGTAATAGTACCACCAGCAACACGTAAGTACAGCATACTCGCACAAGTCCTTACCTGGAATTACCACCAATGTATTAGTTATGTATCCGTACATGCCGCCATTCGCATTATTATCAGCACAAGGAGACAACACGGACTAAGCCGCCGGTGGCCCAATTCGGCCCCCCGCATCGCCCCAAGCCTACTAGTAGTACTAAGTGTACCAACAGTAGGTAGAAGTGGGCCCATTAAGCAGTGGGTCGAGCGCCCTGGGAACTGGGATCCGGCGCTGTCTAGCGGCTCTAGCCCCCCAAGCCAAGTTACTGTGTACCAGTATTTAGTCAACTTTAGCGTGGGCCTGTCAACCCACGGCGCCACGCAGTCGGTGGGTGTGTCTCCGCCGCCGCCGCCCTCTTTTCCAGTTCCACGAACCAGTCCAAAACGGTCCCGTACATGTACCCGATCAATGGGGGCGTGGGTTAGAGAGAGGGGCGCGGCGTCGGGGGAAATTTGTCGTCGTACCTGATGTAACTGAGATCTGACGTACATGATTGCCATCGGCGGCTCCTTATTACCCTCGTGGGTCCCCATTGTTCTGCCGGTCTCGTCACACTTCTTGTTTGCCTGCACGAGTACGAGTATATTAAAAGAGCCGATAGCCTAGCACATCCCGCCCTTCCGCCTCCCTCGTCATCGATCACTTACACTCAGCTTGTTATTAGGTGTTCAGAGCTATTTCTTCCGAGTTCCTTCCGCGTTCCTTCCGATTCACCCATTCTATCACGACCACTTCACTTGCGCCTGCCTCTTGACCGACCCGGACCTCCCCCCCGGTTCCAGCTGAACATCCATCGTCTTTTTCCTTCCAGTGTTAAAGCGCAGAATGCAATAGCGTCATTGTTTTCATCACTCGAATCTTTCCGGTCTCGACGAAGTAGTAGCCACCGTCTTCACCATATCTTACTTCAGTACTACTCACCTCCCCACCCTCATCGGTGGCCCGATCCTCTTTTCAAGATGCTCTCCTACGACGCTCCGATGGCCGCCAACAACGGAGCAACGAGAGATGCGCCGTCATCGTTGGCAAACAACGTCTCCGGCCCCAAAGGTGTCTCCGCCTCGGACGCCAGCGGCCACCACGCCGATTCATCATCACACAAGCATCACCACATCTGGCTGGTAACAGGACCCGCGGGATGCGGCAAGTCCACGGTGGCCGAGCACCTCGCCAAGGAGCTCAACGTGCCCTACGTGGAGGGCGACTCGGTATGATGGAGACCTTGTGACCCCACGTTACACATACATGCATGAAGGCAGACAGACACCTCGCTTCCCCAAACACCACCCCACCAGCCGAGTCATCACGTCACTCGTCACACCCGGAAACATGAATCAGCTAACACGCGCACCCAGTACCACACCGACGCCAATGTTGAGAAGATGCGGAACGGCACCCCCCTCACCGACGCCGACCGCTGGGACTGGCTGACGGCCCTGCGTGACGAGTCCATGAAGCGTATCGCCTCGGGCGCCGACGGCGTCGTCGTCACCTGCTCCGCCCTCAAGCGCAAGTACCGCGACGTCATCCGCGTCGCCGCCTACTACGATCCCCGCCTGCTCATCCACTTCATCTACCTCGACGCCCCCGAGGAGGTCCTCCTCGACCGCGTCACCCGCCGGCAGAACCACTACATGGGCGCCAACATGGTCCACTCCCAGTTCAACATCCTCGAGCGGCCCTCCGACGACGAGCACGACGTCGTCAGCATCGATGTCAGCAAGTCCGTCGACGAGGTCAAGGCCGAAGCCTTGGGCCGCGTCCTGCAGACCATGAACCAGGACGAGAGCGACACCAGCAGCAGCTGACATTCCTCCATTTGCTCGGTGCTGTGTTCTTTCTGGTGGGTTATAGGGTACGGGTATGTACATATTAGGCCAGGTCTGGGATCTGGCTGGCTGGTATTATTACGCATGGGAATATCGTCCGCAGCAGGACAGGGGGCGTTCTTGTGTGAAATTTTCCTGTTCATTTTGCACCTTGCTTTTGTTTTGCCATGGGCGACGGCCACTCGGGAGGCAAACCCCGGCACCCGAAGTCCGCGAGCCGAGACACTTTGGCAGCCTGCTCGGCGCTTCCTCCAATGTAGGAGGCGCTACATGCGCAGTTCTGTCCGTGGGCCCATCTTCAGGGCCGTGGTGATCTGTCCGTGACGACACGTTGTCGGCTGGGAGGAAGAAGGAGTTCTTGTACATGTAAGATGCTACATGAGAGAAGAGAAATGCAAGAAATGACCAGTTACGGCGGGACACACAGGCAGACGGACGTGCACAGTAGCCGCGCTCGTGCCTCTGTTCCTGTCGGGGAACGGCCGAATGTCCGGGGAAAACGAAGCGCCGCGAGGCAAGGCACGGCACGGGTCGCTTGGGGGGGGAGGAGAGCGGGGTGCGTCATGCACCTACCAGGTACGCAGTGGCTGAGCCTTCGAGGTGGCCGTCCATACCTAGGTACCAAAGGAAAGTATGGTCTTCATACGGGATCTCGGGCCATGAGGGCCCCCATCTGGGGATATCCACAAAGATGCAGCATGCATCGCTCCATTGGCGAGGGACGGGCTGGCAGTCGACGTTCGCTTCCCCGCAAGAGAGCGGATGGGGCGTATGCATGCAGAAGTGAAAGGGGGGTGGTGATGAGCCGCTATGGAGTGCATGCAGGACGAACAAATACTACTAGTACGAGTAGGCAGGGAAATATGTCGCTAGAGATGCATTCCCCCGGGCCAGGTTTAGGCGGTAAGACGAGGCATATGAGTGTACGAGTATGGGATGTTCTAGGGCTGAAGCGGCAGCCACCCGCCCTATTACACCCAAGTACGTACGCGTAGTCGGAGGGGAGGCCTGAGCGTGCCGGCTGCTATTGTTTGCACTCGGATGTACATGTAGTGAAAGTAATCTTTGCCTCACCACAGCAGAGCGCGAAATTTAATGTGTACCAATGCTACAGAAATGATTTGATCTATTATTAGGTAATGTACGACTGAACCCCCCGTCAATCGCTCGCTACCTGAGATGCATAACCATGACGTCGGGCTCCTCGACAACGCTCCTCACCACATCCGCCGCCCTCGCCATCGTCGCCCCGTCCACGACCCTATGGTCCGCGCTCCAGCTAAAGTTGCACACCTGCTTCTTGACCACGTTGTCGTTCTCGTCAAACGCCGGCACCGTGCGCATCCGCCCGACCCCTAGGATCGCCACCTCGCGCTCCACGATGACGGGGCTGAGGTACGTCCCCCCAATGTTGCCAATGTTGGACACCGTGATGGTGCCCCCCGTCAGGTCCCGCGGCGAGAGCTTTCCCTGGTGTGCTAGCCCCTGCAGGCGCGTCAGCTCCGAGGCGATGGAGAGCACGTTGAGAGACCCGACGTCCCGGATCACCGGCACCACCAGGCCCTGCGGCGTGTCCATGGCCACGCCGATGTTGTGCTGCGACCGGTGCACCAGGCTGGGCTTGCCCGTCGACGGGTCCGCGTCGACGCGCGCGTTGAGGATGGGGAACTTGTAGAGCGCGAGCGAGACGGCCTTGATGATGAAGGGCAGGTAGGACAGCTTGCTGATCTGCTGCATGCCCTCCTTTGTCTCTGGGGACTTGGCCAGCACGCGGTTGAGACGCCCGCGCAGCTCGACGAGCGACGAGAAGTCAATCTCGTCGGTGTAGAGGAAGTGGGGGATGTTGAGTGACCGCGTCATCGACTTGAACATTTGCTGCTGGATGTTTGTGAGCGGCACGCGTGTCTCCGTCTGGACGGATGTGTCGGCGGGTGCTGTCGCCGTCGCTGACGCCGGGGCGGACTGAGCAGCGGCAGCAGGACCTGGTGCGCTGGTGCCGGCATCTCGTGCTTGGACAAACTTGTAGATGTCCTCCTTCAGGACCCTCCCGTCTCTCCCAGTACCTTCGATGTCTAGTATGTCGACCTTGAGCTCCTTTGAGAGGTGTCTGACCGCCGGCGTTGCCAGAGCGGCGCACTTGCCCTTTGGCTTGGGCTCTGATACGGGGGCCGGTGCCTCTGCCACCTTGGCAGGCTGGGGTGCGACGGGGTTCTGCGGGGCGGAAGGAGGAGCGGCCGTCATGGGCTCCTCCTCCTTGCCCTGCTCTGGAGCGGCCGTCAGGGCTTCGATGTCCACTGACTTGGCATCACCCTGGATGTCGATGTCGACAAACGGCTTCCCCACGCGAGCCATCTCGCCGGCCTCGTAGTACAGCTTCGTAACCGTTCCGGTGAATCGGCTTGTGATCTCGACCGAGGCCTTGTCGCTCTGGACCTCACAGAGCGGGGAGAACTCCTCGACTGCGGCCCCGGGCTCGACGAACCACTGGATGACCTCACACTCGACGATGCCTGTGACAGGATAAGCAAGCGTGTTAGTCGTCGTAATCGTCCGGTGAGGAAGGGGGTCATGGGCTTCTGTCTGCTTACCCTCCCCTATATCTGCCAGCACCACGGGCTTCACAGCCATCAGCCTCCGCGATTCCGTGAACCATCTGGCGGGACAGCTGGCGGCCTGTCCCCTGCCAGCCATGAGCTGACCCATGGCCTTGGACGTCCGCCATTGCCTCTGGAGCACTCGAGATCCTCGCTGAAGAAACATCCTGTCGGTGCGATGCGATTGACAGAGAGTTTGCGTGAGGATGAGTTTTCGCTTGGCTCAATCTCCCAGAAATAAATCAAAAACACGCACACACACGAACACAGCCAAAGAGGAGAAAGGGAAGATGTGATGTATTGTTAAGCCGAAGCGGATGGGTTATATCGGCATTGGGAGGTATGCTGGCGATGCCCCGCGTCTAGCCGAAGCCTGGCGTGAGACGAAATGCCCCCCACCATTGCCTGGGGCAGTGAAGTGAATGCCCCCAGCTGCCCACCCACCACCCGCCGAGAAACCGCCTCCAGGCTCCAGTCGCACAGGCTCCTCGGAAGCCCCACGCCAGTCCGCTTCCGGTTATACCCCGGTCGATCCACCGCCGTCCCGTCGACTCCTTTGGGAGCGCGTCGAATTTTTGAGGCCCGTACTCGTAGCTATTCGACGACCGAACCCGCAACCTCCCCCAGCCGAGCCAAAAGCCCTGGCCCCCCGATTATGTCCGCCGCCATGTCGACACGCACCCTCGGGCGGGCCCTGGGCGGTGTCTCAAGGCGCCCGCTGACGTGCGTCTTCTGCCGATGGCGCCGCGACTTCTCCGTCTCGACCCTCCGGGCAGCCAAGCCCGCCGCCGGCGCCGACCTCGACCCTCAGAGCAAGGTCAAGGGCACCCCGATTGAGGCGCCCCGTGGCTATGGCAAGCGCATCACCGGCGACTTCGTCCCGAAACTGCTGCCCCGGCCGATCGGCATGCCGGATCCGCCCCGAGCGGGTGAGAATACGGGCATCGACAACCGGACCATCCGTCAGCGCCGTGAGGACTTTGTCGACTATGACAAGCATATAGCGCGGCGCAAGGAGCTGTAAGGACACACGCCCCATCCACTCCCCGTGCATCGATCGAGAAATTCCCAAAAAAAAAAAAAAAAAAAAAAAAGCTGACCAGGAATCCATGTGTATAGGACGGCGCAGATGGCCAAGCCCTACTTCCGCGACTGGGGCAACCTCAAATACCACTCCGGCAAATCCTTCATCGCCCCGCCCCGTCTCTTCAAAGCCGAGCTATCCCTCTTCTTCCCCAACTTCTACGGCCAGACGCTCCTCAAGGCGGCCAAGGAGCCCCGCGACACGACCCCGCTGCTCACCGGCAAGGCCTCGGTCGTCACCCTCTATAGCAGCGCCTGGGCCGAGGGCCAGGTCCAGACCTTCGTCTCGAGCAAGTCCAACCCGGAGCTGCACGAGGTGGTCGCCAAGAACAGCGACGTCGCGCAGGTCGTCCACATCAACTACGAGGACAACGCGGCCAAAGCGTGGCTCATCCGCCTGTTCATGGGGTCGCTCAGGAAGAAGTTCCCGGAGAAGGACTGGGACAAGTACTTCCTCGTCCGCAGGGGCATCACTGACCGGATCCGCGAATCCATCGGTCTGCTCAACAGCAAGGTCGGGTACACATATCTCGTCGACCACCACTGCCGGATACGCTGGGCCGGCAGCGGGCCGAGCCACCCTGACGAGCTCGAGGGTCTCAACAAGGGTGTGGCGCGGCTGGCAGAAGAGATCAGGAAGGAGGCCAAGCTGCCTGCCACCGCACGAGAACAGCATCTGGGCAAGAAACCACCGCGATCATAAAGCAGCGTATAAACACATGCTTGTTGTGATGTCATAGAAAGCATCTGGACCTCGGAATACCCCCATAGTCCCTTCCATATTACTGTACGAAAATTATAGATAGATAACGCTGATACCCCTTCCTGAACGCCCTCGCCCATGCATGCCAAGTGTCAACAGCAAAGAATTGGAATAACCCGCCTCCTCATGACAGGAAGAAAAACAGAACAAAGCAAAAGGCAATAAAGGACCCCATGATTATGCCATCCCTCCTCTTCTTGGCCGATATCCTGCCAATGAGCGTATTGATCCCGGGCACCTTGCTCGCCGCCAGCGTAATCCTCCGGTTGATGCTAGCCATGGTCTCGCCCTGCGTCAGGAAGCTGTCCTGGATGGCGTACGCCTGGCTGATCAGGCTGTCCGTCATCTCGTGGCTCCTGTCGATGTGCCTGCCCTCGTCGGCCATGTACTCCGCCTCGGCCGCCTCGGGGTTGTTAGCGCGGTACTCCTTTATCTCATCGCGGACGCTGCCGAGGAGGTTCGAGCGGTCGCGCGCCTCTTTGACGTTGGCGCGGAGACGGGTAAGGTCGCGCCTGTGGTTCGCCAGGTTCTCGCGGAGGAGGGACAGGTTGTTCTGTTTGACGGCTGAGGAGGTCAGGGCGGCTTCGGAGTCGAGCAGGCGTGCGAGCTGGGCGATGGTGGTTTCGCGCTGTCGGGTCGGGCAGTTAGCACTGACGAGCGCCCAGTCCGTAGGGGGCGGCCGCGGGCCGAAGCGGAGTATGTGCTGCGAACCTTCTCCAGGAGTTCCTCAATCTTGGACTCAGTTTCGCGCTCTTCTTGCGAAGGCTTAGCCGGGATGTTGGGTGCGCTTGCGAACTGCGAGTACGTATGGAACAAGGTCTGGGTCTGCCGGTCTTTCTGTTAACATCCTGACGCTAGGTCGCAGGAATGCACTCTCTCAAACTCACCTGAGACTCAAGATTACGTGCCTGCTGCCGCAGCTGGGTCCAGCCCGCGTTTCCTGATGGCGCGGACATGGTTGCGAGCGTCGTGTAATGATGAGTGCAGCCGTGGAAGTTGATGATGCCTCCGGGGAATCCTGCTTGCCAGTCCCGACCCCCCAAAGTTGCCAGTCATCCAAGACGACGCTAAGCCACGTCTGTGCGCCACAAAGACGGCAGAATACCCTCACCGCTCTGATGGAGCCAAGGATGGACCCACCGTTTCCTACACGTGACTTGTCCCTGGTCCGCGAGCTCCGCCACCCCCCACCGGCCAATGAAAATTTGACAATGCTGGTAAATTCCCGCCCGCACACGACCCAAACCCTAGGGCAACTTTTCCCAAAATCTTGAGACTGCGACCCATCGGCTGGCGGAACCAAGAAACAGAGAGAACGGTCACGATCAACTTTCCTGCCACACCACCACACCCACGTCGACACACTTCGCAACCCCCATCGAAGGAATTCAAGATGGTGAGTGCGATACCCCGATCCATATACCTCTTGATCACAGCATTGGGCATTCGTTGCGGGCGGCGCGAGGGAGGGGGGGAAAACTTGGGACGACTTGGCACCTCCGAAGGACAAGAGGATGATGGCCCCCGGGTTTCGAGATCGATGTCGATTTTCTTTGCTGTCGCCCGCGAATTATCACAACGCCGATATGCCCTCGATTACAATCCCCAGCAACTCGCTCAACCGAGACTTCAACTCCATACACACACACACATTCACAGACACACACATGACGTTGGGAGGAGACAAGAGTTGCTGACAAGTCGTTGATAGTCGTCGGGCAAGGTCAAGACAGTCCAGCTGTGGGACAAGAGCAAGGATGATCTGATGAAGCAGCTCGGCGAGCTCAAGACTGAGCTCGGCCAGCTTCGCATCCAGCAGGTTGCCTCCTCCGGCAGCAAGCTCAACAAGATGTGAGACCCCGAAATGATGTTTCCTTCTACTCCCCCCGCCCCCTCCCCCTTCGCAAATCACGGCGGGACAGCATGGTAAAACAGGGGAAATCGATGCTGACGCAAAATACTCTACAGCCACGACCTGCGGAAGTCGATCGCCCGTGTCCTTACCGTCATCAACGCCAAGCAAAGGTCGCAGCTCCGCCTGTTCTACAAGAACAAGAAGTACACGCCGCTGGATCTCCGCCCCAAGCAGACCCGTGCCATCCGCCGCCGGCTATCACCCGAGGACAAGGCCCGCGTGCTGGAGAAGACGAAGAAGCGCAACATGCATTTCCCCCAACGCAAGTTCGCCGTCAAGGTACATAACTCCCCAAGTTTTTCCCAATTCATTTCTAACCCACTCCTTCCCCGTTGCACTGTGGCTAACAATCGGTTCCCAGGCTGCCTAAATATACCTTCTGCAGTTCTTGGAGTGACGGATGGAACCAACTGGGTAAAGAGAGGAATTTCGGGGACAACTTGGAGGCGTGGCGTGCTTTTTTCTCTTGAGGCTAGAACAAAAGAACATCTGAAACTTGCATCGCATGGCTCAATGGGAAATCTCGGTCTGACTTGTAACTATTCTCCCGGTTTAGACCCCTCATGCTGGCTGGGACGGGTTTGTCCAAACGGTACTGGTAGGGGCCCTGCTAGGCTTGGCAGCCCCCTACAACAATGAAAAACAAAATGAGGTCACGATCGTTCGGAATGAAGTCCTGTGTGCTCTTCGAGATGCGTGAATTTGTTGTTGGAGGCGAACAGGAAGCCAGGTCACCACCAGACCGTACGCGTAGTTGGAACTGAGGCATGGTAATGAGGACGGCATGACAGCCAAGGGCAAGATAAAGGTGTAATACATTCCTTGTCCCCAAACTTGTGACCCACGAGTCGAGGTAAATGTTAAGCCATGTTGTAGAGTATGGGTCAAGAAGGGATCACAATTCCAACTCTACAAGTAATATCTTTGTTTAATTGATATGTGTATAATTACCACTTGAAAATCGAGGACTGGTTTTTCCTATCCGTTTACGACACGCTTCGCTTTTCCCCTTTTTTGGCGCCCAACTCCAACGTTCGCCCTCTATCCAGAATTCCACATTTTGAAGCCATACGCTGCGTGATATCATAAACCATATTGTAGTCCAAATAAGGGGAGCTTGACCTCAAAGGGATACATCCCCGTTGCAACCCTCAATTCGAAGGTTGCGGTGAACCAGAAATCGCTGGCTTCCTCCGGCATCATGGCCAGTGCTTAGTACCTAGTATATGTTGAGAAGTCCTGGGCAACTGTCGCGGCCAGATCCCCCGGCGCGGCACAGGGCGTCGACGGGGTGATCTCAGCCCTTTTCCTAACGCGATTAATATGGCGGATATCCTTGGTCTTCGACCTCGCCGTCTCGATGGCACGCCCAACCTCGTCCGGCTTGTCCTTGTGGTTGGACGACAGGTGCCGGCGCAGCTGGTCCAGCCGGTGGAAGTGCTTGTCGCAGAGCTCACACTCGTACATGCCCCTAACCATGTGGGTTCGTTTATGCTTGCTGAGGTTCGACGATTCCGTAAACACAGCGCCACATTCGTCGCATTTTAGAGGCTTTTCCTTTGTGTGGGTCCGGTGGTGCATTGCTGTTCAAGGTCAGCCTTCTGCTTCATCAAGGCGTCAGGGAGGAGAAGATATTGGGGGTTCTCACTCAGTGCGCTGTGCTGCTTAAAGGTCCTTCCGCAGCCGTACTGGCATTTGTAAGGCTGCTCGTTTGTATGGGTCCTGATGTGCTGGTCTAATGCCTGCTTGGCCGACAGCCTCAGGCCGCAGATGTGACATTCCATAGGTTTGACTATAGGACATCGTCAGTATAACACATCTCCGTGATTTGGTCATGGTGGTAATTATGATTTTATGTAAACTCACATCCAGTGTGTGTCTGTAAATGGCGGTTGAGCTTGGCCTTGGTCTGAAAGAAGTCCTTCTCCCTCTTGCAAGACTCCCACGAGCACTGAAATCCGCCAGGCCCTTTGGCCAGATTCTTAGTATGGGCAGCCTTGCAATGGGAATCCAGCTCATCGCTGTTCTCAAAGTTCTGGCCACAGGGCTCTCCTGTTTTGGGGTCTCTCCAGAAACACTGATAAGCGTTCTGGGGCCCTAATGATTGGCCTGGGCGGCCAGTGACCGGGGACGTGGCGCGAGACTCAAGAACCGACTCGCTGCCGGGTTCCAACGAATGAGCAGTAAGTGGTGAGTCCGGTGTCGGTAAAGGTGTAGTGCTGATGGGCGAATCGGTCCCGGGTGTAGCTGAAGTTGACGTTTGCCTCACTGGCCCGCCGCCGTTGACATTGGGGTAGAACGCCTGAAACGGGGAGCCTGGCAGGCTGTGATTCGCCGGGCTGGCGTCGCCGAATCCTTGATTAATATTCCTGTACCCTTGACGGAACTGATTCAAGGCGATATAGCCTAGTGCAGCGTTGAGGTTTGTGAGGCTTTGGAGGTGCCATCTATGTGCTGACAGGAGATGGTCGGTGAAGCGCGCAGGGTCTTCGGCTGTAAAGTCGCATCGCAAGCCGGGAAACTGGCCATTGTCCGAGGTGTGCGAGGTCGGCTCATTCGAGGTCGGATCTGGCAGGGGACATCTGCTCCCAAAGATGTTCGGATTGTCCGCGAGACACGGCCGCATGTGATCCGTGTGGCTATCCGAGGGGCCATGATACTGGAAGATATGGCTGAATAACTCCATATTGGGGGCAGGTTGGGGGGGAAGACCATATGACCGGTCATTGGGACCACTGGGGAAAGGTGCGAAAGGGAATATACTGGACTGTCCGTTTTCGATGTTGGTGTTGATCTGGGGGCCAAAGGCCATGCTATGTGTTCCTTGCCCTTGACCGGAGAGTTGCTGACTGTTCGTTCCAGGAGAGAAGCCATTGTTGAACCCATTGAACGGGTTCCCTTCGGAAAATGAGTTTACCGAGCCCAGTTCACCGAGATCACCAAATGACGTGAGGGCGGCCGCCGCTGCCGCTTCCTCCTTGGGATCGGGAGGAGCCACGGAGGCGGAATTGTCGACGGTCTCATAGTGTGGCTGTTCTCTGATACCACATGCAACAATGGGTTCCACGAGGCAGTTCTCATCGGTACATGGACTGATGGCACCCTCGCATGCCTGGTCGACACACAGATCCTCTTCCGGTTGCGCCTCGCAGTCATCGGAGTCGCAGCATATCATACCCTGACCCGTCTCGCCACAGTTACTGGGACAAGCATCAGGACAGGACGAGCAGGTCAACTGGTCATCATCGTCATCAGGCACGTCGGGGTTCGAATACTGTTCATCCATCGACAGGCCCCAGGCGTTCAGCTGCTCGGTCCGCATCCTCTTGGCCTCTCCCCTGGTGTCGAGGTCGTTCGGGAAAGATCGAGGCTGCTCAGCCGACTGCACGGGCAGACTTGTCGGGACTGCCGGATACGCCTCTGGGTTGTTGTTCATCCAGACGTGCCCGGTGGGGTGCAGACGACCGCGGGAGCTGAACTGCGACGGATTCGCGGTCGGCAAGATGACGGGGCTGCACAGCTCGAGATACTCGTCGTCGGGCAGCATGTTGAGAAAGTCGCACTCGGAGTTTTGGCCAGTGCCTTGGCCCCAGGTAGACCTAGGAGTCATGTTGGTGTCGTCCATGTCCGTGGAGGGTTGGCTGACGGACGCAGACGGCGGGCAAGCCGGGGTCGGTTCAGGAGGACGTATATGGGATACCAGAGGCGGCTGGGACAGGGCATGGGTTTGGTCTGATATGCTAGCGAGGTGGCTTGTTGTAGGGAGTCGGCGAGAGGGATAAAGCTGCGCGGGCGAAATGAAATCTCAGTCGCAGAACTTGGAGTTGACGAACACTCCCAATCGTGGGCTCTCCAAGAAAGCCAGAAGTACCTCGCCTGGTTAATCGTGAGCGATGGTACTTCAGTTCGCGAAAAGAGTGGAGTGCCCCTCGACGACAGTGAGAACCTTGATGGCCTGCTGTTTGCGCGAAAGTGGGGGGTGGCAGGCGCCCGTCATCTCTTAGCTGTGCAGCACGCCATCGATCCAACAGTCTGGCGCGTGGTTGGTCAGATCTGCCCAGGGTATCAGAACTGAGCAGGGCCGGGACAGCTACCCTACACCCCATACTGCCTCGGGTAGGTACTAAATTGGTCCTTACCTAAGAAGGAACCATCGCAGGAACGTGTACTACAGGAGTAGTGTAAATTATACTATAGCAGTATGCATTAATGACGAACTGTTCATGCTACGTGCAGCGTCGTAGCACGGGAAAGGACTCCGTACGGTTCAGTCGTATCTCGAGAGTACAACTACCAATGCAACATAGGAATGTTAGTTTCTGTACGTAAATATATATACGGAAACATGCCACCAAATATCGCATCACATACTACTACTACTACGGTATACTGCAGTAGTACTATTTATACTCTTAAATTTCCCTAGTGTTAGTTACAAGCACAAAATTTACTCGGAAAGCACATTGTTTGCGCCTGCCTTCCCAAGGTTATTTATTGCTCAAAGTCAGGAAAGAGCTTCCTCCTCGCACAGTGCGTAGGTAGTTCACACCTCAACGTCGGCCCATATCAACCGCCAGCTGCCGCGCGGAACCCCGCCGCCATTGACGACCAGCGCCACCCTCCATCTCCATCATATATCAACTAGCCTAGACCCTGCGCCCCCCCCCCCGGGAACCGCGACAGAGCCCATCGAACAGCTCTCTACCATCCCCAGCGATTACACGACCTCTTCCCTACCCGGGCATGAAGTGGTAGTAGCCCGGCTTTTGACGCAAACAACCAAGCGCCCCCCCCACCCACCCCCCAACCACCCAACCAACAACCTCCGCGATGGGCAACATCTGCGGCAAGGCCGATTCAGACCACTTCTCCTCCCCCGGCCGCACCGTCGGCTCCGCGCCCGCGCCGGGCCCCAAGTCAGCTCCCGTACCCAAGAAGGCGACCGTCGGCGGACCGGGGAGGACACTTGGCGGCAGCGGCAGCAGCGGCGCCGGATCGGACGGCAAAGCAGCAGCAGCAGCAGCATCAGCATCAGCATCAGTCCCTCCGGATGAGGCGCGGAGACGGGCGGCTGAAGCGGCAGAGGTAAGAATACAAAAACTCCCCTTCCCCCCCCTTTTTTCCCTTCATTTTGTTGCAAAAGAGCGACAGATCGGGCGAGAGAATACTACGTGGCTGCTGACACGAGTGTCCATGCGATAGGCACGCGCGGCATCGGCGAATAAACCCGGCGGGAAGCTCAAGGCGCAGCTCGCGGCCCAGAAGAAGCAGACGCGGAATGATACCCTGAACGAGGTGAGCAGGCAGGGGCTGCAGGGGAAGGAGCCTGACTATGCCAACCCGCGCAACTGGGACTAAAGAGGTGGCCGAGGGGGGCGGGCGACGTCAAAGTATCACATAATGACCAGGGGCTGTCATCATCCCATTGCGGAGTCGAAGTGTATACCGTATCGCTGGCAGGGAGTGGGCTCATCCATGGTCAGCGGAGTTGTAGGGTATGGGCTTTAGCGATTGATCATTTCTCCAATGAAGCGTTTTGTGGACCTCCTAACTTCGTCTCGCGGGTCTGCCCTTTCAGCGATTCTAATGTTACATGCTGCTGTCATTCCTGCCACCCCGAATACCTAGCATATAACGCCGATAAGAGTGTTGGAGTAGCTACGAGTAACAGGAAAGAAAGTACAAGAAAAACTGCACTGCGGGGGCCAAACAACCTAAGTGACGGTGTAGCGACCGCTGACGGGGGCACGACTGTCCGCATCCGCCGCCGCAATGGTTCCCTCCCTCAGAAGTCTCGTAAGCTCCGTCAGCGCCGAGCTCACCACCACCTCCGTGTCGCCCTCGATGAGAATATACAGCTTGGGCTCGCCGTTCGGCGGCACCTCCTTGCCCGGAGGATAAAAATTGCCCTTGGTGGTGATGGAGGTGCCCGTGGCCTCGAGGATCTTGGCCACGTTGGTGCGGTTCGTGACAGCCCACCTGGCCTTCTGCGGGAAGTCGTTGATCTCCAGAGTAGCGTGGAACGCGCCTGCATCGGGGCCCTTGTTGTCGATGGGCTGGCCGGCACGCAGCTGGCCCGCCTTGCCGAGACGGCTGTTGATGGCGCTGACCGCCGAGCTGACCTTGTCCAGAGGATCCTTGCCCTTCGGTACCTGGGTAACCGTGGCTTGAGCCGCGCCTTGGCTCGGAGACTTCGCTTCTGCGCCCTCGGCCTCCTTTCGGCCAATAACGCCAGAAGCGGCGGCTCTGATGGCACTGAGCGCCTTCTCCACCTTGCCGTCGTCCTCCTTCTCCTTCTTCTCATCCTTGTCCTCGTCCTCCTCACCCTCGGCCTTGTGGGTCTTGCGCTCGCGCATGCGCGCGGCCTCACGTTCCTGATCGAGGCGATCCAGACCTTTTCCACCAAAACCGGACGTGGTCTTCGCCTTTCCGGACTTGACCTTCTCCCAGTGGGCCTTCCTCATATCATTGAGAATGTCAGGCACAGGCTGGCCACTCTGCTCCAGCGCCTTGGCAATGCCCGGCGCGCAGTTTTCCTGCTCGGGGGTGACAAACGTGACGGCCACACCGGTGTTCCCAGCACGACCGGTTCGCCCCGCACGGTGGACGTAGTCCTCGAGATGGTTGGGAGCGTCGTAGTTGATGACGAGCTTCAGCTGCTTGACATCCAGACCTCGCGCGGCGACCGACGTGGCGATCAGAATGGGTACGACGCCCTTCTTGAAATCCGAGATGGTCGAGTCGCGGTCGACCTGGTCCTTGCCTCCGTGGATCGACATGCACGGGTAGCCCTTCATCATGAGCTCCTTGAGCAGATCGTCCGCCTTTTCTTGCCGCTCCACGAAAATCAGGGTTCGGGCGTCCTCGTCGCGATCGTATAGCTCGCCCATGAGCTCCAGGACGCGCAGGAACTTGCTCGACTCCTCGCGGACCTCGACAATCTGCTCAATCTCCTTGGCCACCACGCTGCGACCACCAACGGTGATCTCAACCGGGCTCTTGAGGACCTTCTTGGTCAACGCATCGACAAGTTTAGGCATCGTGGCCGAGAAGAGAATAGTCTGCTTGTCTGGTCGCATGTTGGCAAAGATCTTCATCACCTGAGGCTCGAAGCCCATATCAAACATGCGGTCGGCTTCGTCCAGGACCACGTATGTCACTCGCTTGAGGTTGGTGACGCGCCCTTGGTTGGCTGCCAAGAGGTCGATCATACGACCAGGCGTGCCGACAATGATCTCTGTCCCTCGCTTAAGCTCGGCGATCTGCTCCCGGATAGGGGCACCACCGTAGGCGCAGACGGAGCGGAGTCCCATCAACTTCAGGAAAGGCCTGCAGTCTCTGTGAATCTGGACGGCCAGCTCTCGGGTGGGAGTCATGATCAGACCTATCGGCCCGTCGGTGTCCTTAATTGGCGGCTGATCCTTGATGTGCCTGAACATGGGGAGTAAGAACGCCATGGTTTTACCCGATCCCGTCTTGGCCACGCCAATGACATCCCGCCCCGACATAAGGACCGGAAGTGCCTGCATTTGAATAGGCGTCGGTTTCTCGTACCCAAGGTTGCTAAGGATCTCTAGAGTCTGGTGTGTGAGGCCGCACTGCGCCCACTTCTGGACGGGCTTGGGCACGTCCTTGCCCTTGACATTGATCCCGTCCAGCTCGAGTCGCAAGTCGACGACATCAGCCTCGGAGAGGGCGCTGAGTTCCGCCGGTTCCACCCAGAAGTTCTTCCGGATAGGCTGCAAGTCGAGTTTGCTGTAGTCGACCGTAGGAATGTCCTTCTTCTTGCGTTTGTTGGCCACGGCAAACAGGTCTTTGGCATTGCTGTTTCCCTCGGCCTCATACCCGAACTCGTCATCGCTAAAGTAAGCCTCCGGCTCTTGAAGTGTCTTGGTTGCCTTTGCCGGCTTCTTGGTTTCGGTCTGCTTGAGGTCGGCCATGAAGGCATCCAAGGGATCCACATCATCCTCCTCCTTCTCCTCCTCCACGTCAACCTCCATTTTCTCTGCCGGAGCCGGCTCTGCTGGCTTCTTATTCGGCGCGACGTCCCCATTTGTCTGAGCATCAGCTGGCTTGGTCTCGCCATCCTCTGCTGTGTCCATTTTATCCTCTGATTGGTTCTCTGCTTGCAACCTTCTCTCGTGAGCGGCGCGGGCCGCCGCGGCAGCTTCTTCTTCGTTCTCGGCGAAATTATCACCATCGTACTCATCCTCCTCGTCTTGATCGGCGTACGGTGTGTCGTCCGCCACGACAGGCAAGGCCGGTAGCTTGGTGAGCTTCCTCTTCGTCGTCTCCTCTTCGTCGAGATCCAGCTTCCGCTTGCTAGGAAGCTTGTCGTCCGCTTGTGACTTTCCAAAGCCAAAGCCGCTGGTCTTTGCGCGATTCGTGGGTAGGGCCGATGCTTCAAACGGAACGTTAGCTTACTTGCGTGGTTGTATGCGAGGGTGAGGAACAGTCCTTACCAGCTGCGGCCTGTTTGACAGGTCCTGCCATCTTCGGTGGCTGGATATCGACAGCGCCCAAGGCTGACTTAGAGGTCTCCTGCGTCCGGGCAGCAGCCCTCTTGGCGATTGCCTTGGGATCAAACTTGCCGGCGTAAGGGGTGGACGGCGTCGCGGGAGTTGCATCTCCGGACTTGGGCGAGGCGGCAGCAGAGATCGCCGGCGAAGCAGCGGAAGAGCCACCGGCAGCCTTCTTGTCCATTTCAGCCAAGAGGCTCCTCGTCTGGCTGGGATTGACCTCCTTTTGCTTCTGCGACTCGATCTCCTTCTTCTTCTTCCATGCTTCCAGTTTCGCCAAACGCTCTGCTTTCTTATCGGCATCGGATTTTGCGTCGCCGGCGGCGGACTGTGGAGCCTGCTGAGCGTTACTGTGAGATGTGCCTCTATCATCAAGGGTTTTTCGGGGAGACTTACCTGGTTACCGTCGGCTTTGCCGTTCTCACCAACAGGAGTCCTTCCGTAGCCAGCATCGTCGCGCCTGCTCCGACTTTGGGAGTCGACGGTGCCTTCGCGGGCCCCGCGTGCCCTGTCGCGGGAGTCGTCTCGCCTCCGGTAGCCTCGATCATCGTCCCGGCTCCTGTTGCGCCTGCGGTCTGGTGATCGTGGCCTATCGCTGTACCGATCTCTGGATCTCCGGCGGTCTCTGTCTCTGTAGTCGCGCCGACCTCCACGGTAGTAATCGTCGTCGCGCCTGTCTACCGAGCGATCCCTCCTGCGGTCGCGACCGCCACGGCCTCTATCCCCTCGGTCTCGGTATCGATGCTGCTCGTGGACAATGCGGTCAGAATAGAGTCCAGGCGAGGACGATGTCTCACGGTGGCGTCTTCTCACATCAGGGCTGCGCGAGCGGGAGCGCCGGCGGGGAGGGTCCCGGCCGTCATCGCGGCGGATCCTGTCGCGTCGCTCATCATCTTTGCGGGGGCGACGTGAGCTGTGATGGCTGCCTGCAGGACTTGGTGAGCGCGAGTCTCTCGGCCGAGCCATATCTGTGTTGGTCCCGCAGGCTCAGCAAGACGCTTTGGTGTAGTACTTTTTGTTATCTCCCGTGTCAGTAAGAGAGGAGGGGGTTCGGTGGCACGAGGTGCGTGCGCTGACTCTGTGGTGGGATAAGATGCACCGTGTGGAGAGAGAGAGAGATCCTTGGTGGTTTGAAGGATGGCTCTTGGGCCGCATGGAAAGTAAAGATGTCATGGTAGTAAGCTGGATGCCGAGGATTTTCCGCCACTACTCGCAAAGCACGCTAGTACGAATGTGTGGTATATCAGTTCTACTGTAAGTACGATGTACGGTTTTAGGTACGACAAGTACTAGTATGTGTGTATCTATGTGTATATTGTTTTTAGGGCTCCTTATTTACTACCAGTGGGTATTACTTGTGGTTCACTGGTTTATTGGTACTCGTAGGAAGAGAAAAGCGCAAAGCTGACTTTGAAGACGACGGGGATTTATCCTGCCATGAAATGATTACAGCTAAAGCTGTCAAGCGACTCGACAATCGAGCGACAGCACTAGAGGTAGATACTTTTTGCTGCGTGTTTCTGCTATTATCGCTCAGCCCCGCCAAAGAATACCAGGTACTTACATGTACTCGGGACATTTTTTTTTGTCTCTTCCCAACCGCTTTTGGAATGCGATGGGTTGTTGCGGGACGTAATTCTGCCAGCGGAGCGGGCTAATGTGCGACCGCACACTAGTCCAAATCGGATCTCATCGCCTCGTCTTTCACTTCTGACAACAACAACAACAACAACAACTCATGAAAGATCCATCGCCATGGCCGGGCTGGTCGGATATGCAAGCAGCGATGAGGATGACGATATAAAGCCCCCACAGCCGGTGCAGGTAGATATTTACCCATCCTCCCCTGCCCCGACACCTCCCATCTTTCTAGACTAATCGGATCGTCTCAAGGTGCAATCAAGGCCGGAGCAGACTGTCAAGGCAGCTGAGGCGAGCAGGCTACCAGACGAGAAAGGTGAACTGCCTTGATACTTGGTCAGTAAACCCGTAGTGGCTCCCGACAGCTTACGGAAGGGCGTTAGGACCTGAGAAAACGTCGACATCTCCGCGGAAGCCGCAATCACAGGATGAAAACCCTCCCGTAGGCCCCGTGCGTCAAATCGCCATCCCCATGGGGCCATCCCTCCCTCCCCCGGAAGAATCCTTCACGCCTACGATAGACACAAGCCAGGCGCCGGGATCACCATACACGGCCAACCGCGCCATAATCCACGACCTCACCCTCCCCTCGGTGCCCAACCTGGACATCCCCCCTTCGCCGCCGGGCTCCCCACCGCCCGGCGCGAGCAGGAAGTTCGAGCAATTCCTCGATCTGAAGAAGAAGGGGGTGCACTTCAACGCCAAGCTAGAGAGCTCAACGTCGCTGAGGAACCCGGGGCTGATGGATAAGCTGATGGGGTTTGTGGGTATTGATGAGCGGAGCCAGTACGAGACCACGCTGCCGACGGACCTCTGGGATCCCAAGGTGTTTCCGGATTCGGCGTTCAGGGGTCCCCTGAGGAAGGCGCAGGAGAAGATGGAGAAGGAGAGGGAGGCTGAGAAGGCCAGCGGTGGGAGGACGGCGGTGGAGTTTGTGTCGTCATCGACAACGACGCCGGCGGGAGGCAGTGCGTCGACGGGAGGCATCAGTCGGGGGGCAAGGCGAAAGAGGGGCTGGGATTGAAGAAGGGAAAGGCCTCTGTTCACCGGCGAAAGGACGCCTAACTGCCTCTACATTATTCTCAGGCAAGTTGCAAGAAATGATACCCATTGGCAGTGGCTACTAGTAGTTTGCGGGAGTGAGTGCTTTCACATCATTAATTCATCGTGACCAGAGAGACTGGCCATACACAACTATGAACTGCACATTCGGGAGGTATCATGAACAACTAAAACAACCGTACCGCCGCCAGGGGTCCTGACCTGAGGGGATCCCCATTCTCATGTCCAAACAAAGGTCATATATCCACAGCACGGAAAAAAAAACGCAAAAGCTATTACCAAGAAAAACCACATGTACCTCTTCAGATACTATCCATAATCAACACACACTGTTTCCCCTTTAAAGCAGGCTTAATCGCTGCCGCAGCCAATGGTCATGCCGAGGTTCTTCTTGACAATGGAGCCAATGTCGATGTTGGTGGTCTGGTTGGCGCTGGCGAGGGCGGTGGCGAAGTAGCTGAGGTCCTCGCCATGGTTCTTGACGCTCTTGCCGAGCATCTTGAAGGGGATGATGCCCTTCTCGCAGTACTTTTCGGAGCTGAGCAGGTTGACGATGCTGACCTGGTCGAGGCTGGCGCTGATGTCGACGACGTTGCTACCAGGGTAGAGCATGAGGTTGTTGATCCAGATGGTGCCGACGTCCTCGTCCTCGACAAAGTTGGTGAATGTGACGTTGCCAATGTCGAGGGTGAAGTGAGAGGCATTGGGGATGTCAGCCTTGCCGTAAAAGTTCTTGCCGGCGTCATCCTTCTCGAGGGACAGCTCGGCGTCGTCGACGAGGACCTCGGTGCCCTTGAAGAGGTTGAGGCCGCTGACGTCGAGGGTCTTGCGGAAGGTGACGTCGTACTTCCGGCTGAGACCCCGGGGCTTGACCTTGGTGTCGCCCTCGACGGAGATCTGGACGGTCTCGTTGTTGGTGAACCAGACATTGAAGGTGGTGAAGGCGTCCATGTCGGCGATGGTGACCTGCTGGCTGACGTTGACGGTCTGGTGCTTCTCGGCGGTGGTGGCGGGGAAGTCGAGGGTGGCGAAGGCGAGGCGCGGCTCGATGCCCTCGAGGTACATGGTGCCCGTGAAAGCGTCGACGTCGGCGTGGATGGAGCCGTCAGTGGTGATGGTGGAGTTGACCTCCATGAGGTAGGCGTCGGGCTCGGTCTCGAGAATGTTGACGCCGTCAATGTTGAGCTTGGCCTCGTCGAGCTTGTCCTGGGCAATGTTGGGCACGCCGACAAAGATGCTGTTTCCGGTGTGTCAGTTGGGTGGTTGTCCTCCCCGATAACAAGCAGCCAAGGGGTTGGATCGTCAGGACTTACACTAGACACACGACGAGGACGACGATGCAGCAAAAGGCGATGAGGTACGCCCACCAGAAGCGCTTGCAGTGAGCGGTGCACTTGCGCTTCTTAGAAGGCCTGCCGACGTCGGTGGTGTCACCGTGGGCGACCTGGGGGGATTCCTTGTCCGACATGATGGGCGGCTGGCTCTGGAACACGAGGATCTTTCGAACTCGGGTCGTGTGACGGTATCAAGCTCGAGGCACCAGAGCTGGGGAGACGGGACGAAGGGGGCGGAGGGGAGAGGAGGAGGAGGAGGAGGAGGAGGTGGAGGAGAGGAACGAGAGACTGGGAGTAACAGGGGTTGAGTAATTCGAGGAAGGCGGGTTTATGTATGTATGTATAGTAGTAGGTAGCCCACCATTAATTAGTACCTTGGGTTGTATGCTCGACGGGAGATGGGCCTCGTCTGGGTCGGGATCGGCGTTGGTCTTGGCTCCAAAGGCTGGAACGTGGAGGAGACATGTACCTCGTACGGGGAGGAAGAGGGAAAGAGGGCACTCGAGCAAGAGCAGACTGGCCTGCAGCTGCCAATGCCAATTCAGCCAACACGCATTACCAACGAAATGGAACCTCCTCTTCCCCTTCCCCCCAAGGTCCATGCGCCCCCGCCATCACCCAACGTATCTTGTGGGTTCCGTGAAATGGTGCGCTACGAGTCCGTAGGTGGCGTTGGGTGGTGGGTTGCAGTGGTTTGCCTAGTACTTAGTGGTAGTAGGAGTAAGTGAAGTAGGTATGGGTAACTCGTACCGCCCTCGTACAGCAGCCTGTGGGGTAAGTACCTTGGACTTCTGGAAACCCACCAGCTAGTACCTACCACGTACGTACAAAGTACCTACGGGCACCCCAGATATTGCCAGTACTAGTATTATTACCTTGGGCTACAAGTATGCCTGCCTACCTTGTGCAGTTTGCCAAATCTGCCCCATGGGTCGAAACCCGTACTGGGGACCGACCCGATGACACGATGGGGAATGTTGTTCGCCGCCGGGCACTTGAGAACCTTGTGGCGCCTGGGGCCGGGGTGGCGGGGTCTGGGCAGATTTGCACGGGCCTTTCAGTGGGCCACATCGGCGCTGCAACACCCAAAGCGGAAAGTCACCGAGAGGCCCCAGAGTCACCAGCAGCGACCCGTCCCCCCCGGACTTGGCCCCCGCATTGGCTCTAGCAGGCTTCTGTGGGCGCACTGGGGAAAGGGGCGGGTCTCGCGGAGGAGGGGGGCCCAGGGGGGCGCCCAGCCCGGCCAGCAGCCAAACACCCATGCGGCCTGCGGGTGCCGCCACAGCCCACACTCCCGATAGGCAAATGGGGGCGTTTTCTTCCCTCCTACATAGTACGAGTACCTCTGTAATTAGTTAGTTCGAAGTACTAGTCGGACCCTAGGACATGATCGATTGCCAGTTCTTCCTCGGTAGCTTGTGATGTGCGCATCCCCCCTTGCCCCCCCATGCTGCCGTGATGCTGCCGTTATGATGCCCGTCATCATCCCATCTGTCTTGGCCCCATCAAGCTCGCAACCACACAGAGCACATCGAGAATTAGTACCTACGAGTACGAGTTAGTTGTCCTCCCGCTAGGAAACTTCGGAGGGACGTCGATGACTACCTAGCGCTAAGCTTATCGGACAGAACCGTCAGAGTAATTCCCCGTTGACGGGATGGGAACAGACATCTCTTGACCCCATGATGAAGAAAAAAAAAAAAAAGGGCCAACTCACTTAAGACGGGCCGATCGCTGAACTTTGCGCCGTGTACTCGCACTAGGTAGGTACTATAGGTAGAGGAAAGGGTGGGAGGCCCACGGCACGACCGCCAGTAGCTGAGCGCCACTCCCATTGGTCAGGTCCGGTCGGGGTTTGGGGTGGGTGGCGGCGTGGCAGCAGCCGCTTTCCATTTCCACGGGACCTCGTGAACGCTTCCTAGTACTTTTTTTTTTTTTTTTTTTTTGCCCCTTTTGTACTAGTGACGCTAATAGGTAGGCGCTTCTCATCCAATATTTGCTTTGTATCCTCCCCGCGGCTATCCGGTGGTGCCTTTACGAAAATTTCCTCCTGCACACCTTGGCCCTCCGGTTCGGCTGCGATACGAGAAGGCCGAGGGCACGGACGGCTAGCACGTATTAGTTCCTGGCACCTGAACTCCCCATTGTAGAAGGTCGTCCGTCAGGCGACGAGTGCACTTATGTAGGGTACTCAGGTACATGTAACCACGGGACGCAGGCAGAAATTTTACTTTTCACAAAATAATAATATGGATCCATGGATATCAATTAGAGCACCCGTCTCCCTTTCGAAAGGCATCCAACACGAAAAAGAGTCACGAATACATTTACACATGGCACACTTTCTTTTTACACTCACCCGTACCGACTAGCTAGGTAGTACTTCCTTACTGCCATCTCCCCACGCGGGGCCATGATACGAGTATAACGTGAATTACGGCGAATATACGTCTGTCCTAGAAGACTACTCTTAAGGAGGACGGACACTAGGACGCCTCCTCCATGACTCTCTGCAGCCAAGCCTCAGCTCGGCTCGGCTCTCTCCAGTGCGCTTGCGCCTGCACGATCGCAATGAACATGTGGACGATCCCTGTAAAAGAAGAAAAAAAAAAAGAGAGAGAACCCTAGGCGAAGCCGTGTCGCACAGAATACTACGGATACTTGTACTGACTTGCCTACCTACGTATGGCTCCTCCTTTATGTCAGTGCAGGTAATCAAGACAACTTTCCATTCTTTTTTTTTGTATTTCCTCGCCTCCCCATTCAGTAATAAGAGCCCCACCACCCCCAATGCCCCGCACCCTCCTCCAATTCCACTTGTATCTCCCCTCCCCTCCAGCGGCAAACTCTCCTCCTTCGGACCCCCTCATCCTCAGACGCCTAGTCTCGGGCCCTGGACCCAGCATGCTTCCAGTAATTTGACATCTTTTTGCTTGTGACAGGCGCCTCGGATGCACGGTCAATTCATGACATGGCCCCTGTACTTGTACCTGTATTCTTGAATTGATTGCCTCTCATTTCGCTACACGGGGCAAGCCTGTGGGTTGAGCGTTCCGTTAATATACTATAGACACCGCAGCGCAACAGACACACACACACACACACTCACTCACATCCGTAATATACCGCTGTATAGGTTCATATACTCTCGTGTCACTTCTTCCGCAAACAGCTCGTGCTCATAGCTCACGTCAAACATGCCATCCCACGTCCACCCCACGGACTTGGTATACCGTACTCGTGGAAGAGCTCACTCTCGACATGTGAATATGCGGTCCTCCCCCATTTACTGTATGTACAATGCATCGCGCTCCACACCACCACCGACCCCCGGTCGGAGCCGAGGCTGCATCTGACAATAGTCCCTTGCAAATGAACATTCTATCCAAAAAAACACCACATCCCGCTTCTCTGCTCCTTCTCCCCTGTACCCGGGTACTGGAAATAGGAAAAAAAAAAAGAAAAGCAATGTCACAGCTTGGACCGCTCCCACAGGCCCCTCTTATCCAGCCCCGGATCCCCATCGTAAATGTCCCTCTCCACACGACGGGTATTAATCTGTTCATGGGGTTTCTCCGCGTCAGCACCGCTCGTTCCGGTCCCTCTCTACGGGTTAGGTATCACCACGTGTGCTGGATCACTTACAAATCTGGGGCCTAGCTCCGAGATGTTCTTGGCTCCGAGGAGACGCATGCACGTCGCCGCCTCACTCGCAAGGACTAAAACCAGCCGAAACCCGTCAGCGTATACACATACACATACACATGATACCGAATGGGACAAGACAAATGATGAGGGAGGAGAGGAGGAAGAGGAGGGAGGAGGAGGAAGAAGAAGAAAACGTACTCTCAAACATCCTCTCCACGCCCGCCTGGCCACCGGCCCCGAGGCCAAACAGCGCCGCCCGCCCGACGCCCACCGCGCTCGCGCCCAGGCAAAGCGCCTTGACGACGTCCGTCCCGCGCTTGATCCCGCCGTCCACCCAGACCTGGATCTTGCTAAACACCTCCGGGCAGTACTTGCGGATCTCGAGGAGAGTGTGCACGGCCGGCGGCGCTGTGTCCAGCGCCCGCCCGCCGTGGTTCGACAGAATCACCGCCTGCACCTGCGGCGCGTACCGGGCCGCCAGGTAGGCGTCCTCGTGCGTCTGCACCCCCTTGAGCACGATGGGCAGGTCCGTGTGCTCAGCCAGCCACGGCAGCGTCGTCTCCCACGTCAGGTCGCTGGCGGTGCCGAAGAAGAGCTGCTGCCCGACGCCGCCCCCGCCCGGCCGCCGCTCGCCGTCCGCCTTGGCGTTGCTCGCCGACTCGACCGTCGTCGTCCGGTCGAGGTTGGACCGCTCGTCGTGCTCGCGCTTGCCGGGCACGGGGGCGTCGAGGGTCAGGCACACAAACTTGAAGCGGTCGCGCATGGCGTTGATGCGCCGCAGCATGGCCTCGCTCTTGCGCCGGTGGGTCTGCACGTAGAGCTGCCAGCCGAAGACCTGGCCCGGCGCCGCGCCCTCGACGATCTGCTCGGGGGTCATGGAGGCGTTGTTGGATATGATTTGCATGGCGCCGAAGCGTGAGGCGGCCTTGGCGATGCCGTGCTCGCCGTCCGGGTGGGCGAGACGCGCCATGGCCGCGGGCGCGACGTAGATGGGCAGGCCGACCTTGTGGCCGAGCAGAGTGGTCGACATGTCGCACACAGTGCAGTCGATAAACACCCGCGGCCGCAGTAGTATGTCCCTGTAGACTGCATTGTTGAAGCTCTTGGAGTAGAGGTCGTCGCCGGCCGAGTAGTAGTACGCCCACGCCTTCTTGGGGATGAGTCTGGTGGCCTGCTTCTCGATGTCGTCGAGGTTGAGCAGGGCCTCCATGGGCAGGGGCCGGTCGTCGGCCTCCCCGTCGTCCTTGACCTCGGGCTCCTTGGCGGGCCGGACAAGGCTGTCCGGGTTCACCTGGCCTAGCCTGGCCTCGGGCTTGAGGTTCTCCTCGAGCGTGCCGGGCGGGTGGACGGGGTCATAATCCTCGGTGGCATCCTTGCCGGCGAGGGAGAGGATGATCTTGGAGCCACCGGGGTGCTGGGAGAGGAAGTCCGTGACGTCGTAGACGTTGCCGTAGAGAATGACCCAGCAGCTGTCCGGGGTGTTGTGCTTGGCGACTTGCGAGTGTGTCAGCCGGTGCGCAGAAGGGTGGGTGAGATGAGTGACTAGTAGTAACTACTAGTATGATGTATCGAACTCGTACTCGTAGGCTAGAGGCTGGGAGAGAGAGGAGAGGGCTCACCTTCGGCCGCGTCAAAGACCTTGTTGGCCATGCTGGTCGGTCAGTCGGATCAATCGGTGCACGAGATTGGACTGGACGAGCAGCGCAGCGCCGGGAGAGAGTGTCGAAGTCAAAGCTGGAAATAAAGGAAAGAAAGTTGACAATTTGACAGACACGATGGACAAAGAATGGCGGGCAAGTTGGCTTGCCCCTCGGCGGACATTCACCCGGTCTGTTCGCTCGTCGCCCTCCGTTCACGGCGGGTGAATGCAACAAGACGGTGGGGAAACCAACCCTTCTGTGGTCGCGTCGCCGCGTTGGGAATCGGTCGGCGGATCTATCCACCCTAGACCGACTTTCGGTTAGTTGTCCGTATCCCGTCATCCGCACAGTATAGTATACAGTATAGACTACAGCCTACAGTACTGTACTTGATCTCGGGAGGAGGCCACACTCAAAACTCCACATATCGTCCGTCATCTGTATGTCTTTCTACGTAAGTACGACCGCATTCAAGTTCTTTCACCAACACCACGCGATACTTGTCGCGACCGCCTCCTATTCTACCCCCCTCTATATAGACCCTGCTGGACTTCCCCATCATGCGTCCACCGACCATCATAACCCCAGCCCGGTCCATTTCCCGAATCTGCCTACGATGCCGCCTCCAAGCTGGGCCATCGTCGCCACGCCCAAGCCTTTCCTCCCGCACCACCGCCGCGCCGTCGTTGTCCCCCAGTCGCAACCCGCTCATCCAGGCCCATCAGCGCGCGGCGCCCTTCTCTCACACAGCCCGCGCCCTCTCCGCCGCCTCCAGCAACAAGGACGACAACAGCAGTAACCGCCACCAATCCTCCTCCTCCAGCAGGCCCTCCGCCCCCCGAACCCACTACGACATCTTCCCCCAGACCCTCGCCGACGGGCCCCCACCCGCGGGCCACTTCCCCATCGACACCCGCGCCCTCCGCCGCGAGTTCCTCCAGCTCCAGGCCCGCGCGCACCCAGACCTGCACCCGGCCGAGTCCAAGACGCGCGCCGCCGCCACCTCGTCCCTCATCAATGAGGCCTACCGCACCCTCGCGAACCCGCTCCTGCGCGCCCAGTACCTCCTCTCCCTCCGCGGCGTCGACGTCGCCAACGACGAGACCCTCAAGGTCGAGGAGCCGGACCTGCTCATGCTCGTGCTCGAGGCACGGGAGGAGATCGAGGAGGCGCAGACCGAGGACGACCTTGAGCGGCCGCGCAGGGAGAATGACGAGCGTATCAGGGAGAGTGAGCAGAGGCTTGATAGGGCATTTGCGGAGGACGACGTTGAGGCTGCGAAGAGAGAGGCTGTCAGGCTGCGGTACTGGGTGAATATCCGCGAGAGTCTCGATAACTGGGAGCCGGGGAAGCCTGTGGTGCTGGAGCACTAGAGACATCCCAAGACGGAACAAAGCTGTAGAATTATGCCGCGTATAGACATAGAATTGTATTCATGAATCCAAATAACCAGAATGCTTGCCACCCCTGACGCCTTGAAACGTGTGACTGACCTTGTCTTGCCCATGCTCCCATCATAACTCCTCCATCGGATCCCCCCGAACCCCTCCTCCCTGCTCATATACAACAATAATACCCCCAAGAACATCAACCCATGTTTGATCCCATATCTCTCCTCCATTTTCAAAACATCATCATCGCTCATACGCCGGCAACTGCTCATTATGATCCCCCACCCCTGGATTCGACGGACCCGCGCCGACTCCATAGCCCCGATACCCGAAACCCTCCTCTTCATCCTCCTCTCTCAGCACAGGCGCGCTTGGCTCCGCATCTGGCGCCATGTCTCTCCTCGAGGACTCCCCCTGTCTCGTGTCCATATTATCCTCCGGGATCTCCGGCGGGGCACTGGCCTCGTTCATGAGGCGCTGCCGCTCCAGCTCCTGTTTGTCCTCGCCAGGTTGCCAATCCGCTGCTGGCCTGGCGAGGTCGTCTTGCGTCGGCGCTGAAGGTGCCCCGTCACCGTGTTCCGTCTGGGGGGAGCTGGGGTTCGCGTGCGGCAGACGGGGAGTGTCGTCGGCATCGTACACGTTTTCGTCATCGGGCGGCGACGACGGGCCGGCCGGTGGCTGGCTGGGGAGTAGTCTCGTCTCAGCCTGGCGTATGCGCTCCTTCTCCGACATATTCTGCTCGTCGGGGAGTTGAGGCGCCGGAATATAGGCCGGTGACGCGTCGCTGCCATCCCCGCTCCTGGCCAAGGCTTGTGGATGATGTGACGGACCCGCGGACGTAGGGGGTTGGTGGACCGGCGGTTGAGCCCAGTACGGATGGCTGCCGTGGTGGGAAGCAAAGTAGCCGTTCGAGGGGTGCACGCTGGTGTACGGCGTGCCATAGTGATTGTCCTCGGGCTGGCTGTGCTCGGTGTGGTAAGCCTCGTCGTCTTCGCTCAGCGTTGTGCGGAGTGTCCTCGATGACGGCGAGACCCGGGGGCGAGCTTGGCCCCGATAGCTGTCCGTGGTGCCGACGACAGTCTCCATGTTCACCGCGATGACGCCCTTCTCCCGACGGAGCGGCGCCGTGTCAACGATAGACTGGCCCCGCCTCGGGCTGTAGCCATTTCCGCTCCCCTCGTACGTGCCGTTGCCCAACTGCCCCAGCCTCGAATCCTTGCTCCCCTTTAACCGATTCGATAACCTCCCGCCCAGGTCGACGATGACCTCAAGCCTGTAACTGAAAGCAATCATGTTCCCCGGGACACCCTTGATGCTGGGGAACGAGTCGTCAGGAACCTTGACCGACACCGTGACCGACGTCTGCAGCGTGGCCGGGTTGATGATGAGCGGCGCCGAGTTCTGGTCGAGGTCTTTGCGGAATATGCTCGTGGAGCTCGTCGAGGACAGGGATAGGCCTGCGATCCCGGTTTTGGACTTGGGGTAGGCCTCCTCCCTCTCCATGTGCTTCTTGTCCTCCTTTGACGTCCTGCTCAGGAAAGCCGTCGAATCGGGCGCGGAATTGATCTTGCCCTGCCGAAAGAGGGTCACAATGACGCCAGTCATGCTCTTTATGGGCTTGATGTGCTGAACCGACACGCGGACCGACACCGTGTCTCCTGGCAAACATCCACCTTTCAATAGCTCAACCGTGGCCGTGATGGTCTTGTCGTCCACGACCTGCTGCTTCGCGGATGCGACTTGAGCCAGCTCTGCTCGGCTTAGGCACCCAGTGCTGACACTCCGGCTGCTCTCACCGCTGAACTCGCTCCGCACGTCGCTATGATCTGGATATCGCGCATCAGGCGGACGGTCGCGACTCGAGTCTTCGGTATCTACGGAGGGGACGGCGGAACCCGTGTCGGAAGCGATGTCGTTGCTCGTCGTTTCCGGCGTCGCCGGCGCAACCTTGTCAAGCGTCATGGACTTCTTCCTCCGTGTCCGCTTCGATACCGGTTCCAGGAAGATGGTCCGAGGGCTCGGCACCCGTATCAGTCCAATATCAACCTTTTCCACCAACGTCACTTTTCTGTCGCAGGTGGTCGTGGCTGCGATCGAGGTTGGCCGCGTCAATGTTGCCGATATCATGTAGGAGATGGACCCTCGCTCGAACTACATAGGCACATGTCAGCACCTCAGACTCCTAGGCCATAAAATCCCAATACACTCACATCAATGCTGCTTGGTAATTTCTTGGAGGGAAACGCCAAGTCGAAACCAAACTCATACTTGCCAGCCTCCAGCCTCCCATCCCCGCTGAGCACCTGCTCATCCTGGAACAAGCTCGCGAACCCATTCCCGTGATACTGCGGCTGCTCAGAGCTCCCGTGGGGCAGCAGCGACGGCGCCACGCTCTGCGCCTTGGCCGCCAGCGCGGGGTCCTTGTGGACGCGCACGTACCCGCTGAGCGCGACGGTCAGGTGGGTGATGCGGACGGGCTTGACGACGACGAGGATGACGGAGCCGCGGACGTGGTCGCCGGCGGTGTACTTGCGGTGCGTCTCGAGCGGCTGGATGTGGAAGTCGGCGACATTGCGGTTGCGCGTGCGGAGAGGTATGGGGAGACTGAGACGGGAGAGCAGGCCGGGGCGCGAGAGCAGGCTGGAGCGGGAGGGGGCGGCTTGGGAGGCGGAGGAGGACTGACGCCGGCCCAGCGCCGGCCTACCACCGCTGCTGCTGTCGTTGCGCGCAGACGGCGACGCGTCGGAGGAGCCGTTGTCGCCCGTGGAGGAGGAGGAGGAGGGTGGCGCGGCAGGTGCGGCGGCAACGGAGGACCGGGGCGTGCTGGAGGAGGCACTGGCAAGCGAGGGCGGCGACGATGACGACGACGACGAGAGGCGGCTCTGCATCCCCGGTTGCGAGGCGGGCGGCATCGGCGAAGCGGCGATGAGGAGGTACGCGCTGTCGTCGTCGTGGTGGGTGATGTCGCGGGTGGGAGGGAGTGACGAGGGGGGAGGAGGGGGAGGGGGGGGGGGTTNGGTTTGGTAGATGGGAATGGGGTGGAGTTGGCGCGAGTTGTGGTGAAGGGGGGGGAGGCTGGTGGTGAGGCTGATGCTTTTGAGGCTGGAGAGTTGCGCTGGGCAGGGGATAGAACCCGGGCGTGTTTCCTGTGACGCGATCGCCGCCCTCGGCGATGGCGGTTGTTTGCGCTGGTGTTGCGATGAGATCGCAAAGTCGTCGATTTCGGCGGCGGACAGGGCGAGTGGAGCTGTCGGATCCAGGCAATGGGTTGATATTCAGGTAGGCAGTGAGATGGTAACACCCATAAAAGTCGCCTCCTTGCAGGAGTAGGGTGGTGGTGATGGTGGCAGCGGTGGCAGCGGTGGTGCAGCTGCGGGTTGGTGGGCCTGAGCCAGTGGACCGTGGTGGTGGTTAAAGGTGGGGCAGGAACGTCCATGGAGTCCTGGACCGGACCTGCCGAAGGTCTCATCAGCTAGGCCCAGGCTCCCAGCAGGTGAGAGGCCCAATAACAGCGCTGCCCGCCCATTGCGATACCACGGTTCGGCTCTATTGTTGGCGGCAGCATTCCGAAATCCGATCCATCCATTCCACCACATGATTAGTAGGAAGAATGCTGGCCATCTGTGGCTCCATGTCTCGACTGGAATGCGCCCGAGTGAACCTTGCAGCCTCCCGAGGAAAACCCCCCCCCCCGAAAGCAGTTGGACACTCGACGTAACCCCCAAGGCGAGAGAACCCCTCGAACTCGCATTCCGCTCTTCTCCGAACGATAATCACGACTATTTGGCTGCGAGTAGAACCCCTAGTCTTTCGATCAATCATTTGGTACATGGTGCTAGGCAAAGCACTCTCTCTACCTACTTATTATGCAGTTCTTACTCGCTCTATCTTGTGTGATGTATACAACAATGCCAACAATGCCATGCCCCCCAATTCACGTTTGACCATGCTAGAAGCAGAACCACACGCCCTTTTTCCTCATAGTACGCCCGACCCAATGCTCATGTATGCAATCGTCAAAACCCAGAATCTTCTTAATCAAGTGCTTCGCCGCTCAAGATGCTCTTTAAGATCCCCGAGCCGATTCCGTCCGTCATGGACTCCATGTCTTTCTCTCCAGTCGCGCTGGCAATCCGCCTCTCATTGCCACTTGCCGCCGCCGTCGCCTTGCGGCCCCTCTTGCTCGGCGTCTGCGGCGTCATAAAGCTTCCATTCTTCCCCTCGACGGCATTGACCAAGCCCAGCGTCTCCAGACTGCCCACCACTTCCCGAAACTCGGAGCTCGAGAGCGGATGAAGAACAGACTCGCGCGTGCAGAGGCGACAGTATGTGTCAAACAGCATCTTGACCGTGGGCGCCAGTATTGTCTGTGACTTTGACGGTGTTCCGGCTGCCTCTGCCGATTTGGCCTTCTCTCTGGCACGCTTCTCATAGGCCACGAGGGCGCAGAGAGCAGCCTTCTGCTGAAGGTTCAGGGCCTTCATACGCTGTGTGGTGCCATTGCTGAAGGCGGCCGCTGTGACCTTGTTGAGGTGAGCGATCGAGGCTCGCGGGGCCGTTTCCACCGTCAGGCTTTTGAGCGATTCCGCCATGACCTGGACGATGCTCTTGGACCGGCCATGCCCGGAGGCGTCGTTGACCTTCTCGCCGAGAGGCCTCTTGGACGGGGTTGTCTGCAAGAGCTTCTCCCTGGCCTCATCCTCGTGCTTCGACCTCGTCTCCATCTCAATCAGGTCCAGAGCTCGGCGGCAAATCTCAAATGCCTTGCGCAGGTCCCCAGTCTGGCTCGACACCTTCCGGGAGCACAGCTCAATGGCCGCGGGATGAATAAATGGGACGTGTGCCTCTTTGCCCTGCGGCATGAGGGACTTGAGTCGGGTGGTGATGATGTGTTTGATCTGAGGGGCGGTGTACGGGAGGAAGGGAAGGAGCTCGGGCTTAAGGTTCATGGACTTGAGCCGAGGGAGAAAGCGGTCTGTGAGGTCCAGGGCGTTGGCGATGCCGACAAGAGTGAGCCTCGAGGGCTTTTGCAGGGACCATTCGAATAGCCGGTACAGGCACTCTAGCCCCATTGTCAGGATGTGGTCGATTTCATCCAACATCACCAGGTAAACTGTCGGCGACGTCTTCTTCTTGGAGCAGAAGAGCTCCTGTAGTGTGCTGAGGGCGTCTGACTCTGACAAGTCGTGGCCATTGCCCGATACCGCCTCCAGCAGGGTGTTGTACAGGTCCTTGGACGACTTGATGCTCATGCAGTTGACGTACGCAGATTGCACACCCTCCGTTTCCGAGTGCTGCCGGAGGATCTCGGTGACCATGGCGCTCTTGCCAGTCCCAGGGGGTCCGCTCACGTAGAGACAGCCGCTGGGAGATGTAGACGAGGGAGAGCACCGTTGCAGGAAGCTAGCCAGCTGCTCTCGTTCCGATTCACGTCCGATGAGCTGGCCAGGCTCCGCCCCATGGGCGAAAAGTTGGCGTGCGGAGTGGTAGATTGTCTGGATGGTAGAGGGAGAGGCGGGAGAAGAGGGCGTCATCCGCTTGAAGAGCTTGCCAGCAGACATGACCACATGTCGCGGCGTGCCGGGCTGGCTGGACAAGGCATCGCGGTGACGCGGGGTCGAAGGAGTAACAGGCGGGTTCTTATATGTTCGTTGCCGCTTTGCGGGAAGCTCGCTGAGGACATCCTCATCCTGGTCGGGGACCGTCTCCGGGTCAAGGTTCTCGTCGTTATAGATGACGGGTTTGGTGGCGGCACGTCGCGGCCTCTTGCTGGGCGTCTGTGGAATGACTGCAGGTACGATAGATGTGAGCTGGAGCTGCCTTGATGTTTTCCAGATCCTTTCCCCAACAGTCGCACTTACCAGCTTCCACGGCGTCCCGTGTCCTCTTTCCCAAGGTGGCAGAGGGCATCTTGCAATGAGGCAAGAGTGGTTGATACCAAAGTCCTACAGTAAGGGAAATTCAAATGCTAGATGGGATGCACTTTCCAAAAGGGATCAGAAGAATCAAGATGCAATGCAGGCCGGAAGCGGGAGCGTCAATGCAAAAAGGCAGGCAGGAAGTGAGGAATTGGTGATTTGGATGTCGAAGCGGGCATGAAGGAGGACTGGCGGGCCGCCGGAGTTTTGACTCGCCCACGGGAGCTCATCCCAGCCGCGCGCCCATTATAATCCCTGGCGTCGGAACGCGTCTCAACGCGGCACAACGCGTCGCCCCATCATTGGGTACTAATAGTGCAGCAACGGGGCTGGTCCGTGCGCCGAAAAGCAGGTGCGCGGTCGCGGGGCCGGTCGCTGTAGCGCGTCGATTGGCCCTCAACCATCAACGACCGGACGATTGATACAGTACTACTTAGTACAGAAGGTAGCTTTTGCCAGTACGTACCTTACCGAGTCAACTACGTCATGGAGACCCTGAACGACCACCACGACACCATCACCACGACGGACGACTCACTTAGCAATCAATCTCTCGACTCATACGTTCTTTTCAACTTGCCTCCTTCTGTAATTCCCCAACTTTCGAACCTAAATCGCAATTTCACAATGACAACGTACATGCCATCCATCACCATTCCGCAGGCAGTGTTCCTGCAACCCGCCGCCTCCATCGCCCTGCCCATCGCCCTCGGCAGCGCGGTTGGTTACTCAACACGCCGTTAGTTCCGGACCATCCAAAACCAAAAAAAGAAGCCCACGAGTCCAACTCATCGCTAACAAATGGCGCCTGGCATTCAGAGACCAAAGAGACCTACATGGCTCTCAGGCAGCCTCCTCTGCGCCCTCCGCCCTGGATCTTTGGCCCCGTCTGGACCGTCCTCTATGGGTACTCTCAATCCTCCCCCATTTTTGACACATGCTTCCCATCTCCGAACCTACTTGGACTGACTAGCCCCCCTATTAGCATGATGGGCTACGCCGCCTACCGCGTCGCAAACATCGGCCTCTCGCCCTTCTCCTCCCCAGACACCATCCGCACAACCCGCCAAAGCATGACCGTCTACACCATCCAGCTCGCCCTCAACCTCGCCTGGATGCCGCTCTTCTTCGGCGCCCGCCGCCCCGTCGCAGCCACGGCCGACATCCTGGCCCTCGTTGGCGTAAACGGCTATCTGACGTACCTCTGGTCCAGCATCGACCAGGTCGCCGCCTGGTGCCAGGTGCCGTACCTGGCCTGGCTCGGCTTTGCGACGTACCTGTGCGCTGGTGTTGGTCATCTCAACGGGTGGGATTTGTCGGATAAGACGGTGAAGAAGGAGGGCAAGCAGAACTGAAATGATTTATGTGGAGTGAGGGCTCTGCCCGAAAGTTGAATGGGAAATTGGTATAGCCATTGTATGCGTTGTATATATATCGGTTGTCTATATCCTTTGGTTGCTCACGCACGAATACTGACCAATGCCCTCCCACGCACGAGGCGTCTAAGATCAAAATGTCCAAGAGAATAAGAAAAACCATGACAAACGCCGTCTAATGCAGACCCGAAATGTGCAAGCAGTAGACATCCAAACCCACCCCTCCTAACATCTCATAGCCAGCGAGGGTAGTGGTCGTCTCGAGCATGCCTGCTCCTCTATAGTTGGAGAGGCAAGTTGCGCTTCAAACCGTCGTATACCATGAATATAAACGCCGAGCTGGGCGCCGAGCGCAGGCATGTGATGCCGCAACCCCGGTACATGCCTCGAACGCCATGCTGCCGCCAGAGGGCGAGACCCTCGTTCCAGAACGTGCGTTTCTCCTCGAGGCCGCCGACAGGCACGGTCTGCATGCGGGACTTGATGGTGTCGGCGGGGAAGAAGAGGAAGTTGTACGACACGCCCGCGGACGCGCCGGCAATGGCCTGCTGCCAGAGCGGCAGCGGCTTCGACAGGATGGCCTCCCTCTCCTCCTCGGACTCTGCCGACTGAGCGGCGAGCCGGTAGAACATGGCTGTGGTGGTCTCCTTGGCGCCGAACCAGGCGGAGCAGCCGCCAGCCTCACGGATCAGGGTCCCCAGCTGGCCGTGCCAGAAGCCCCTCAGTCCCTCGTGTTTGAAGACGTCTCGGATTACGGATATCGGTCGCAGGGAGGCGGTCGCAGACGTCGAGCCGTCGGCCATGGCCGGAGCTTGGATCTTGCACTTGACCAGCTCGATCGGGGTGAGGACAAAGGACGTGAACGCTCCGGAGAAAGCGCCGGTCATCCACAGCTCAGGGAGGGACAGCCCTCTCTCGCGGGAGGACAGGCCGGTGGCGAAGAGCGTCTCGCGGCCGAGGCTCTCGAAGAGGAATAGGCTACCATTCTCGGCGGCGGCGCCCACGAGCGGCGCGCTGATGCCCCGGTATAGACCGCGGAAGCCGTCGGCCTTTATCGATTGTCGGAAGCAGTCCAGGGGACCGGTGTATCGCAGGGGCAGGTGGTCGGGCTGGCTCTGTAGCCGGACTTTGACGGTGTCGAAGGGGTATTCAATGTATTTGCCGACGACGCCGGCTACCTAGTATGGGAGGGCTAGGTCAGTTTGACGTCTCCGAGCGACAGCGCACTGGGCAGTGTAGACGGGGGCGTACCGATCCATAAAAGATGTCCTCGACCGCCTCGAGAGCGGCAGTCTTGCCGTTGGTCGCGAGGTCCCTCCGAGCCCGCGTGGTCTCTACCGAGACGGGGCTCGGCTCCATCATCCACGCGCGACGAGGAGCCGCTGTGGTGGGCGGGTACGAGAAGAGAGAGACGGAGAGATTGACCGCGGCGCGCCGCCGTGCTAAGTTACGAGGCGGATTCTTTGGGTAGTAGGTACTACCAGGTAGGTAAAAGGGAAACGAAGGTAGTATACTGCCGTACGTAGATGCCTAAACGTGGAAGAGTTCTCCCCCTGCAGATCCTAGGGCGCGGCTGCCCACCAGGTCGTCACGGAAGAGCTTGTCGCGGGGAAGCGCAGAGGCATCGTGGACCCGGAAAGAGGAACCGATGCTTGAGGGAGCGAGCGAAAGGGAAGAGGGAAAAGGTGAGAAGGGGAGAGGAGGAGAGAACAGGTGGGTATGAGGGATGGATGGATGGATGGATGGATGGATGAGTCGATTTTTTAATTAATTTTTATTTTTTTAACATGCTCGTGGTCTGATGTGACGGTGAGCAACTTGGGGGACAGTGGGTGCGGTGCGGTGCTGTCGGTCGGAATCCGGAACTCGTCCGTCATTTTTGGGGATGGGATTGGGGCTGGGATGGTTGATTTTTCTCTCTGGCGTTTTCCTTATCAATCGCCCCACTCTTGTCCCGACCGACCTCCGTCCTACTGCCGAGCTTGTCGCTTTTTTTATGACTGGATCCAGCTCC
This sequence comes from Hapsidospora chrysogenum ATCC 11550, assembly GCA_000769265.1. NCBI lineage: Eukaryota > Fungi > Ascomycota > Sordariomycetes > Hypocreales > Bionectriaceae > Hapsidospora > Hapsidospora chrysogena. Next base: position 95,584 of record JPKY01000039.1, read on the forward strand.
GGCGGGGCACACCGGAACATGAAATGTCGGAAAGGGCGCATTTCCTTGCGCCATGCCCAGCTCCCAAGTGCCAGGTGTTTAGTACAAGTTGGACGGCGCCATTCATGCATGCCGACATGCGCTAACAACAAGCACCGTAGGCCGCGGTACCCAAGCACATTGCTCGCGGGGGGAAAGGAAGCTGCATCATGAATGAGTGATTTCATGGACACTGGCCCCATTAGAGGACGTACGAGGTACTCGTACTAACGTCAGTAGCCAGCGGAAAAGCTCGAGCCTCGGCATCATGCGAGTATCTCACTTGCATACTCCATATGAATTGCATTTACTATATACCTAGGTGATAAATAGGTAGTAATACGTTTTAGTAGTACCCTGGTAATGCTATAGCATCCCGCCAAACAGCCACCCCGTGGCCGAGAATATCCAACACCTTCCTCGGGCACAACCGACTTCCTAGTGCCCGTAGCCATCATAATTCGTCCATGAAGGGGTAAAATAACCATTCAGACACATGTGATCGCGGTGAGGCCCCTCCACTACTTGCGGAGAGCCAGGCTACTGCTTCTTCTTGTTGGAATCGCCCTTCTTCTCCTTCTTCGGGCTGGGCTCCTCACGATCCTTCTTCTCAGCGTACCACTGACCAGCCTGGAGAACCAGCACGCCGATGAGGACGAGCGCAAGGATGGTGTTGCTCGCGGCGAGCACCTTGAGGCTGTCCTCCCTGCCCAGGATGACCTCGCCCTGGACGCGGCCCTCGCGCGTCGTCTTCCACTCGTCGGTGTTCCAGACGCCCTCGCTGACGGCGCGCAGGCCCTTGATCGTGTTGGACGTGTAGACGGCGACGCCAATGAGGTACAGGATCGCGGAGGCGCCGTCGAAGAGCAGATTCGCCTCGCTGGGGCGGTACATCTTGATGGCGAAGCCGCTGAAGGCCGTGGCCAGGACGATGTTGAGCACGCGGCTGATGAGTGGCGGCGACTGGTGCATGAAGCGCAGGTGCGTCTCCAGCTGGTCAAAGTAGGCGGCCGACACGGGCTCCTTGCTCCACAGGAGGGGGAAGTCGTAGGGGAGCGCAGCGAAGAGGAGGCCGAGGAGGAAGCATGTCGCTGGTGGGTGGGTCGGGCATGTTAGCAGGTAGTCTCCTGGGCTGGGTAAAGGGGTCTGCGCGCGCGCGCGGGTGATGGATACGTACGGCCGATGATCATAAAGGTCGCAAAGGAGGTAGAGCCATAGTAATTGGCCGACTTGGTCGTCTTTGACCAATCCACCATGGAAGACATGGCTGCGCCAGGTAGAGAGTGCGGAGGCGCTGGTTTTGTTGGGNGGGGGGGGGGGGGGGGGTTTAGGTGAGACGAGAGAGTGCTGTCGCGACGTTTGAGGAATGGCCAAACACGACAAGAACACCTTCTCGTCGTGTGCGTAACAGGTCGTTCGTACGGGTTCGTCGCCGGCGAAATAGTGCCGAGGATGCTGTCAAAGTCGGAGGAGGGTGACGAAGGGAGATTTGTGTGTGCAGCCAACTTGGCGATGGATCTTACCTACTATGTACGTGTACACTTGGGAGGTTTAAGGTAGGCAGTAATAATTACTAAGGTACAGACGTAGCCCCATCTACAATGCGCCTTCAAGTTGTCCACATAAACCCCAGCTGAGCGATGGATCCCGCATTGCCCCACCACACCCACCAGGCAATTTGAGGCGAGGTACGTAGTACTAGTACCGACGTACCTCATGCTCAAGTGCGCCAACTCGTCACGATGCATCAGCCACAGCAAACCGCAATGCGCAAAAGGCAAAGAAACGAACAAAATAATATGAACTCTTTTATATTCGCACCAGAATATCTACCGCATGAACTCGACTGCGGCGCCAAAAGCAGTTCCATGTCCGACGTCAAAGTCTCCCATCGCACGACACGCTTGTAAGTACTACATTACTACCTACCAGGTACTAACGATACCAAGTACTTAAGCAGCACGTCGCCCATGAGACAACTCACCCGGTTGTTCCTATTAAAATATATGTTTGCCATTGGTATCATCATTATTCATAATCGTCATATAGCCAAATGTCCCAACCCCCGCTCGCGAGCCGCCCCCTGGACCGCAGCCTTGACTCTCTTCACCGCATCTCGCCAGCCCTGCTGTCCTCTCCCCTCGACTCCATCTTGCTCAACGAGGAGGTCGAGCCACCGGAGCAGCTTAACAGCCTTCTCCATGTCCCGCTCTTCCAGTACGACCCGCTCGAGATACTTCTCCAGAACCTCCACGTCGGCACCATGAGGGCCGTCATCTCGCGTCTCCGTGTGCCACGCGTCCAGCATCTCCTTGATCTCCACCGCGGAAGTCGTCCGTAAGCCGGAAAACGTAATCTTGGGCGGAGGCGCGGGGAACTCTATCCTCCGTTGGCCTCCGGGTAGAGCAGCCTCGGCTTCGGTGTTGTGCTGTTGCCTCCTGGGAGGAGCGTCGAGCCCTGACCGCTGGGCCAAGATTCTGCGCCGGTGGTCGGCGATCACTTCCTTGCGCACATCTTCCGGCAGCTCAGCCAGGAACTCGGCGTCCAGCTCTTCGATAACTTCTTCCTGAGGCCCTTCACTGCCAACCCTTGCGTTCCTAAAGTTGGTTTGAAGGAGCCCCGCCTCAGCATCCCTCTGCCTCTGGGCTTTACCAAACAGGCCCCGGATGCCACCCCGTTTCGTCGGTGTCGTCGGCTTCCTGGGTTGTATGGTTCGGTCCTTGCGTGGCGAGCGGTGCGCCGCCTGGGCAGGTTTGCGTCCATACGAAGCTAGCACCTCGGCTTTGACATCGTCTGGCAAAGCATTGAATACCTCCGCATCCACTTGAGAAGGAAGAACGTCGACAGCCACGGGGCTCTCCGAACGGGATTTCCCGACAGGTGAAGCTGACCGTGAGATTGCTGGCGATGCCTTCTGTGCCATGAGCTTGCTTCGGATATCATTCGGCAGCTCTGCGATAACCGCAGGGTCCGCGTTACTTGGGATGAGAAACTGCGTCCCCGACACATTGAGCGGCGTCCTCGCCCTGGCATCCTTCTCCCCAGCTCTAGCCAAAGCCATGGCAGGATGAACTTTTTGCTTCCGCGGGGTCAGGGGATCATCGGCGATGGGATCGCTTTCGTATCCTCCGGGCCGGGCTGTGCTGGCCTTGGTGGGACTCTCACTTTCGTCAATTTGCTCCGTCGTTGAGTTCTTCCTTCCCGATGAAGGCCCAGTAAAGGCAGCATTAAACGTCAACTTGCGCTGACTACCTTCAGGCGCGGATGGATTGGACTTGATCGGTTCGAGCTTTGTCATTTGCACGCCCAATCCGCGGAGGTCCCCGGGACTGAACTTGAACGATCGCAAGATGGACACGGCTTCTCGGCCGATTGCCTCACAGCTGTGCGTGGCCACCCCAAATGTCGTGCTTTTGTTGAACACGTCACACTTGCCATGACCTAGATGCTTGGCGGGGTCCAGAGGTGCATCCAGAGAGCGTCTCATGATCTTCATGGTGAGTTGCGTCCCTTTGACCTGCTCATTGAGCAACCGCCTCTCCAGCTCCTTGGAGAGGTTGTGGACGAACTCTTCGGCCTCCGGCTGGCTGATGAAACGGATCCCCCAGTTTACTTCCGCTGAAACCGATTTGCGAGGCGGCTGCTCGCCAACTTCCACTTTGTCAATGCCGCGTGCGTAGTCCCAGAGCTTCTCTCCCGTCTTTGGCCCCAGGGCGGAGGAGAGCCGCTCTCTCGAAAGATCCCGAAGATCTTTGACGAACCTGACACCGATCTCCTCCAGCTTGCCACGGATGCTGTACGCGACTCCCGGTAAGTCTTCAGCTTTGAGCTCTCCTATGACGTCGAGAACATCCTCCGGTCTGAGCTGGTACTGGCCTGCGGGCTTGGCTTTTCGCAAGGCGACTTTTGCTTGCAAGATGTTTCCGCCGATGCCGGCAGAAACGTGGCATCCGGTCTTGTTCTCGATGCTCTCTCGCAAGGTCCACGCGATCTCATCAGCCTTTTCTTGCTCCCTCCATATACTCCCCTCATCCACACCGACACCCTGTGAGCCGGTGGCGGATAGGACCACGGAAGATATGTCCACGAGGGCCTCGTCGACGCTGACACTTTGGACAGTCCCCCCTACCTGGAGTATTGACTCGTAGAAGAGTCGACTGGCTTCCTCATATGCAGGAAAATCGTATGGAAGGACCTTTAGATCACCGCAGAGCTCAAGAGCACGCTTCATCCACATCCCATTCTTGACGCCGTATTTGCGGGCGGGATAGTTGCAACTGGCGATTTCAGATCCGGCCCCAGACCCGTGGGCAACCACAGCAGGTTTGTCTGCGTACTCCGGGTGCCGTTTCAGGGAAACGGCGCAGAAGAAGCTGTCGAAGTCGACGTGCATGATGTACCTACGCGAAGCAGGGTTTCTCCGCACAGGCTTGCCACCGGCTCCCTTTTCGGCTGCCATCCGCTGCATCTTGGATTTGAGCTCCGCCTTCCAGGTCGACAGGTGATGCAGACGGCTCTCCGAGTAGAATTGTTTCAGGAAGTCCGGGTTGGCAGTGGATGATTTGCGCATGCGAGGATCCGAGAGGAGCCAGGCATTGTGCTCCTCGGGGGTGACATTCTTCGGAGGGTCCGAATTCCTGGAGACGGCCTCGCTGTGAATCCGAGTACTGGCCAGGGATTCAAGGGTGGGGTCTGCAGGCGGTGCGTCTGAGACGACGAGATCACGTTCGACGTTCGGCGGTTGTCCCCCTTCCTTGGGCAACTTGCTTGGTGTTTCCAGAGAAGGACTCTCTGTACTCGCAGGGCCGGTTGACTTGGCTGCCTCTGAAAGGGGAGAGCGCTTTGGTGTGTTCGTCTTTTCCACCATCTGACTCCAAGGCTGGCTAGGAGCGCCTGAACCCGAGTTCTTGAGCTGGCTGGTGTAGAAGCTGCTGTCTGTCTGCTCACGGTAACCTTGCCTAGATCGCGGGCTCACCTGCGTCACACCCTTGATCCCGTCAAACTTGAGGACCTTTTGCCTTGGCCCTTCGTCGAGGACTCGGTAATCAGCCCATGGGAGAAGCTTGCCGGCGGCGATGGAGTCCATGATCCAAGCTGGCTTGACGATACGATACCGGCTAAAATCGACAGACTTCTTTGGAGGGAGGGTTGAGGCGATGATGTGGGTCGCCATGGTTTTTGAATCGAGATACTGGAGAAACCCGCCCCCGTGCTGAACGATTTCGCGATGAAGGCTGCCCACAGCGTCAGCCACAGGTATGGACGAGAGTGTCGCGTCAAGTGACCCAAAACTCACATGTGCAGGGGAGGCTGCGTATATCCAGTGACATGCGCTACGATGCCCTTGAACAGCTGCGGCTTGTCGGACGCTGAGCGCATGTCGGCATCGAGGTTCTGGAGCTTGATCTTCTTGCGCCGGAAATAGTCGCCGAAGCCGTTGAACTCGCTCCCTTCGTACTCCTCCCCTCCCTCATCGGTGAAGCTATGTCCCTCGATCCGCTTCCGGACCAGGGACGAGTTCTTGTCGAGCACGCTGCCCATGGTGAATGGCCGGCGATCCCCGAGGTGCCCGGTGGTGTCGAGGTTGGGTTCACGGAATGGAGATACACGGCAAGGAGCGTTGCTGAGAGCTTTCGACTCAGACGAGCTTTGGAGTCATTTCAGAATCCAAGTCCATGGTGGAAATCCTTGAAAAAAAGAATCACCTTCGTCGTGAAACCAGTACTGCGATATCGAGAGCAACAAGTGGCTGCTGGTGGCGACGAGGTAATACCATCCGCGTTAAGTGGAGCGCGGTGGCGCGCCATTCACACGTCAACTCGTGATCAGCTGTGAGAGGTCACGTGTACGGGTACAAGTACTATGTGTACCTGGCGCATCATCAACTCTCTTCCCACCTTTCATTCCTCAAGTCCAAATCCGACCTCCTCGTTCACTGCTGACAGAGCGACGAAATCGTCTCATCGCCAAGTGAGACGTGGGAAGGACCTGGGTTCGAGTGTTGACAATATCCATGATCCCTTGTTCCGAATTGTGGTCAAACTCCCAACGTCAGCAGCTTTACCCCTGCTCCCGGCGACATATGGCATCTGTCATCTTTACATCTCGACACGGGGTTTTCAACGGCGGGTAACGGAAGATTCCTCGAGGTTCTTTCATATTTACATATACGTGTCTTTTGTGAATCCAGCTCATGAATCCAGCCCATGGCCATTCACATGCATCCTCGAACACCAAAGTAGTAACCCACTCTTCAGGCTCACATTCTACTACCAACCTAGGCACCGAGCTGCTCGATGATGGCGTTATAGGCGTCCTTGGGGGCGAAGCTGCCGTCAAAGAGCAGCGGGTTGTCGCCCTGCCTCCAGGAGTCCTAGTCGAGACGTTAGCCCTGGCATCATTGATTCAACGGGTGACCGGAAATAGGAAACTCACCTTGTCGCTGACACCCCAGACGGTGATGCCCGTGCACTTCTCGACGTCGAGACAGGCCTGGACGACGGCAGTGTAGTCCTCGACGGGCGAGTTGCGGATGTCGAGCTCGGTGATGGCGACCTCGTTGACAGGGGCGGACGCCAGCTGCTCGAGAGCGCCGTGGACATTGGCGCCCATGCCCTCCGAGATGTGGGTTTGAGTGCCTGTTTCGCAAGCATCAATATATGAAGCGCGCCGAGGGAGGATTTCGATTTCCGGACTTACCAATGCCGTCAATGGGCACGCCAGCCTCGACCCACTTGGTCACCAGCGACACCATGCCGTTGACCTTGCCATAGTTGGCCTGGTCGAGGTTGTAGTCGTTGATGTAGAGGATGGCGTCGGGATCAGCCTCGCGGGCGGCCTCGAAGGCGATCTGGACGAACTCCTCTCCCAGGAGACGGGAGAAGACGGAATCGCGGAGGGTACCGTCCTCGTTCAGGATCTCGTTGACGACATCCTTTGGGATTCGCGAGTCAGCAAGAGGGTCGCAGGGTCACCCGCACGTGCCTCGAAATCTTTAACTTACCCAGTGGAAGATCTTCCCCTTGTAGCGTCCCATGACGGTAGCGACATGGTTGCGGATAGCCTCACGGAGCGTCTCGGCATCTCCGATGTTCTCCACCCACCCGGGGAGCTGCGAGTGCCAGATCAGAGTGTGGCCACGGATCTCCTTTCCGTTCTCGACGGCCCAGTCGGCGAGGAAGTCGGCTGGCCCCCAGTTGTACGATCCCTGGGTACTCTCGAGCGAGCCCCACTTCATGCTGTTCTCGCCGGTGACCTGGCCGAAGTTGGCCTGGATTATGGCGGCGTTGGACTCCCTCTGCAGAAGGCCCTGGTCCGTGGCGACACCGAAGTAGGTCTTGCCCGCGGCGACGAAGGCATCATGGATGCTGGCGTCGGCCTGCCTCTCATGGATGGCGGGCAGGGCGGCGACGAGCGGCGCCGCAGCGGCAATGGCGGAGACCTTCATGTTGACGACTGTCGGCAAAGGTGGGCGAGAGCTGGACGTGGAGTTCCTGAATAAATGGCAGGGCGTTGGCTCAAGAAGTGCTTGTCAGGGTGAAGCGTCGGTTGAGACCTTACAGTGAGGCCCTCCGACGGGGACCCGGACGGGATTTATACATGGTGATGAGTCCCTCTCCGGTCACTTACAACAACACCAATATTCATCAATCGTTCATGCCTTCGTGTCAACGTCTGGAGATGTGTTTGCTGTACGCGACGCCCGTAACAGGCTAAACGCGACGGAGCCAAAATCTCCGATTGTTCGCAAGAAGCGTTGATCGACAGCACACTATGGTTGAACCCGCCAACGGTCACCCCTCACGACCCCAGATACATATGCGCGCCGGTTTCGAAACTTGATCCTAGCCGGTTATAGGAAACGGCTTTTACATACCCGGACTCCATAGGGAAGTGCCGCTGACGTGGGTTCCCTGTGTTTCGTCCACCGCTTCGCAGCCAACTCGTGTTGTCCCATCCAAGTCCCGAGGCGACGCGTCGGGTATTGCCTGTCTACCACTGCCGCGCATGGAGCATTAATGCCGGGAGTTGAATCTGCCTAAAGCCCCAGAACCAGGAGTCTGTATGCATGTACAGTACTCGTACGTACATCACGTCCTCGGCACGGCATGACAGGGTGGTATTCCCCCACTGCCATCTATGTATATATCACAAGCCCCCATCCTCTTTACCCCAACGTCGCTGTTTGGAGGCCGGCGTCATGCGGGGAATGCGGACAATGAAACGTCAGGCACACAGGCACGTAGGAGTCCCGGACGTATCTGATGCTCCCACCATGCGCACCAAACAAGGGAGAGGAGCGCGAAACAGCAGCCCCGGCGACTTCGGAGCCGGATGACATGCATTATTAACGTGTTGGAGCCGCTCCAACCAGAATCGTCCCCATTTGCTTTTTTTATTTATTTTTTTATTCGGAAAATAAATGACGTCTGAAATCCATCGATGCCGGCCGTATTATCCGCTCGCGACATTACCAAAGGCGTGGCTGCTCGGGCCCCTCTAACCTCAGCAACTGGTGCACACCAGGAACAAACATGGGTTGCGGAGGCATCCTCGCCGCCTCTCCCCCGGGCTGCCATGAAAGCGGATTTTGTATATGGGGTGGAAGTGACGATCGTTCCCCTAGCAGATACATGGAGGATCAGGTAGATGATGAGTGTCCGCTAAGCTATTAGCAAAGATCGCCAGTAGTTTCCCCCGTCTTCGTAAAATGGAACGTCCTTTTCAGCCGGCGGATGAAGACAATGATTGTGTTCTTCCCGAATTGAATCCAGACGTTGACGCTTGGTCATGAATTCTTGGTATCAGTCGAGGCTCGTCCGTCCGGCCGTCTAATGCTTCCGTGTGGGCGTGATGGGGTTTGGAGGTACATGTAGGAGCGGTTATGTCACAGGACTCATGGATTAGCAACACCAAGCCGGACATTGCGACAAAGCGCCTAGGGCGCTGAAAACTCAGTGCGTTGGTTGTTGGGGTCTGCCGTGTGGATAAAGGTGGATCACAATAGGAGAATCAAAAGTAGCAAGCTTGATTGATGAAGGTGATGATGATGATGCTACCGTAGGTACAGACTACGGTAAGCTTAGGAAAGGAAGTGGCCATGTGGGTGCAAATAAATCAGGCAAGTGTAGGCTTGAGGTGTGGCTTGAGGGGTGGACAAGCCACATCTTCCCCACCAGCCACATCAATGACGATCATCTCGACCAAGTACAACAAAAGTTGCCCCGAACTTGACCTCTCCTCTCCTCCAAACAAAACACTCTACAAGGACGCGTTTGCCATGAACAACCAGCAGTTTCGCAAGCTGATTTTGTCCCCATCTGAAAAGCCGTCAAGTTCCAAAGATGGCGCGTCGCCGTCAGCGGCGTCACCCAGCGGCCGAAGCTCGCTCGGGTCGCGCCACCGGGCAAACATCCCCATGACTCCGTAAGTTCGGTGGCTCGCGCTCGTGATCAGGCGGTGTTCCTAGCTGACACAATCCGAAGGAGGAGTCTAGGAGGCGCGCAGGCAGACTTTGCGCGACAGGTCGCCGAGCGAAACCGGGCGACCAACCCGCAGAAGCGGTTCCGGACCTCTGCGCCCAAGGGCAGCAAATTCGGCACCGGCTACGTCGACCGAGCGGCAGAGCGAGAGGCGGAGGCCATCGACGACCGCGAGAAGCGAATCCAGGCGCTTGAAGAGTCTTACAAGAAGGAGGAGATTGACAAGGAGACCTATGAGAAGCTGAGATTGGAAATCGCCGGTGGCGACCTGGAGAGCACACACCTGGTCAAGGGTCTTGACTTTAAGCTTCTGGAGAGGATACGCAGGGGTGAGGACGTCTACGGGGGAAAGAAGGCCGAGCCAGAGGCAGAGGAAGAGCCAGAAGCGGATGTGGACGATGAGTTTGACCAACTGGAGAAGCGAGAGGTGGAAGCGATCGCAAAGGACAAGACCGATAAGAAGAAGAAGAAGGGCCAGCTCGCCACCGTGTCCCTGGTGCCGGGAAAGAAGCGAACGCGCGATCAAATCCTCGCGGAATTCAAAGCGTCGAGGGAAGCCGCAAAAGCCCAGAAGCAGCCAACGCTCGGCGATCGGTTCCGCAAGGTTGGTGCTCCGCAGAAGGCCGGTTCCCGGATTGAGATCGACAGGAAGGGCCGCGAAGTGCTCATAGTCGTGGACGAGGATGGGCACGAGAAGAGAAAGGTCCGCAAGGTTCAGCCGGGCAAGGAAGAGGAGGCCAACGGCGGACTTCTCATGCCGGACAGCGCCGCGAAGCCCCTGGGTATGGAGGTTCCCGAGCAGTACAGGAAAACACAGGAACCTGAGCCGGAAGACGATGGTGACATTGATATCTTTGACGGGGTTGGAGACGACTACGACCCACTGGCAGGCATGGATGCGTCAAGTTCGGACTCGGAAGACGAAGCAGAAGTAGCCAAGGACAAGCGCGGCGACCAGCCGGCAGACGAGGAAGAAGAGGGCGAGGTGACAGATACTGCCACGAAGGCCGGACTGATGGCACCTCCGCCAAAACCTGCGGCTGCAGCTGCGGCTGCGATTACGGCTACGGTTGCGGCTACGGCATCACGGAACTACTTCAAAGACTCAAAGACAAAACTGGTCTCCGAGGAGACGACCAAGGCGCCATCCATGTCCGACCCCGCCATCGTGGCCGCCATCAAGCGCGCTGCAGCCCTCAACCCGATCTCCAGAGGCGACGACGACGAAGACGACTACGACGAAGAAGGAGAAGTCGAGGAGGCCGCGCGCGAGAGGAAAGCTAGGGAGGAGCGGCGGAAGAAGATGCTCCAGAGCGTGGACAGAGACGAAGAGGACATGGACATGGGCTTCGGGACGAGCAGGTTTGAGGACGAAGAGGACCTTGACGAGGACCGCAAGGTCAAGCTCTCGGTGTGGGGCGGCGGGGAGGACGGGGCCGGGGGTGCGCGGGGCGGCAAGGGTAAGAGGAAGAGAGGACCCAAGAAGCGCAAGGGTGATGTCAACAACGCAGCCGACGTTCTCCGGGTGATGGAGGAGCGGAAGAAGTGAGATGGACGATGGGTGATGGGGGGGGGGGGANGGGGGGGGGGGGGAATGTCGCGGGTGCGCTTCGACACGGCGGAGGGCGTCCAAGGGTGCGCCAAATGTAATGTCGGGAGGCTCCACCGCGGCGCTCTCTCGGCGTCGTCGCGGAGCTCCGCGATGGATGGGATGCAGCCGGCTAGCACCGTTGCCCCCTCCGCCGAGCCGACGGTGACGGCACGATGGTAGCCGTCCGTCCCATCCCTGGCTTCCCTGCTTGCTTGCTTGTTACGTACTCGTACTCGTACGACGTACGTACATGGGGTACATGGCTGATGGGCGCAAACCTCGGGCGGCGGTCACGGATTACAAAAGAACATCCAGAGCAGGAAGCCGACGACGGGCAAGCAGTGCGGGGGGGGGCAAAGAGGGAGAATGAGGAGACGGAGGCAGCGTGGGCCACCACCACCACCACCACCACCACTACCACCAACAAAAGCCCACCACGGATTGCCCGGCCACGCAAAACTCTCCACTTCCTCCCCCACCATCCACCCACACACACACACACATACGCACCCAAAAGTGGGTTGGCGATGGTGAAAAGCATCGCGCATCAAATGTGTCCGCTGTCCATACATGGGTACCTAACACGTACAGTAGTCCATACACATAACAAACTGAGCATCTTCTCCCATCCATGCGACACGCCGCCCCTTCCATTCTTTTCGACTGCGCTATAGACACTAGACGATAGACGTTTGGCCATCATGGTAGCCCAAATACCCGTCTGGCTGGACTGTGACCCGGGTCACGATGTACGACATCTCCCATCACTCATGAGGCGCTTATGACGAGAAGGAGATGATGACGAGATACAGCGCTGACCAAATCGGGTACAGGACGCCTTCGCCATCCTACTGGCAGCATACCACCCGCGCATCAAGCTCCTCGGCATCTCCACCGTCTTTGGCAATGCCTCGCTCGAGTGAGTCTCGTCGTCCAACCAGCAGCGCATCAATGACATTTGATCGCAGTCACAGCCCTTGGTAGTATTAGTTGACACTCCCCTCCAGAAACACGACTCACAATGCCGCCTCCCTCCTCACAGCCATCGGCAAGCACAACGACATCCCCCTCCACATCGGCCAGCCCAAGGCCCTCGAGCGCCCAGCCCTCCACGCGCCCACAGACATCCACGGCATAACCGGCCTCGACGGCACCGAGCTCCTCCCCAAACCCGAGTGCGCCCCCTCTCCCGTCCCCGCCGTGCAGGCCATGGCCGAGGCGCTCCGCGCACAGCCCCCCGGGACCGCCTGGCTCGTCGCCACGGGCGCGCTCACCAACGTCGGCGCCCTGCTCCGCGCGCACCCGGACATGGCCGAGCACCTCGCGGGTCTCAGCCTCATGGGCGGGTCCGTCGGCGGGGGCTTCTCCGATGCACCGCTGGGCCAGGTCGACGGCAAGGATCGCATTGGCAACTACACGCCCTACGCCGAGTTCAACATCCTCGTCGACCCGGAGGCCGCCGCCGAGATATTCGCCAACCCCGCGCTGAGGCGCAAGACCGCCATCGTGCCGCTCGATCTGAGTCATCAGGTCCTGGCTACTGAGGACGTGCGCAATCTGCTCCTGCTCGGCAAGAACGGCGCGGCCGTCAATGGCAATGCCGCTGGCGGAGAGGGGAAGACGAAGCTGCGGCAGATGTTGGTCGAGTTGCTCTACTACTTCGCCCAGACCTATGCGTACGTCCCCTCCCCCCCTCTACCTCCTTCTCCTCTCGCATTTTACTAACCTGCGGGGCCCCCTCCCCTCGCGCAGCACAACATTCGGCATCGCCGCCGGCCCGCCGCTCCACGACCCCCTAGCCGTCGCCCTCGTCCTCACCGGGACCCCCGACGAGATCCCCTTCCCCGACTGGGACGCCCAGAAGAGCGCGCCGCCGCCACACCACGAGCGCTTCGAGGTCACCGTCGTGACGGAGGGCTCCTTCGAGGAGGCACGAGAAGGCAAGAAGGAGACGGGGCGGACAATTGTGAAACTGCTGCCTCCCGGGGAGGAGGGTGTCAGGATACCGCGGAGCGTGGACACGGCCAAGTTCTGGCAGGTTATCGAGGAGTGCATGGAGAGGGCGGATGAGGCGAATCGAGCGCTTGGGAGGTAAAAGGAAGAGAACTACAGGTAAGTAGGCTAGATATAGACCGAGGTTTCTTCGCAGGGTCGGTCAGCCAGCGGAATAGAGTAAAGAGGCAAGGAGCAGAAAATTCATCCGATTAGAACGGGTGGGGTATGGCCCCTCTAAAACATCTATGTATATAGAAAACATTATGGAATTATCTCCTTCTCACCCTCCTCCATACGTATCATCGCGTCGAGCGTCCGCTCGTACGTCCAGACCGTCACGGCGCTAGCGGGCGCCGACTTGATGAGGCTGATAGGCAGGCCCTTGAACAAGCCGCGGAACCCCTCCGTGCGGAATATGGTGCGCAGGGCGCCGACGGCGCTCTTGTACTCGGGGATATCGCCGTAGGCGTACCGGCTCCTGTTGGGTCCCTGGACCTGTATGCGCTTCCGGACGAGGTCGAGGGGGAAGACGGCCGTCTTGGATAGGACGCTGGCCATGACACCGGCGGTGGCGTCGCCGCTGCCCCAGGGCATGTTGTAGCCCGCGAAGGCGATGCGCAGATGCTCGTATGTTACGAAGAAGAGGCCCATGTAGGGCACGATCTGCGCCAGCCCCGGTCCCAGCCCGCGGAAGAACCCCCTGGGCCCTTCGTCGCGCGCAATGTCGACGACTGCGCCGCGCAGGGACGTGTATATCCTGTGCCTGCCCTGGGCAGCAAAGCGCGTGCGCAGCAGGTCGAGCGGGTACGTCAGGGCCGTGGACAGCGCGCCCGCCGACGCGCCGGCGACGAAGCTCTCGGCCGCGTCGGGCAGGCGACGGGGCAGGCCGGTCTGGAGGAGCATGGTGGCGGAGCGGTAGGTGCCGAACTGGATGGCGGCGTAGCAGACGTACATGAGCTCGGCGGGGACGTTGCCCTTCCAGAGGGCGGTGAGGCCCTCATGGCGGAGGATGTGGCGGATGGTGGCGACGGTGCCGCGGTAGGCGGGTGCGGAGCGGAGCGGGTTGAGGGGGTCGGAGAGGGAGTGCGGCTGGAGCTGGAGGCGGATCTTGACGACGTCGAGGGGTGAGATGACGAAGCTGGGAGGTGAAGAGTGTTGTTAGCTGGGAAGACAGATGATTCCTGAGAGGGGAAGGGTGAGGAGGGAGGCATACCGCGAGACGAGGCCTGCTATGGCGCCGGCAGTGACGACCTGCAGTCTGGAGCCCTCATCTTTGAGGCGTTCTCCCTTGGGTGACATGCATACAGTGTCGGAGGGTCAGGTGCAGTCGAGGTGCGGGCGGGCGAGGCTGAATTGAGATCATTGAGCCTCTTGGGATCTGTGGTGGTTGGTGGTGAAGAAGGGAGAGAAGCAGAAGACTAGTAATGATTGGAACTCGAGTGGTTTGTCGTCCGAATCCAAAAAAAAAACAAATAAATAAATAAATAAATAAATAAATAAATAAAAAAAAAAACCTGGAAAGCACAACCATGAGCCCTGCAAATCATGACGTTTGTGAGTCAAAAGGGAGACATTTCCTAGGTGGGCTTGGCTTAGCATCGCTTTGTGGCGGGATTGGGGGTTTGGGAGGGGGGCCGCTGTCAGTGCTGTCAGTGGGCGTCAAAGTGCACACCCACTACGATACCTAGCCGTAATGGATCCGTAACGTCGGGTGCTAACACCAATTAGTACTTAGTAACGTATTACGTACTGCGGTGCACCTCGTGCATAAAATCACAAGTTGGGGTTATGTATTATGTCTTGTACAAGTATAAGAGCAATTCATTGCTTCAATGGACCGAACTCGGAGGGCTGAGATGTCGCAATAGTACGACGTATATACCTACAAGTATTAATTTGCTACGATTGGTACTTGTCCGTTCTTTTGCAGTTCCGGGGACCTTCGGAGTTTTATCTACTACTAGTAGTAATGTTGCAACGCAATGGCCCGAAGTTCCGAAGCCGAAAAAGGGGACCCTGCAGCGCGGCCAGACCGAAGGGATGGAAGGACCCAAGCTCCATGTAACAATCCCATTGCGGCACGAGCAGAGCTGTCGCTGTACTATTAGTAGGCACTAATTACCTAGTAGGTACCTCCTATTCACTACCGTAGTACTGGATTGCCTGTACTTAGTACCTGAATGCCTAACACCAATGTGGCTGACAGGTATTAATTTACAGTACTAGCACCAAGGAAGGTCTTACCCGTGCACCTTCCTCCACTGCGTTGGACACGCACGGCAGATATCAATCAGATGATGATGGAAAAAAGTAATCAGCCGACAATAAAATTGACAACACTACCTTATCAAAGGTAGCCCGCCATTGGCCCCGTTTCGCCGGCAATAAGTACTACTAGTACTGAACCAGGCGTGTACGGATAGGTACCCGTAAGCATCTCAAGTACGAGTGCCGTCATCCGGCCATGGTTCCTGAAGCGGCGCACTTCCTTTCCCCCGGAGCTCCACTCGCAAGTCTTGCGACAAATGCATGAGGCACCCTCAGACCGTCAGCGACCTCACGGACCAACAGGACAGTTCTTAGCCTAAGGTAGTAGTACTGTACCATCGTCACGGCCTGTTAAATCCCACTCAAGCCGCTCTCTCTCCCTCTCTCTCTCTCCTCTCTCCCGCATCATTCTTCTCTCATTCTACATCACCGCCCCAACTTGGCTTCCTATTCCTTGTCTCCGATACTTAATCTACCTACTGGCAACTGCCAGCTCCCCGACCTTCGGTACCTCTTAACCCGCGAACGTGGGGCGCAACTGAGAACCTTCAGGTACATACTTGCTTGGCTCCATCACGCATGTGATCACATTGGGGTCACGCCGCGCAGCCACACCATCACCACCCCCGGACTTGGACCAGGCACCCAGACGACAACAGCAAAGATCAAAACGTGAGAATCTGCTCTCTCTCGGCTCTCGAGGACCCCATCCTTGAACTCGACCCTCCACCTCCGCCACTCGGTTCCCCAACCTCCACCGCAATGGCCGTCCCCGGCGCCAACCCCGTCGCACCCCCGGATCCGTCCACCCTCCTCACACCCATCCTCCCCGCCCTCACAGCCGCCGCCGTCTCGACGGAGCCCGCCATCGGCGTCCTCCCCCTCCTCTCCCCCATCCTCCGCCAGCGCGTCCAGTTCCTCTCCGCCTCTAGCTCCGACCCCTGGCTCCGCCTGCTCTGCTACGACGCCTCCAAGGCCCGCCAGCTCGCCGACACCATCGCCTCCAGCGCCGCCGCCCTCGAGCCCCACCCCGTGTCCGGAGAGGTCGAGGTCGACTGGGACTACGACGCCCAGGTGCGCTACCGCCGCGTCGACCCGGAGACCCTGCAGGCCCTCTTCGTCCTCGCCGACTTGGGCTTGGCCTTCCAGCTCGTCTACTGCGTCGGGGATCCGGATGGCGGCGATGGCTGGCGCGTCGGTGAGGTTACCGTAGCGGACAAGGCGGTGCCGTTTGCCACATTTGGCGGCGCGGCGACTATTGCGGAGGCCGAGGACCTGTTTCGGGAGAAGAAGGCCGGCAAGCAGCAACCGCAGTCGCAGTCGCAGCAGCAGCAGCAGCAGCAAGGGCGCACAAATGGCCTACTATCCGCCGAGAGTCACACGGAAGAGCAGGAAGAGAATGACGACGATGACGACTACTGGGCTCTCTACGACGCGACACCGGGACGCACTCCGGCGCAGAACCGCTCCCCCGCACCAAACCCCGCAGCAGCAGCGCGTGCTTCTATCACCACCACCACCACCACCACCACCTCGGCGACGGACACCGCCGCTCAAGAAAGCGCCTACTTTGCCCAGTACGACAGCGTCCAGCCCGCCATGGATAACCACGATCCAGATGAGGAGGCCGAGCAAGCCCAGCACGCCCACCCTTCTGCACCCCCCCTAGGCCTGGGCCCGAATCAGGGGCGGCAGCAGCCGAACGGCGGACGTGACGAGGACAGCGGCATCCTGCACCCGCGACCCGAGTCGAGCGCGAGCTCCAACGGGTCGCAGATGGTCGTGGCGCGCCTCGAGGAGGAGGCGGGTCGCCAGGGCCAGAGCGAGTTCGGCGTCAAGCAGCACATCTCGCGGAGCATCCGCAGCCTATACCTACTATCGCGGGCGTCGGGGATCGAGAGGGAGGAGTTTGAGCGGCTGGTGCAGACGGAGCTCGATGTGCTGGGCATGGTGGAGAATGAGAGTTGAATTGAGCCGGGTGTAGGACGCTGGCAACATCGTCACATGTTGCAGACTTGCATGTTCTGATTTACCATTTCATTACGCATAGCATAGTTTGGAGTTTGGGGGTTGGCGGACTTTTTCTTATTTTTTTTTCTCCTTTTCTTGTCTTTGGGTATTAACTGTCAAGTCTTGGGTATGCATGTTAGGGATACCAACGAAATGACGGAGGAATTGGACTGTTTCACAAGAATGGCTTCCGATATCTCCAAGATCCACCCGAGTAGATGCTCATACTTCATTGAACAAGGCAATCGAAAGGGTATATATATACAACACTAAATATCCCGCACCATGATATCCGGTAGGTGATTAAAAACATCAAGACGCCAGCCCAATAATACTAGTACCCAGAACTCCGCGTGCGCCAGCTTGTCTCTCTCGTCCCCCCCCTATACCCCCTATTCCCTCCGCCTAACATCCTCACGAAATGACGAGATTATCCAACGCCACCCTCGCAGCCTCAAGCACGCGCATACACTGTCGCTCCTGGGGTGGTAGGGGCCTGTACGGCTGATGCAGGAGATACCCCGAGTGCTCCGGCACCTTGCCCGCGGCGAAGAGGTGGTCCACACGTTCATGCCGCCTATTGCTACGGTCCTCGAGTAGCCTTACGACGTCGCGGAGGCCGCTGTGGCGGAACTTGCTGGCGGCAGACATGGGCACGTCGTCGGGCGGCTCGCCGAAGCCGTAGACGTCCAGGCGCAAGATGGCGCGCATGGTTGTCCGCCACGTGTCTGGATCCATCCGCGTATTATTCAACGCGGTGAGTCGAGGGCAGTCGTCGGTGTATGTGTCGCCGGAGGGTGACCGGACGACGCCCCAGATACCGCCGATATCCTGGAACGAGAAGGCGAGGGTGCGGGCCTCGCGCTTTGCGGCCGCATGCTCGACGTCGACCATCTCGAGGATGGACGCATAGGCGTTGCACGTGGACGGCACGATGGTGGCGAGGAGCATGAGGCTCTGGAAGCTCTGGATGGGCACGGGGACGGAGACGTCCTCGGCCACGGGCTCGGAGCAGGCCGGGCAGCGGATCACGTCGTGGGCTACCTTTGTGGCGTTGCGGGCGACGCGGATGGCGGCGGTGACGTCGGTGGGTAGGTGGGAGAGGGAGTCGAGGGCGAGGTACAGCGTGGAAAGGCAGCCGCAGGATACGGAGGGGATGGCCTTGGGGCTCGGCGCCACTGTGGGGTTCGCGGTCGGGGGCGGGGCTGCGGAGGCGGGGCCGGAGGAGGAGGTCTGTCCGGCGATGGACCCGGGCGAGTCACTGGCTGAGTTGGAGAGATCGCTCGGCATGGACTCGGGCGGCTCGATACTGTCGGGGCCCTGGGACAGCCAGTAGCGCTGGAGGGAGTCGCTGAGGTCTTTGGACATGGCGGCAGCGGACGAGCCGGGTTCCTCATCAAAGTTGATGCCACTGAGTATGTCGACGCCATTCAGGGCGAAGGGCATCGGGTCGTCGGGCACTCCATCGTTTTGGAGGAGGATCTGAGGATCGAGATGGGCGGTTGTGTGACTTGTGTCCAGGTACGTGTGATCATACGGCAGCAGGTCCATGAACCCAAGGTTGGGGTCGGCTGGCGCGTCGCCCAAGAAGCTCAGACTCGGGTCCTCCGAAAACAGCATGGATGATGATGGTGGGACATGCTGTGCGGTGGCCGACTGTCCTTCGTAGGGATGGTCGGCAGAGGATACGACGACGACACTCTCGACTGCCGGGGCCTGGACATCGTCGTTGACAGATGTTGATTCCTCCACGAGCCGACGCTTACGAGGCCGGCCCATGGGCTTCTGGGGCGAGTAGTGACATCGGATGCCCTCCCGGTGACATCTCGAACAGCCGGAGGGCTCCTTGGAGCAGGCGAGCTTGCGGAACCCTGAGTGAGAGAGGGGCGGTGAATAAGTCTCCGAAGTTTGGTTTGGTGCGTGCATCGACCATTGGACGGAAGAAGTAGGACTCACTGCATTCATCGCAGGCGCGGTGTTTCTGGACGCCGCTGGGCTGTGCGCCCGTGGGTTCTGTAGAAGCCATCCAGAATGAGACTTTTGCGAGTGAAATGGGTGAAGGATGCAACGGGCAGTAGAGGGTAGCGAGCGGCCATTTGCAAGTTTGGGGAGAGGGAGCGGGACGGAGTGGACAGTTGCCCCGCGGAGTCCCCCAAATATGATAAGTACCGAGTCTCCGAGGGGGTACAGATAGGATGGAGATGTGTCCCTATCCGTATACATTCGTTCCTCGCGATAAAGCAGCCAATCGTGAGCCAGGCATCAATCATAGGGCTGCGGTCAGATGCGCGTGGCTGAGCAGTGAGCACCCCTGTTGGCCTCTCTAGGTAGGCAGTAAGTACGAGTACTTGGTACTACTTACGTGCGTGTCCGCATCAATATCGGTACGACTTCGTCGCGTCCACCATCCACCTGAATAGAGGGACTGTTCTCACCACCATACAGTGAAAGACGATACTGTAATCAGTCCTGATCTCGAGTAGGCCATTACTGTAACATCTCTCCCCTCCTTATTGTAAGAGTATATCGCCACAAGACCAAAATGCCAGAAACTACTTGCTAGTCTTAGTACCGAGCTACGCCAGAAGCAAACCAGCCAACGCCCTGTCGCAGAATACCACTACTAATAAGACTAAATGGAAGTAAAGTGATCAAGCCAGCTCTATATCAGAATACACCAAAACCCTCTATCCGTATGCCGGTTCTACACTGCTATGCCACTCTGCCACCAGTGCTCACCAGAATGCCATCTAGGAAAATAATGCTCGTCCCAACGCCACCAACGGTCCCCCGGGTATCCAAAACCAAATGCGCGGAAGAAGGAGAAGGGTACAGGCTCGAGCAACCAGACGCCCGTAGAGGCCATGTCGTCGGTGAAGACGCCTGCCGTCGCATAGAGCCAGGCCAACGTGAAGACGAGGTTCGCAGTCCTCAATAAGACAGCGGGTATCTTCCTGCCTGCGAGCAGGGGAAGAATGTATCTGCTCGCCAGGGACGAGATGCCGTACTGGATAAGGATGCCCACGGCCTGGAGGAGGAAGAAAACTGGCGACCGCCACAGCTTGACGCGCGGGATGGAGGACATGGCTCCCGCGGCGTGCAAGACCCCCGACTGCGCAAAGGACACGGCGAGCGCAACGACCGTGGCGACACTGGTGCCCCGCTCGATGTAGCCGTGTCGGAGGAGCCAGCGCGCAGGGGCCGCGAACTGGACGCGGAAGGACTGGTGCCACCACGAGCCCCACCAGCCGGCGAGGCCCCGATCGAGTACGGGTGTGAAGGAGCCAAACGTGGAGGCGTGCTGGTACAGCTCTCTGCGCGCCGGAAAGATGTATGAGGCGAGGTAGTACTGGGCCAGGTCGTTGACACTGAAGATGCCGGTTACGGCACACAGCACGCCGGCCAGGGAGAAGAGGTGGCGGTAGGTGCGGAGAGCCCAGAGCGGGAGCGGCTGGAGGTGGGACGGCAAGGGCACGAGCTCGAGGAGGTGGTGGTCGGGGCCGAGGATGAAGTACGGGTCCTTGGTCATGAAGACGGCGAGGAAGTCGAGGGCGAGGTAGGTGACGGCGATGGTACGGAGGCGATCGCGGAGAAAGTCGGACGTGGTAAGGCAGCGACGGTAGCCCACCTCGGTGACGGTGGGGATGGTGGCCATATCGACGGGGGTGCCGTCGGGGATGTGTCTGGTCGACGGGATCTTGGGACGGGGGATGGCGGAGATCGACCAGTTCCAGCCTGTGGTGTGTTAGCAAAAGATACCCAAGTTCGGGGTTGTCATGCCTGCTGCTTGGCCAGGTCATGATTAGAGCATTCATACCAGTGAAGCGAAAGTTGGTTGTCATGTCCAGCGCCCAGTTCAGCCGCTCCAGGAACGGCGCGTGCTCTGGGAATGGCTGCCAGACATGTTCGTACTCGCTCTCGGTGGCTCTTGTTTCCGTTGGCGAGCCATCTGGAGGTTCAACGAGAGACATGTCCTCCTTTCGCTGGCGCAGTCCGTCCCGCGCCCCGTTGACGTCAGCCGTACCGTTGCTATCATGCTGAGAGGCGTGCCCGTTGGCAGCAGCGGCGGGCTTGCCATCCGCACCCCTGACCTTCCTCCTCCTGATGATCCTCGCGGCATCCACCTGCGGCTCATTCCACACCAAGACGTTCAACGTCGAGATGATGCCCCAGCATGCCATGAGTCCCGTCCCGTAGGCGCAGGCCATGTTGGTGCTGGACGTCCGCCACACGAGGTCCGCGTCGAAGACGACGACAAAGGCCACGACGAGCCATGTGGCGACGCGCATCCACGGGCCCCGGCGCGAGTGCGGGACGGCGAGCCACAGGGTGGGCACGACGAAGGGGCCCAGGAGGCAGATGGGCAGCACCAGGGGGCGGGCGCGACCCTCGGCGACGGCGAGGGTGAGGATGGCGCGGTACTCTGCGCGGGCGGCGTTGGCCAGGTGTGAGTTCATGGTTGCGGCGGAGAGGAGGTCGCTCCGGTGGTGGTGGGTGGCCGCCATCTCTGGGCCGGGGCGAGGCTGTCGCTATAATACCATGGTTTCTTTCTCTCCGTTGCTGGTCTCGGGCCTCTCTGGGTATGATGGAGGTGACGTCTGCGGTTGACTGGGTCACCTGGTTTAAGGTGAGACGCGATGCCTGGAGGCTGCAGGTCTGAAGGTGATGCTGGTGCTGACCGTCAACGACGCGACATAGTACTAGTAGTACTGTTAAGACCGCGGTGGATTTAGTGGTGCCTGCCCTAAAGTAGTACTTTGGATGTATCTTATGTGGCTCGCTCGCGTGACGTCAAAGACCGAGAGAGTTCGTCATGATCTCTGTGTCAGGACTCGGGACCCATTAATTTCTCCAGCAGCAGTGGTTCTTTCTATTTCAGTCCTGTTATTTTTTCGGCTGTGCGCTGGCGGGGTGATCTGCTGATCGGCAGGTACCTTGCGGTATCCGTGGTGTGACAGTACCGTGTGAGTGAGACTTGGGACGAGATGAATGAGAATTTCCCGCCCAGTGGTGCTCACATGAGTTCTCCAAGAAATTTGAAGACATCCTTTGGCAGTCCATGTTAGTTGAAGAAATAATAGAATACGTTACAGTGGTAGGTAATTACTGGGTGTAGCGCCACTCACAACGATCGCTGAGACTGTAAGAACATACCTTAGGTATAAGAGAGAATACATATAATTATTAGTAAAAGTCCTTTGTAAGAAACGAGTCATTTGCCCTCGTATTTCTCCAAATGATTTTTTTTTCTCATATGTTTCGCCGTACCAGTCTTTGCTAGGCACTCGTAGAATTGACGCTGCCCGTTGTAAGCCACGAGAGTATCAACATACACAGGTGGTTGACGACTCGCAGGGCATACAAATAAAAAGAAAAGGAATCGCACAAAAAAAAAGAAGAAGATTAGAAGGGACAATTCGAACGCCGGGATTTGCACCCGGGCTACATATCACCTCGTTGTCAGTACATCTCACTCCTTTTTGGCACGGCTTGGGACCATGACTTACTTTCTCCTTTGAGAGAGGAGCGGGTTAACTACTACCCCACGTCCGATGTGGTGGAAGAAGTGGTTATTCGTTCTTATGAGGGACTCTAGGGAAGAGAGAAGAGAGATTGGAGCAAGAGAGCTGTCAGTGAGTGGCCGGAGTTGGTGATGGGATGCGGCCAGCCGATGGCAGGTGGTGACGGGCTGACGGGAACTGTGAGGGGGGAGATGAGGCCATCCAGTAGCAATCATGATGATACTATCGGTGAAAAACGCTAGCCGCGAGATTGCCCAGGTGCACACCTACTACTAAGGTACAGCAGTAGTAGTAGGACCTATGTATCTGCGGCGCCCCAGCTGCCCGGGTCGTGACTTCCATAATGACGCTCCAGGACGATAAATACCTGATATGAGGAAGGCAGCAAGCAACACCAGGGCCGGGTAAGTACTAGTACTACCAGTACTACCTGGTAGTAGTAATTTGAGGAAGGAGTCATGCAGCATCAAAACGTCCTGTCGACCTATTGCTCCCCATTCCTCAGCTCGACCTTAACTTGTCATGAAACATCAACATCAACATCTACCCCGTGGTCTTGGTCTCTTTGGTCCAACCCACATTTTACCAAGCAGCATCCACTAGACATTTCACATCATGACAGGCCCAAAAGGTACAACCATCAGCGCCTATATCCTCCATCCAGCTAGTCTCGACCGAGCACTGACCTCGGATGCCCAGCAATACAGGTAACCACGGAGCCTTTGCTGCGTGCAAGTAACTCCAGTCCAGCGGCTCCTCCTCCCGCCATCGCCGACTCAACCGGTATGTCTTTTCGAACCTACCCCTTCCAGTGAACTAGTCTCGAATCTCGCGACGAATACTAACCTGGGCTATCCAGAAGAAACCTTGTGGCCGCAGCCGCCAGGCGAAACTGGCCGTCGCTCTAAGGCCATTCCGGGTCCGTCCAACTCAAAGAGTACGTCTGCTACCTACCATCTATAGCCCCCAACTAGCTCGTCTCCACGGAGTACTGAATTGAGCTCCCCAGAAGCAACCGCGCAGCCTTCGACAAGCGCAATTGGACCCGCTCAAGCGGTTCGGGATCCCGCCTTCGCCAACCTTCCCTGGTATCGCTGGTGGGTGTACGAGCAACTTCGCAAACGGCCACAAGGCTTGTTCCTGGCTCTTCCGAACACGAGGGTCGACGAAGAATTGGACTAGGACACGCTCTTCCTACCCCTGTGGGACAAGGTCAGAGAGCTCATCATGGTTCAGCGACTCATGTCAATCGACCGCATCGCGGGTACACTTATAAGAGATGGCATCTTATCCGTTAATCACAATTACGAAGCCCGTATTTCAGCCAATGTACTCGTCTTTTCTATCCTAGGCTTGCAGACGATGCTCTACAAGCCCGCCCTTCCCGCTTCCACAACCGGAGAATTCAACATTCGCGACGAGACGGACGGATACAACGGTGAAGCGCGACTATCACTCAATCAGCCTCCTCCCACGAGCAAATATGACCTTCCCAGGTTTCTTCGTGGGTTTGGAATGATGCTACCACCAGGAAACTATTGCCCCTTTGAAGACGAAAATGAAAAAAGGTTGTTCGAACGCACCAGAACAGTCAATCCGAAGGACCTCAATGCGCACGTGTTGACCAAGGTCTGCGGCGTCAGGGTCCAGTGGGTCGACTCTCTTTCCTATCACCTCGAACTGGACAGAGAATCGGGAACTCTCTTTCTCTATCGATATCCTTCATTCTGTGTCTGGAACATTGTTGCGCTGGGCAAGACGGGACGGCCGCAGAACGCTATTTACCGATGCATACTCGAGAGACCGGGCCAAGAGCCGTGGGCGAGTGCGGAGGATGTTGACGGTCTTCTTCATGAGATTCTACTCTCCTACCGCCTACTCTTCGGTCAAAGCGGGCGGTCGAGGGGTGTGCTCCGACGGCTGAAACCATTCGCAGGCATACCGCGCGGAGGACGTGATCTAGTACTGTCTCAGGTTTGCAGCCAAAGACATTTCAGTTGTCCATTCCAGCTAGACGAGCGAGACGAGTACGATTTGCGGGAACACTTCCCGCACCTCCGGAGTAGAATCGTGCGACTGAACAAGTACGTGTCAGACAAGAAGCCTCGCTCCATGAAGCAGCTGTTGCAGGACAGGCGCGACCCCATCTCTCGGCTTGCGTTCTGGGGTTTCTTTACTGTCTGTTCGGCCCTCCTTCTCTTAGGAGTGATCCATACCACAATCTGGATCGTGCAATATGTTGATTCGTGAGAGGAGGGTAACTGGGGTCTGAGTTTACGTGTAAGGTATCCATAGAAAACTGTACATATTGTTAAGACTCACACTCTCCACTAGGCACAGTTTTCGATTAGTCCTTCAATCGTTGACTCGTAATCTTTCCAAGATCGCCAGTAACTACGGAGAAACCTACCATGGAATGGATCATGTCCCGAACCAGGTGGCACTCGGCTTCGTCATATCATTATGCAGCGTCGCAAGCAGTGTGCCCCTATCGTCCCACAGTGCCAGACATGTCTTTGTCGACCAACAACCACTTGCTTATTGCTTACATTCGAGTCTTGCCATCTCTTTGCGAAGCCAGGAAATAACCTCGTCGTATCCCGCCTGCTTTCGACCGAGCACCTGAGTGAAAGATTGGCAGGCAGCCCTGTATTGGTCAGTTACCAGAGCTGCGTACCAGGGGCACCATATTAGATACTTACATGGCCACTTGCCCTTTTCGCACATCGCACGAGTAGTTCTCATAGCGCATCTTCCTCACCTTGCTCGTCAATGTGGCGAATGCAATATCGATGACTTTGATGATGGTGCCTGAGGGGCGTGCGAGTTAGTGGTGAGACGAGAGGGCGATGCCCGCTCCTGCAACTTACGAATGACCAGCCTACTCCTCGGCCGCTTGGCCCGGGGCATCCCGCGGATATAGGCCCACATCTTGCTGGCGGCCTCGGAGAAGGTCCCCCGCAGAGTGCTGAGAACCCTCCCAATGGAATTGTGATCGGTGTCGAAAAACATCAGATGAGACTGGATCTTGAAGGCATCTGGTGCATGTCAGTCAGCAAATGGCCCCATGCGCAGATGTCCTGTGAAGCACTTACTCAGGACTTTGCGCCCGAAATTTTGCCCCGGGGACCGACTGAATTCAATAGTGAGGGAGTTCGAGATATCTAGACTCGGTCAGCCGGCACTCAACCGTAGCGCTTCAGTGAGGAACATACCAGTATCCTTGCTCCTATTCCTATCCTTGGTGATCTCCAGAGTCCGGGTATCGATCAATGTTCCACAGTAAGGGAATCCTTCCCCATTGGTGATTTTTCTGACTCTCCCCTCAGGAATACGCATGTCAAAATTCACCAACGTCTTCTTGGGATTGACTTCGACGCCATAGTCTGGCAGACCCCGGTGCATCGTTTCCACGAACCGAATTGCCTTTGCCTTGTCAAGCGTGATCAGTAGGAAATCGTCAATGAGCCGGAGAAGGAGGCAGTCCGGGCTGCTCAGGAAGCCCAGTTGGCGGATCTCAAGATCTGCGTAGAAGTAATTGCACAAGAACGACGATAGAACCGAGCCCTGTGGTATGCCGGTCTTTTGTCGATAGTACTTCTTTCCAATCTTGACAAGATTCTGCTTGACGTGCTGAGCCAGGAGGTGAAGGAGACTTCCTGTTTTATACGTTTTCCGCACTGTTGCGTCCACAAAGACTGTGTTTCTCTTCTTGACGCCCAATCCATTCTCCAAGCGATCGGTAAATACTGACGATTCGGCGTCGGTCACCGCAGTGCCATGCCATCTCGTGATAGGATTGGTCGCAGGTTTGCTTGCGTCACGGAGTGTACGCTCTCCTGGCTTCACTTCGGCGTGTTTCATAAGCGTATACTCGGATTGGCCCGGAACGCAGGCCATCAGCCCGACAACCGCCTCTTGTGGAATCGTATCGAAGGCAGCTTGAACATCCAGCTTCGCGAAATACAATCGAGAGTGGTCAGGCGCCAACTCGTCTTTGAATCCTTTGAGCTTCAAGTAGATATCGTTGACGGAGAACATTGTCGATCCCAGTTTCGACGGGTCCCGTGTCTAATGCGTGTCAGCAACGCACCAAGTTTTCCTTCCATGCCTTCCGATGGCTCACCTTCTCCAATCTTAGAACTTTATACACGGGGTCCAGGATATTATTGATACTCGGGCCCAGCACTTTAGTGCTACCTTTGGCGGCCAAGATCCGCCTTCGAAGATTCATAATAGGCCGCAGATCTCGCCCCTTGGGTAGCAGCCGTACGTGGCTAAAACCAAGCTGCCTTGAACCAAGGATGCGGGTCGCGTCAGTGGACGTAACTTCCTCGAACATGCTCTCCTTGAGAGCGGCCATCGCAGGCTCGGCGATCCGCTTCCAGACATCATGGCGAAAGTAAAAGACTTGGTATCGGTGCTTGCTGGACTCGGTGACGTAGAAGTTGCTCCTTATCAATGGAATCAAGAGGGAATCGAATACGTAGTACAAAAACTCGTGGAATATCTCATAACGCTTGTCCAGGTCCGTCTGGCTTGTCTTTCCACCAGGCAGGTTCGGCGGCTGTAGCCAGGGGATCTCAGCAACCTAGACAGGTGTTAGCGAGAAACGTGTGAAAATCATTCGAGACCGTAAATTGCCTTGAAGTTCTGGATGATTTCGTGTAACGACATGGTTTCAAACCGTCTCAATTTGATGAAGTGATCCACCTTTTGGCGCATCTGCTTCTTGTTGTGCTCCATCGTGTCACCTTCACCCCAGAAGCCGTTCGGTATAATTTTTGACAGTACGGCTTGGCAGAATGCCGAGACATGCGCCGTCGGGCAAACGAATCCTGTGATTGAATCAAACACGGAGAGGGGGGAAGACTGGGATTGTGACTGCGTCTTGCCGGAAACTCTGCGCGAGTGCGACGGATGCTGAGACTGACGAGCCGTCAGGCGGGGCGCTGCGCGGGCTCCTTTAGCTTGACTAGCCGGATCCCTATATGCTGGAGAATGTGAACTAGGGCCAGTATCGCAAACAGAAGGACAGTAGTGCCTCAGAAGTTCGTGGTATGAGCAACGGCCATGGCGAACCTGAAGTCGCTGGACTAGGTGCTTTGCGGCTCCTCTTAGTCGCCTTGGGATCTTTGGAAGGTCCGTTGCTTTCCGGCTCCCCTGCATACGGGATGCAATCTCTCCATCGCGAAGAGTGTAGTCTTGAAACTTCTGCGCGGTCTGTTTTCGGTCGACTGCGGACGTGAAGACGTTGTGGAGCTTGAATTGACGGGGAAAGATGTACATCATGATCTTGATCGTATGTTTCTCGTTCCTCTGTAGTGTTTCTTTGAGCTGGTCGCTGGGCAGTCCCCCAGACGGCTCGCCTGGAATGAGCACATAAGGAGACCGGTTTAGAACATCTGCGATATGTTAACCATGTCTTTACACTTGGTGGTGCCGAGTCCATACGAATATGTTTAAACCCTGCTTGAACAAATCCTCGAGCGCTCAGGCTTGGCTTTGCGTAGAAAATCCTGCTTCTCACGAGAGTGATGTCAGAAGGTTTGCGGCAGATGGCCGTGGTACCATTGCCGCGACCTGCCTTGATCCCAGACAAGTCGAGCCCAGACAGAGGCGGTCCTGGATTCCGTCCGTCAGCTCTTCGACTCCCATGTTGTTGCTCGCTACCTACGCACCACTGAGCTGGTAATAATTGCCAAGGCCTGCCTGCACTGCTACGAATATGGAGCAGTCGACGAGTAGGTCAATCATAACCCTTTCCCCAGACTGTCCAAGGAGACCGAGAACTTGCGGCCAAGGTGATTCCCGAAGAGTCTTCACATGAGAGTTGGGGAAGTGGCTGACGACCCCTGGGATTGAGGTGGGCGCTTGTTCCCCATCTCCACACCCTTTTCGGAATCCATCGCAGAGTAGATGCTTGGGCCAGGAACCCGACTTTTGCCTCGAGAAAAGCAGCCATATGACGAAGTCGAGAATCTTGTGGGGGACAATCAGCGAAGTTCGAAGGGGGAAAATGACAGCGTACCTCGGACTGGGAGTAAAATGCGCCCTCAGGGCCACCGGAGAGCGTCACATAAGACTCATCTCCTTTCTGCGAGAAGGACAACCATTGCTGCCATCTCAACTCTTTGGCCTCGTCTTCTTGCGCATCCCGTTCTGAAGTGCATACAAGCGTGGTATCGAATAGGTGCGCGACTCGACTCTCGATGTCGCGACAGTTGTCGGCTTGACCAAGGGCGGCAATTTTCTTCCTCCGTAGTCTCGAAGATCCAGGGAGCTTTGAAAGAAGATATTGTCGGAGCGTCTGGACGCAAGGATAGAAATGTTCCAACAAATCTCGCTTGACTGGTGTGTCAATGTCCGGCGTGGACTTGGTCTTTTTGACGGCTGATGCGCCCTGCACGGCACCTTTTCGCTTCATTCTCTGCGCCATGCCCCATGTTTTCTGATGACCACGAAGTTAGACGGAGCACTTCGTAATCCGAAATGGGAGTTTGACGAGAAAAGGGAGGTTGTTCAATTGGTGGGCGCCCCACGCGTCGATGGTACTGTAGCACGCGTCTACGAGTAGGTCTGCGAGGGACAGCAATTGCCTTGACATACAGGATTGGGAGAGCGACAAGTGGTGGCCGGCTTGCGGTGGTGGCTGAGGGAACGGTGGCAGCAGGAACCACCAAGTCCGTGCCACCGCACCTGCCGCCACACCGAATGGATGGTCTCATAATTACTCCTACAGGTACTCGTACCTACGTGTACACCCAGATGGAGGTGAATTCACAGTGGACACCAACCAAACCAAATGTGAATTGAACCTCCAGGAAGGTGCAGCCGTGGTTAATGTTATTACTAGTGCGGTAATACCTGGTAGGGTACCTACCTAGGTTCTTTCGCGTTGTTATCTCACAGGTGGGTCTTGCGGTCCAGCATGGCCGGCTTCGCTGGTTACACATACAAGTTGCACGCCATACCCCTGCATTATCCCTCAGATCGTTTGTAATACCTGCATACTTATTATCCGGCTTCGATCAGGTCGTCCAGCAGGAATTGGTCAGTCTCACTTTAATATCAGTTAATATCACCTGCTGACAGCCTTCCGGTGACCACCGCAAGTTCTCAGTTACCTGGTAACAAAGTCCGTGACTGTACGAAACCACTACAGTCCTAAGCTAGGCACTAGTGGTGCTAAGCTAACGTTAGTTAGTAGCGAATTACTACACACGAGCAGTACAAACGGTCGTCGATCAGGGTCCGAGATTCCAAAGAGCCTGATGGGTGATGTGGCAGACCAACGCATCTGCTTCAAACCCCCACAGGGCAACAGCCTTGCGACAAGTGTCATTGCATATCCCCGTATCCCCATGCCCATGCCGGGCTAAGCGGCGGTGGGCGCGAACGAGCAGACCCTCCAGGGGAAACAGCGGCAGTGGGCAGACAAACATCTAGCGGCGCAAAAGAGGGAAACTGTTTCCCTCCGGACGTCGTCCCTATCGTGGAGTGAGACTCGAGAGAAATTACATCGCATGCGGTGGTCAGCAATTTCTGTGCGGACCAAGTCGCTGTTGTTCTGGGCCATGTCCGCACCATGGAGGTGACCACTCTCACTACTACTTAGTACTATGTGGTGCGCCGTCCCCCTGCAGCTTGTTCCCCTGATGATGAGGCTTCCCGTCCCGCTGTTGACGGGCAATGCAAGGGATAGGCTCGAAGTTGATGAGGCTGACCGCTAGGGACGTCGACGGGGCATCTCGGCATTGTGGCCATGGATTGGGAATCGTTTCGCCTTTGTTGGCATGAGACCTCATGGGCAGGTTTGCGTTGTCGAACCGACCAATGGTAGACTGGTTCGTGTAGAGAGCAGGGCACCTTGACCGGTCTCCCTTCCATGCGGCGTCGAGGTGTCATCCATTCGGCGCGGGGCAGTTGTCGCCGTGTGGATTGGAACCATGGACCGAGCAGGACCGAGCAATGGAGTTGGAAAGTTTTGTTAGGTGCATCTTTTTTTCCAGCTGACTCAATGCCGAGGCCACAGCGGGAGTGGCCCTGAGTTTACCTTACCTCTAGTAGGTAAGGTAGTACCTGGTAGTTATACGACCTACTGTAGGTACTCGCATGTCCTCGTATGCGAGGGATTCGTTGGCACACCACGGGCGATGCAGGTTCCTCCGGGTGACATAAAAAGAGCGTCGCACAGATCAGTTCATCAACATTGAACAAAGGTTATTGATTGAGGCGTCAGTACGTCCGTGGTAGTACTCGTAGCACTTAAGGACATGATTCGGAAGTGCCCCAATAGTAGCCGCGATCTGGCGGGGCTAGCCACGACCTGCTATTCGAACTTAAATGATTGCCCGAAATGGAAATGTTATAAGGACGCTATGTTACAAGTATTGTGGATGTTTGATGCTGGCAGGTCACATTCACAGCTCCCATGGTGCTTTTCTGGAGTCAGAGACTCGGAGCTTCGGACTGTCCCGTCCTTCTTTATTTTGGCTCCCCCAGCTCTCTCCCACCGGCGCACCAACCACCCCTGTGCCTGGTGCAGGTCAGTGGCATGGGTCCCCGACTCCAAAGTCAACTCACCACTCCAAGAGTCCCAAGTCAACCCTCTGCAACACTCGCCTTCCAATCATAGGTCCAGTCCACACGCCCAGCCCTCCCCGTCCAACGCATCCCATCCTGTCTGTCCCCCAATTTCGTCCTATCCAGTCAGCAAGTCAGTCTGTCCCGCCCCAACGCATCGATGCTTGCGCCCGTACTGCTGCTTGGCCAGTCGCTTCGCCCGACGAGCCTGATCAGCCCGATGCTCTGCGTTTGATCTGGAGGCGGGCCCCGTCCACCATGGACGACGACGTGGACGCTGTTGACCTGCGAGGTGAAGGCCGTGGTGGTGTCATCGACGCCCACCATCGTCATCAACACTACGAGTACCACCACAACCACCACGACCACAACACCCACGATCACCTCCACCATTGCCAAGAACCTCAACTCTACGAATACGAGCCTCAGCATCCCGAACCCCCCGCCCATCACCAGCCCACCTTCCAAGACGTCTCGCTTCCCTTACACATCTCCGGCACCGACGACGCCGGTCCGACAACAACAGACGTTCACCACCATGGCTTAAACGCCACCGACCCCGACGACTTCTACAAGAGCTACTACCGAGGCTTGCAGTACGGCTCCAGCTCCGATAGCCTGCCCATGGCTTCCTCCTCCGTCTCCCGCCCATCATTACGCTCCAACGGCGATGGGTCGACCCCCCGACACCCCGTTGTAACCTCGAATCGGACTCTGCCACGGCCGACTAACGCTCGCGCCGTCTCGAACCCGGTCGGCGCCAGAGTCGGTGCTCCCGCCCCAAAATCCACGCCATCGGGTAAACCAAGTGTCAAGGATCTCAAGAAGCGATTCGACCAAAATGGGAGCCCTTCCTCGATCCCGCGTGTCCCTCTCCAGCCTGGCGTGGCCACTCGAGGGAGGAGGGACGTCTCCAACGCGCCCCAAAAGTACGGAGACGGTACACCATCATACTCAACCCTACGAAGCGGTGCTGCCGACGTTGGGCACTCGTCAAACCCGACAGGGTCCCAGAGACCCAAGTTTGCCGCCGAGGATCAAGTGTCGAACAATGCGCAGTCGTTCGCTAGTCGCGTTGGGAAGCCCCGAAGCTCTCTTGGCGCAAACCCAAATGCTTCCCGATCGACGACACAATTATCCTCTGATGCCTCAGCCCGGCCGCCGCCCCTACCCTCGCCGACCACCCAACCCACCCAAGGCTTGCTTTTTGGTGAGATCTTACCAGATCAGTGTGACACCTCCGCGTTAGGATTCGGCATCGAGAGCCTCCGCCCACGTGGCTTCTCGGAATCCCACCGTCAAATCGCCTGGACCCATCAGCGAAGCTTATCTGACCCGGACGTCGAGCCGTCGTCCCCGAGTGGCTGGTATCGCAATGTCGATATCCCAGATAGCACCCCGCATCCCGAGCCGCCTGCTACAGCACGGACGCATGCTCGCTCCCAGAGCGATGTTGCGACACAGAAGCAACAAGCACCAGCACCCAGCATCCGCAACGAGGTCGCTCGCGGCCCCGCCTCATTAACGAACAACCCAGCCACGACGACAACATCGAAGCTTCCGCTATCCGTGAGGAAGCTCGGTAGCTCAGCCCAGTCCAGCCCGACGTCCACACGTTCGAACTCCCCATCCACTTTGAAGCGTCCCCAGGCGAACGGGAGAGCTTCCAGGGCGACCACCCCAACATCTCGTGTGAAAACACCGACCTCAGCAGCCAAGACACCTACCCGGGTCTCGCGAAGGGGACCCCCTGAACCATTACCGACACCCAGCAGCAATAACCGACTCCAAGCTTACGTCGCTGTACCCCCTCCGAAACTGTCGCCACCTCTGAGGAGCTCTCGGCCGCGTCCACCCGTGTCCATGGCAACAACAGCAAGTTCTCGTATGAAGGTCGTCGAGAAACCCAAAACAGCCAACTCCTCCGTACGGACAGGAGCTCCTTCAAGGACGCCGGAACCGGAAAGGCGGAGAAGAAAGATATCCATCGGACCGATAGATTTCGAGCAACGGCGTGAGCACATTAGACTCGCATACAGCAAGTCTGTACGAGAGAGCCAGGCCCTTGAAGCCCGGAAGAGAGCGGCGGAGCGGCGACGACAAGAGTTGGAGGCGGCCGTACAGGCGAAAGCAGCTGCAGAGGCCACTTCCATCGCCGCCACTTCTACTCCGGCCCTCGAGAAGGCCTCTGGAGATTCAGAATCTACTGACAGAGGCTTAGTAGTGGGACAACAGGAGGAGGAGCAGTTCTCCCCTGACGAGGCCATCCCACGCAGTCAAGTAGCCAGCAACTTCACGGAATCCCCGGTCACTGAGAAGCCAATCACATATGAACCAGCAGTACCGGCCCAGCCAGCTTCGACTTTTGAGTCACCCACTTTGGGCGTTCCCGGTAGCTTCCCAGCCATGAGCCCTCCCGTGGATACCGACGAGGCCCCTCCTTCAGCAGTCTCGACGGCAACAGAAACAACAGAGTTCGACAACGAAGCCCAGAAAGAAACCCCCGTGCTACCACCACAGCCACCACTAGAAGTACCCATCACCATTGTCAAACCACCAAGCCCGCAGATTCCGACATCAGGGTATCAGCCCACAGAATATAAGTATCCTTTTGAAGAGGAGGCAGATTCTCCTGAAACCCCGCCCACAAGTCAGAATACCGCACAGAGCTTCCGTGACTCTGTTTCTACTGACTGCGATGGCTATCCCGTCATACCAGGCGCATTTGGCGACGAACGTGAGACTGAGAGCAGTGTCACCGCGCAAATGCCGGCGGCAGCAACCACCGCCGTCATGCCGCCCTTGAACGACGGTCTTCCTACCGACAGTCGGACGGATACGATCCCTTTCCCAAGGCTCGATATGCAATACGAGTCTGACTGCCACTCTGACTTGGATGATTCGAGGCATGGAACTCCTTACGGCAACGACGATGCAACCACAGACGCCTGCACAGAGGACACGGATGACCAAGGAAGGACCGAGGAGTGCCACTCCGAGTCACAATTTGACGACCAGCGATCCGCTTGCAGAGATTCATCGTGCGCCTCTTCGGATGCAGGAGACGATGACGAACACGGGTACCCGATCTACGACTACTCGACGGCGGAGTCCCACAACTTGCTAGTCCCTCCATCACGAACGGACAGGGTCAGCCAACACTCACAATGGACAGACTTGACCGTTGATAGCCCCAATCCTTCTGATCCCACAGGAAGTCCAGAAATGGACGATCAAGAGTCACCTACATTCGGACACGTGACAATTTTCGGATCCAGCGTCCTCTCGAGAGATAATGAATCCATGCACAGGGATTCGGGATTCGAGTCTCCTGGCATCCGACGGTCATACAGCTCGACAAGGTCCTCTAGGTACCCGGAAAGCCAACGACTTCCGGAATTAGATACTGGGGAGGAGTTCACGATACCATACCTCGTCCACAGTGCAGCACAGAGTGCATCGTACCTTCCGTCGCCGAACCATGAGCCCCCGCCGATCCCCACCCCTGCGTCAGGTTCCATCATGCATTCGAGGCGGGCATCCAGTGGATTCTATGAGCAGTCCCAATACGGCAGCGTCATGATGGACTCTACCAGGGGGAGCGAGGATTTCATCCCCCAGACTGAGACGCCCCAGACCGTTGGCACCAGTTCGCTTGGAATGTCGGACCAGTACTTCGGCGCGCCCTCGCACGCGGAAAGCGAAACAAAGGTGATTCCGCCAGACGGTGAGGAACTCTCAGAAAAGGAGCGCCACCGGCTCATCCAGCGTCGAAATGTCGTCAAGGAGCTGGTCGACACCGAGGCCGTCTTTGTGCGAGACATGAACATTGTGGAAGAGATCTACAAGGGTACAGCAGAGGCTTGCCCGAAACTGGACTCGAAGACCATCAAGCAAATCTTCCGCAACACCGACGAGATCATCGACTTCCACACATCTTTCCTCGAGCAAGTCAAGGAAGCCGTGTCTGGTGTCTACGTTCCAAAGAGCGGCAGGTCGGCTTCGTCCAGAGAAGATGGGCCGAATGGGTCAGGCAAGAAGGAAATCAGTGATGCGAAGGATCGCGAGATATCACTTGGTCCCGTTTTCAAGGTCAACATCGAGAGTATGAAGGCTGCTCATGAGGGTTTCCTCCGCAGCAGCGACCAAGCAGCCAAGAAGCTCATTCATATCCAGCAAGATCCGACGGTCAAAGTGTGGCTGAATGAGTGCAACGAGGTCGCAAAGGAGCTCACCGCGGCATGGGATCTGGATTCCCTCCTCATCAAGCCTATGCAACGAATTACCAAGTACCCCAACCTCATCATTACAATCCTGCAGCACACGCCGCAAGACCACCCGGATCGCGAGGCTCTCATGTCGGCCAAAGAAACCATCGAGACGGCCATCATTGAGATCAACAAGACCAAGAAGAATTTTGAGCTTGTGGGCCAGATCGTCGGGAGGAAGCGAAAGGAGTCGGACGGCAAGGGTGGGTTCGCCCGTGCATTCGGAAAGCGTGTGGACAAGCTCCAGGCCACCGGTAGCCGGCCTCCCGAGGATTCCGAGTACGCGAAACTCAATGAGAAGTTTGGCGACGACTATCTCCGTCTGCAGGTCGTGCTGCGGGATGTGGAATTCTACACTCGCCAGGTTACTTCCTACGTGCGGGAGTTCCTCCAGTACCTGTCGTCGGTCGAGCTGGTCATGAGGCTGCAGCCTGGAAGCTATCCGGAGATTGAGAGCAAGTGGGTGCAGTTCAATATCTCCATCCGAGACCTCGAGAAGGTCGCTCTGGAGGACCACCTGGCCCAGGTCCGGAAGCAGGTCATCGAGCCGTTCGAGCAAGTCATCAAAGCCTATGGGAATCCGTCACTGGCCATGAAGAAGCGACAGAAACGCCGGCTGGACTATGAACGCATGGAGCAGATAAAGCGCAGCGGGAAGAGCGGCGACTCAAAGCTCCAGGAGCACGTGGAGCAGTACGAGGCACTCAACGATACGCTGAAGAAGGAGTTGCCGAAGCTGTCGGCGTTGACCGAAAAGGTCGGGAACATCTGCCTGGGAAATTTTGTCAACCTCCAGGCGAAATGGTTCGCCATCTGGAGGGACAAGATGAAGACGGTCCTGGGAGATTGCCCCGACATGCCAGACCTCGACGAGGTCGTGACAACCTTCCAGAGGGACTTCCCCTATGTGGACGCACAATTGGCAAGCATTGGGATTGTCAGGCCCACACCCCGAGGACGCCCGTCCATGTCGACGGCTGCCAGCAACGACGATTCGCTATCCAGGAAGACCCGGTCACCGCGGCCATCAGACGTCGATACCCTGCGCAGTATAGGCATGTCGACCAACGGCGACACAGCGCCGTCGCTACCGACGCCTGATTTCGTGAGCCGCCACAGCGGGTCCATATCGATGTCTCCGACCGGGTCGAGGAGCATACCGAGCCCTCACCAATACTACTACAGGGACTACTATGCCGGTATCACGTCTCATGCCAACGCCTCGTCCTCGGCGATGGGCGCCGAAATGGCAGCAAGCGCGAGGTCGCTCGCCGGCACCGGAGCTACGTCCACAAGGCCAAGCACGGGCAGGAGCTTTGATTCGGGGGGAATCCCGAGGCAAAGCACGGACTCGACGTCGCAGCATAGGCGCGACTCCAACACGACGTACAACTCGAGCCATCCGCCCCAGGAGAGCCGCAGATTCTCGGGCATATTCCATTCGGCCCTCCCGTTACCTGATGGACCGGAGGAGAGCCGGCGCTCTTCGAGGGCGTCCTCCCGAGAGCGCGGCCCCGCGCACGACGGGTATAATGTACTCTGGCTTGCGGCATCTCTTTTCGAGTTCAACATCACGACCACAAAACATGAGGCTGGCTATCCTTACCTGATCTACCAGGCCGGCGAGGTGAGTACTATCCACAGAATCCGATGACGATGGACGTGGCTGACTCTACGCCCTCCAGATATTTGATGTAATTGCCGAGAAGGGCGAGCTGTGGCTGGCCAAGAACCAAGACGACCCGCAAGAGCAGGTCGGCTGGATCTGGTCCAAGCACTTTGCCAAGCTGGCAGACTCATAGACAGACGCACATACGATACAGCGATGACTTGATTGCAATTATCCACGGTGGCGCACAGCAGAGCGAGCACATTCCGATTTCACGTTTCCCGGTGGCGATGCTGAGCGGCATCAGAGAAGAACATGTACAGAGTCTCAAGACCGGGGGTGGTGGCGTTTTCTGTTTACCAGGTTGTACACGACACCATGGCCGACCTTGTCGAATTATTTCACGTTGTGAGGGCGGTATGACTCGGGGATACTTCTTTTCTTCGGCAGGATAATTTATCGCCAAAAGGACTACAGTCTACCATGGACACAGGAAGAACATGGCGATTGGGGAGGGATGATCAACGGCGGAGGGAAGGGCATCTGGGCGTTGGAACGAACGAAAATACCCAGTGTTATTGTGCGTTTGGAAGGATTTGGGTTTTGCGGCTTGAGGGAGCGATGTCCCTTTCTTTGTGTGTTATTTTCCGCGGAGCGGGGGACACGGTGCATACGGGATACGAGGTGGGCTGGGTTGCTTTGGCTTGAGATACCAGCAGTTGTGTGAAGTATTACACACTGTAAACAAGAAGGATTTCCGGGGAGACCAAGGATCACCGCAGAGTGGTAGAAGGTGTAAAAAGATGAAAGTGCAGGCATTTAGCCCGACCACTCGGTACTAGTACTGGTACTATTGAGTACGACATTAATACGGAGTCTCAGGGTACAGTAGCAGTACTAGGTGAGATCAGCGGGGCAGGCCCAAGATACGAGGTAATGCTATCCGTACCTGCTGGGCATCTCGTCCCGAGTTTCTGGGAATGTACGAGTAATGGCTCTCGAATTACCTAGCTAAGCACTTAGGTACTAATTACTAGTAGTACAGTAGTACTACGGTACTATACCTTAGTAGTGCGAGTAGATAGTGCGAGTAGATAGTACGAGTAGATAGTACGAGTAGATAGTACGAGTAGATAGTACGAGTAGATAGTACGAGTAGTAGTAAAGTACCCAAGTCTCTATTACAAGCTCCAGCCCGCCCCGCAGGCAGGAGCACTCCAGCACAAATTCGTGCGACTGCCCTACCGTTCCACGGCGATGACATCCACGCCATTTTTATCATCGGAAATCATTATTCCATCACCGCCGTGTCAAATGCCTACCAGGTACCTACTATAGGTACTATATTCTGACTGCAGTCACCCTTATCATCGTCACCCCCAGATACATACAGTACTTCCAATGCCAAGGCGGCCCGGATGAGTGACCCGCGAGTCCACGACCCACCATGGCTGGGACGATCGGCCCACAGGAGCAAGCAGCAGCAGCTGGCTGACCAGGCTGCGGCCCAAGCTCTTCCGCTGCCACCAGCTTCCCCAGACGCAGCCTCATCATCCACTTCGGGAACAGACCAGCACGACAACGACGAGCCACCAAAGGGCCGCACTCCATCGCCGTCGACATCAGACTCACCGAAAGACGACGACGAAGACTACAACGACGGGAGAAGCGGCATCGACGACAATAATAATAATAACGATAACAGCCCCACGACCGCCCGGGTTTGCGATGCCCCGCGGCGAGAACGCGACGACGACGACGAAGACGACGAGGGAGACCGCCGGCGGCCGCGCAGATCCGCCATCAATCTCCAGGATATGGCCAGCTGGTCAGGGCAGCCGTCCGTCCGGGGCAGCTCGGAGGCGATGCGCATGGTCCTGCTGACCTTTAGCGCCATTGGAATTACGTGAGTCGCAGCCCGGGACTCGAGATGTATTCTTTCTGTCCATCTGCTGACGAGCTTGGGGTAGCTTCACATGGGGAATTGAAATGACCTGTACGTATTCTAATCGACGACCCATCGCTCTTCGAAAACGAAACAAAAAAAAGGGGGGGGAAAGGGGGGGGAAGCAGGAGACCACCATGTTAACAGGCGAACAGACTGCACCCCGTACCTCCTGAACCTCGGCCTCACGAAGAGCAACACATCGCTGGTATGGATCGCGGGCCCTCTATCAGGGTTAATAGTGCAGCCCATCGTCGGCGTCATCGCGGACGAGAGCACCTCGCGATGGGGTCGGAGGAGGCCCCTCATGGTCATTGGCACTGCCATTGTCGCCGTGTGCCTGCTCGTCCTGGGCTTCACCCGGGAGATTGTCGGCTTGGTGGTGGACGATGACGATAGGGCCAGGCGGCCGACGATAGTTCTGGCGGTGCTGGCTATTTACGCCGTTGACTTTGCCATCAATGCAGGTATGCTGCGTCCGCCCGAGGGCAGCATCCGTTGCGCATTACGGGAGACTGACGGGTGCTAGTCATGTCGTGCTCACGGAGCTTGATTGTGGATACGCTACCGATCGAGAAGCAGCAAACTGGGGCAGCATGGTGTAAGTGTGGCCACCTTTTCCCCTCCTCTGAGCAGGTTCGGAAGAAGTCTAACCAGACATCTACTCCAGTCAGCAGAATGTCTGCCATCGGTCACATGATAGGGTATGCCGCCGGTGCCATCGACTTGGTCAAGGTCTTCGGCACCTGGCTAGGCGATACTCAGTTCCAGCAACTCAGCGTCATCGCGATGCTCACCATGGTAGGCACCAACGCCATCACTTGCTGGGCCGTCACCGAACGAGCCCTGGTGTCAAAGCAGGCCAGCGCGCACAAGGGACGCTTCAAGGTATTTCGGCAAATCTACTCGACCATGCTCCACTTGCCCCCTCGCATCAAGGCCATCTGCTGGGCCCAGTTCTGGTCATGGATCGGCTGGTTCCCCTTTCTCTTCTACAGCACCACCTGGGTGGGTGAGACGTACTTCCGCTACGACGTCCCGGAGGACGCCAAGCACTCCGAGGATGTCCTGGGCGAGATGGGCCGCATCGGCAGCACCTCGCTGGTCATATACTCGGGCATCACCTTCGCGGGCGCCTTCATCCTGCCCCTCCTGGTCGAGTCGCCCGAGGACAAGAACTTCACCCCTCGTCCCCCGCACGCCCTGTCCGCGTTCTTGGTCCGATTTTCCAAGTTCAAGCCGAGTCTGTTGACCACGTGGATCGCTGGCCATCTCATGTTTGCGACAGCCATGGCCATGGCACCCTTTGCTACCAGCTTCCGCTTCGCCACTGCCCTGGTCTGCCTGTGCGGACTGTAAGTACCCGCCCGTATCCGTCATTCCGGGAAACGCAACTCACCGTGATTTTTTCTTTTTTAGGCCTTGGGCTATTGCCATGTGGGCTCCAGTGGCCTTCCTCGGCGTCGAAGTAAATAAACTCAGTTCCGACGAAAACGGCACACAGTACCGCCGCCTCTCAGACGCTTCCGACATCGAACTCCCCTCGCTCGCCGGCTCCGACGCTGCTTTGCACCTGGAACACGGCCCAGATGACGGCGCGACCGTTTCCACGACGGGCGAGCTGTCGGGCATCTACTTTGGCATCCTCAACATCTTCACCACGCTGCCCCAATTCGTGGGCACATTCCTCGCCACCGTCGTCTTCGCCATCCTCGAGCCCGGGAAGAGCCCCGAGCTGGCGCAGCACGCGCAGCCGGAGGAGCAGGCCGACGCGGGCGGGCCGAACGCCATCGCCGTTTGTCTGTTCATCGGCGCCATGAGTACGCTGTACGCAGCGCATGCGACGCGCAAGTTGAAGATTCTGTAGTTTTTTTCTTTTTCTTGTTTCATTCTCTTGTGTTTTCGGGAGCGACAATTGGGAGCTTGGCGCGGGTTTTTGTCTTGGTGTACACGCATGGGGAAATGGGCATAGGCAAATGTGATAAACTGCAAGGTGATGCAACACGAGACTCTGTGCAACACAGGCACTGTACTTTTAACGTACTGAGGTGGATTGGTTATGTAGAGTCGCCAGAGGCTATATGAAATGAGTTCGACCCGAGAGGCACTGTTCTCATGCGCCGCGAGATATGCGATGAAACTCATACGGGGGGTATCCTTGGCCTTTTCCTCCCCTTGGCCACCGCTTGTCCCGCCTTATATCAACAGCCCATGTGAGGAACGCAGGGCTCGCCTCCTCTTCTATTCGTCTGCCCATCTCTTACCTATCCTTCTCCTTCTCGCTCTCCGAGACCTTCTCCCATTCATCCTCCGTGCTCGCGGGGCTCGACTGCGTCCCAGCCCCAGAAGGCGTCGGTCTATTCCCCCTCTTCTTCAGCTCCCCGGTCTCCCCCTGTGCCTCCACCTCCGCCGACGCCGACGCCTTTGCTCGGCCTACTTTTCCACCCACAATCTTGGCCCCCTCGACCTCCGTATCGCTACTGTCGTCCTGCCTCTCACTCTGCCCCTCCTCCTCCTGCTGCTTCCGCTTCTCCTCTTCCTGCGCGATCCTGAGCTCCGCGGCGAACCAGTTGACGGACCACCACAGACCAGCACAGAGCACGGACAGGACGACGCAGTGCACGTTGTAAGTGGCGAGGAGCAGCGCGAGGAGGACGAGCTGCAGGGATGCGAAGGAGGCGTTGGCGGCTTTGAGGAGGGGGGCTGTGGGGCCCGGGGTGAAGATGGACTCCCAGAGGTCCACCATGAAGGAAGCCATTTTATTTTATTTTCCTGTGAAATGGGTTTTGTTTTGTTTTGTTCTTTTGTTCTCGTTGACGTCGCGATATATGCTGTTCGGGTGCGCGGAGAGGTCTGGCTTTCGGCCGAAAGGAGATATGTACAGGCGCCGCGCAGCTGCCTCTGGAGAGTCCAGAATTCGAGGGTTGGTAGTATTCTATCGCAAGCGAC
Organism: Hapsidospora chrysogenum ATCC 11550; assembly: GCA_000769265.1. Lineage (NCBI taxonomy): Eukaryota > Fungi > Ascomycota > Sordariomycetes > Hypocreales > Bionectriaceae > Hapsidospora > Hapsidospora chrysogena. Next base: position 137,827 of record JPKY01000039.1, read on the forward strand.
GAGCTCTTTTCTTTCGGATGTGTCGTTTGGGGTGTCGTGTACTGCTTATATGCGCAAGCCCTTCACAAGCCGTGGCTGCCTGATGTCGAGGATGACGCGCCAGAGGGCTACGCAGACGTGGGGAAATGGGATCGCTTCGCGCTGTCTGAAGAGGACAGCGTGGTTTTTTTTCGCCGGCTCGGGGGGGGTAGGGAACCCGTAGTTGAGAACTGGCGCGGCTGGGTTTGTCTCGACCTGCGATGACTCTTCTCCGAGGTTTCGTCAACGTGGAGGGAGCGGGTGGCTGTGGCTGTGGCTGTTGCTGTGGCGCTGGCTGTGCGGGGATCCAGCTGGTCGATCTGCCTACCCTAGATCCGAGGCGCGAGAGAGAGTGAGAGGATCAGAAAAGAAAGTAACTGGGTTTATTCAACTAGTTTGAATTATCTCTCATACAGGTATACCTAGAGAGTTATTGTAAGTTGGACAAGCTCTAGTACAACTCGCAGGTAGAGCGCCGCGCGACATGACTACTTACACGACATACAGCCCACACACAGATAAGCGGCATGACGATGCCCGAGTTGCACCAGGTCAAAACAATGGACGACAACAGGTGAGTGGCTCACCTGAGATTCCCACTACCTACTGGACATCTCATGAGTTTGTCCTGATCCGCAACTCTGGTCCTGTGGACAACAAACACTTCGAATGAGCCACGGGGCGGATCATAGCAGCCGCGCAGCTCCCCATCCGATATTCTCTCAGGGTACAGTCGCCGACGGTAATCGCAGAGAGCGATGGGGAAGAGCATCTCCTTGAAGCCTGGTCACTCTAGAAGACGAAGGACACAGATCCACCAGACTGCAGCCTCTTTCTGGGCGCTCTCCCCTGTGTGTCCGGAGTCGGACCGGGACGACCGCCGAGGTTCTGGACTGCCGGCCGTTCGGGATGCCTCGGCCAGCACAAATGTGAATACGGAGAATCATATGCATTATCGGTGTATCCGCGCCGGTGACTTTATCGCATGATCACGCACTTGCAGCTCTTCGTCCGCGGACGCAAGCCGAAGAACCGCGGTCCACGGGGTGGGCGCGAGAAAGGCTATCATCCGGACATGCTCCCGGACTGGCCAGGACACGCCGGATGCACGGCGAGTGATAACATTGTCGACCGACTGGCACGCCCGACTCGGGACTCCTGCGGAATACCTAGATATTACTGCATAAGCCGCACTTATCCCCGGCGGCATATCATCATGAGGGGCGTGGTGGGCCAGGCATTTGCAGAGAGTATGATCCGAGCTCCCCGACAGACCGGCGACAAGTCACTCTGCAAGGTGCGCGCCCGATACCAAGCATCTCTTTGCCGGGAAATGGCTGACGCCCCGGTCGCCGAGTCGATGCGGCTTTTATTCCCAAACGCCCCGTAAGGCCCAGCCAAGACTGCGGTCAAGTCCAGACCACACGGACGACTTGGGGGTCATGTGGCCATGGAGGCGATATTCCGCCACGCGCGAGACCGGACGATAGCCGGATGAGAGCTCGAACTTGAAGAGAAGAGGAAGACATCGCCGACGGTTGCTTGAGGTTCATCCCGAGAGCATCGGCCGTGTCGACATGTCATGGCCGTTCGGCAAACGTGCATGATATGCGTCGGTCGTCTCTTGGTGACGCGGCCAGTATAACCGTAAGGACGCCGCGCGCAATACCAGAAAGAGGATATCTATACGGAATGCGCGCCGGGTCGACTGTAACTCAAGGCAGCGTCAATCACCAAGTCCCTGAAGATCATGATGCCCGGGCGAGGCAGGTCGTGCTCGGACGCCCATGCTCAGGGACGATCCGGGTGTTATCCCAGCAGTCAGCTTGCCATTTGACCCGCCTTTGATAACACTCCATCGCCAGGGGAAAGGACTGACAATCTGGAACGGCTCAGAGAGTCCAATCGGGGTTCCAGCCGTGCACCGCTTACCAGTATCCGCCCATGGGCGAAGTATTCTCGGGTGGAATGATTCTCTGATGCGAACAATCCAATCTGTTCGGCGACACCGACTGCAGCGTCAGATGCGTACATAAAAGAGGGGGAGGGTTTCCTCTGTGAGTACGAGTATCCGTACTCGACGACCAAGTCCAGCCGGCCTTGTATCAGCAGTCGGTTTCAATTTCCAAGCACATCGTCTCAGTAATTCACACACGCGGTGTTACTTGCGGGTTGAAGCCGAGTGTAATCTGTATGAAGTCTGTGTGTCGGTTCGATGCCACACGAGGGACCCCGATGGCGAAATTGAAGGCCCCAGCTTTGGAAATGACAGAATACTACCGTACCGTCTGGAATCCGTCCTGTCGATGCACCATGTGTGTGGATGGAAGTGCCTGAAACGAAACAGCTTAGGTTCTGTGAAGCGTTGACACCTGCTCCAGGCAAGGCCCCTGCGTCGGAGAGCCAGGTATCCGCCCATACCACGTAATATGTTACTACCAGTAGTAGTGCCATCAGTACAGGCTCGCATGCACGTACGTGTACGTACGTACTTACGTATGTACTTCTGGTGCAGGGTCAGATGGATGGTGCCGGGACCTCCTCGCCACCTGCCAAAGCCGCGGAGACGGTATGGTATCGAGTTCATGCCATCGTGCTCGAAGGTTGAAACACCGGCCGGCGGAATCTGCCGTTGCAAGTCTCATGCGAGCATTCGGATATAGCCAAGCAAGTTGGCCACCCATGCCCCATCCCTCTGCTGCCCACGGGTGGCGAGCAAGGAAGCCCTCCCCCTCCAGTCAACCACAGTATTCGTGATGTGAATGCGGCGCGACGGATGAGGTAAATGGGCCCAGGGTACGTCCGTACGAGTACACACCTGCACGTACGTACTGGATGGCAGTCCACTGCTCCTGATGACGTCTGCTCTGCCGGGAGAGCACACACACACGAGACCCGAAGCAGCTTGATGCTGCGACACTCGGACACGGCTCGAGATCGACAATGGCGGACGTTATACGAAGCTTCGTACGTAGTCTGCGAGTGATTGGGAGACGCGAGAGCGTCAGGGCCGCCGTGTGCCACTGCCGCCATTGTCTCCCAGGACAGCGGTTGCGTAGCACGGGAGGCGCAGATGTTTGGCAGCAGCGTCACCTCAAGTCGACTCCGATCGTCAAATGTGGCCATCAAGGTACGTACCATGCCTGACAGGCGAATCTGCCTCCGAGCCGTCCCATAGGGCCATCGCCAGAAGTTTGTACGTATACGCATGTGCGACTAGGAAAGGATTGGTACCCTTGCTGGTCATCCGATGTGACGGCTAAAAGGCAGTTTTGTTTTGACCACTTGCCGCCAAAGCGGCCAAACCTGCCAGCGCCTGCAGGTGGCTGACGGATAACAGGCTAACAGGATACTCGTACATGTAAAATGGAGCCTGGTGCCATGGGCTCACCGCCGACCTTGTTGAGGCGAGACAGAGGCCCCACGGTGAGGGGACCTTGACAACAGAGCTCGCGGGTCAATGCTGGGCGGTCAGCCAATGCCGCAGCTAAACCTGCAGCATGTACGAGTAAGTGCTGTTGCCAGGAACGGCCCTCCACATGGTCGAGGGGCACATCAACATTACCTGCCGTCCATCTGGGGCTGGGGAGCTGAGGGGGGTTTGTCCCCGCCTCAGAGGCTCAAACCACGAACCTCCCAGTACTCGTATTACCGCCGGACTGGGGCCGTAGGGAGACGACTCGGCTCCAGCCCCTGTTCACCTGGCAAACGAACCGGGTTAGGGCGGCGTGGTCGACCCCGGCTGGCAGGACAAGCCATCGTCCTGCTTGCCAGCCACACCCGCGGGGCTCTGATCTGTCAGTCGCTGCAGTGGGCCGGTGGCTTCAGGCGCCATCCATGCACCACGTTTACCGCCCCCAAAGATCAGCGATCCTGGTCCCTGACTGATGTCTGCCTGGCTTGCCTGGCTTGCCTCTCTGCTTGTACTATCAGCAAGGTGCTCTTAGCAGACGTGTTTCAGGATGAGTGGTCGTCCAATGACGGGTAACTTCTGCGGCCGCCCGACGCTCTGTGCAATCGAACAAAGGTTCGAGTAATTAGAAGAAGTCCGACTCAGGAGATTTCCAGATTGGACTTTTCCTCGCCCTCATATCTTGTTCCATTAAACTTGGCCAAGCTTCCGTCCTGAATGTATTTTACAGGCGTGGGCTTCATTTCTTTTGGCAGGGCCATGGCTTGATGTACTGTAGACGTTCGCCCTGGCATGAACTCATGTCGTCCCTGGCGATACCGGGTCGCCCAGGCATTTTCCTCGGGTTAAACAGGGTAATATTTCCCCATGCAGCGTCGACTGTAAACGTTGCTGAGATGCGACAATCGAGCCGGGACCGGCGGAGAGACCTGGAAACAAACGCCGCCTGGAGAGTCCTCGACCACGTCGATCGGCTGACTGGTCGCGAGCTGGCCGGCAGCCAGGCAGCCAGGCAGGCAATGGGAGCGCGCCGTTCGGTGCCGAGTCGGGGGCGAGCTTCTTGGATATTTCCGGGGCCGAAACCGGGCACACGGACCTTTGAGACTTAACTCCTGGATCCTAAAACTCGTGCCGAAGCACGACTACTTAGCAAGTAGGCTCTGGAATGGTTTAGCATACCTTGAAGCAACCGCATTTCTGAGCCCACGCCTCGTTCTGCAGCAGAGCCAGCAAAGGACCCTCTGTTTGTGACCTTTGGGTGAATGAAGACTCCACTTTATCAGTCAGTTGACCGCCTCAACCACATGAGTTTGCTATCCGCTAAAATGAAGAGCACTGCGGAGGCACAGGGGTTCCGCTCGTCGTTCCAGGGACAAGCAGGGTTGCGGACCCGCGAGGGGCCATCAATCCATAGGGCTACGTTAGTGTCCAAGCCAAACGACGATCCAAAGCTTTTGGAGAAGTGGCTTGTCTCACTCTACAGGGTCGAAAAAATCGAAAAGGTCGAGAACTGTTCCACGGGTCGCAAGAGAGCATGTAGCGCATTTCCCGTGGTTGCGCCATCGGCTGAGAAACCTGATGTATCGTAGGCGGTGCCACGATGGTGAGCACAGAGAGGGAAGACTGCGATACGACTGCCGGTGTCCTGGTTGCGAGTGGTCGTCACTCCCGGTACCAAGTGGTTGCATGGGTAGACCGTAAAGGTGGGTAACAACTGCCGTCGTCACGTCGTGGTATAGGTGGTCGATGGTTCGATCTTGTGGTCCGCCATAACCAAGTTCTGGCACCTCAAACACGAGGTCAATAGTAAGTTGAGCAACGATCGTCACAACCACGCCGTCACAGCTGGGTACCGTGGAGTCTTGAGCTTGGTGTGCCAGAGGCGAGCGCCGAGTTGAGCCTGTCCTGCGGGACGTGAGACATAGATTTGAAAATGTAACCTTGATATCTGAGTGAGTGGAAAAGGCCACATGAGGGACGTGCGGATCGATTATCATGTCGTTCCACGGGCGGTGCCGGTGGATGAGACGCTGCCTACCCACAAACGTGAGAATGAACAGCCAGTACATAGAAGATCTCGTACGTGTACGGTCTGAGTATGTATGGGTAAGATCAGGGAGGAGACCGCCAGCCTGGGACCGGGCTACCCGAACCGTAGTGAGCTGCGGACTCATACCACAGACGCATCTCGTAGGTAGCATCTCAAGGGTGCAGACGCACCAACTATCGAGCTGCCCCTTTCAGTCGCACGCACTGGTCGCACAGAGGCCAGTGAGCGAACCCTTCTTCAAACCTACCACGCGATGCCAGCGGCCAGACGTGGCCATGTAGTAACGCACTGCATGACAGTACCTAACTGATCTGTATGCATGTACATGTTGGTAAGTAATGTACTGTAGGTGTGGTGGCGGTGGGTGTTGGCGCGCAAGCGAGGGTCCGCGAGTGAACGAATGACGCTCGACGCGCTTGTTTCGCTACGTACCGCCTGTTACAGAATATGTGATCGGCACTGCGGAGGAAGACTTAGTGAGCCAACGCCGTCGATGTAACAGTAGTCCACATTTGAACAGGGGGTTCGGGCCTCGAGGTCAAGGTGTCGATTGCTTTTCGAGGGCCAATCTGCTACTAGTAATTAAGCGGAGTGGCAAATTGCGGGTGTCCATTGCCACAACGTGGTTGAGAGGGAATTTTTTCCCCCACCGTCCCCGCCATGCTGAGCTAATCAAGGAGGGGTGAGAATGCACAGTATATATAATATTCCCTGTCTTTTATCACTGCCTCTTAGTAAGGTACGAGTACTACTACACGTAATACCATAGTGAGAGTAGTACTACTAGCTGTACTCAGTACCCAGCCACCGAGATGTCAAACGCGAGATCGACGTCATATGGGGCCAAATGCCATGTGGTCTAAGGCGGGAAGGGAATTGGCTCGCAGCAGGGCAACACCGTTCCTTTCCAAATTCATGGTACATTGCAGGAGCCATCGTGCTTTCCATTTCCGCCAGGCAGAGCTGCTGCCGTGTGCAAGCTGCTGGGCGCAGAAGTGTACATACCTTCGCATTCGATACGTAAGTACCTACTATAACAGGGCGAGCCACGCTGATGCTGCTGATACGGGTATCGTGAGGCTAGCTCGCCCCTCATCTGGGACGGCGATGGCAGCTACGGTCTGGGTTTTACGCGAATCGAGCATGCCAAGAACAATTTGTCAACCTGGGATCCGAATAAGATCTGGCTGCGACTCTCCTCTCCGGTACTTGCCGTTTGTGATGCTACGGCGAATGGCCAGAGGCCAAATTGAACTTACACACCCAGAGGCAGATTGGCGCCTTGGCGGGACTGCCATGTGCAGCTGGGGAAGGGGCGGGGGAGGAGGGGTTGGGGGGTGTCAAGGGCTCTAGGTGTGGGCGTAGGTTGTCTGTCAAAGTGTGCAGTGCAGGGGTCTAGGTGCTCTTTCCCTCCCTTCCAGCTTCGACCCCTGCTAGGCAACCGGATATCCAAGGCCTCCGATTCGCCATCTGCTTGCAGTAACCTCATCCAGAAAGGGCGATGGTTGATGATCATCACTGCAACCAACGCCCGCCCACCCATGGGCCCCATGGCCCTTTGTCAAACTCTAGGTGGCCATGCCCTGGGCGATCCCCATCGGGGTTTGGCGCGTGGTGATTGGGTTGAATAGACGCCAACGCCACCGTCGCAGTTGAGTGCCCTCGCAGCAGGTACGTTACCCATTTTGGTATTATTCCGCTGTTAAAGAACTTCCAACAAGGCGATGGCAATGTGCCATGACGTCCATGGCAGAGAGAAACCTCAACTTACATTCCGTCCTCTCGAGTGGACCAGACCCTGGAATCCATAGACTGGATCATGACGGCAGGCAAATAGAGGCCGTCCAACCAACCGCGATGCGGCCGCTCGAGGGTCGAGCACGGATAATGCCATTACTAGTCCGTACCAAGGAGCGAAGTAACCTCGTGGACGCAAAGAGGGTGGTGGTCCATGCTCCATCTCCGCCTGTCTGCAAATCCGCAATCTCTGCGTCTGGTCCCTGATGAGGAGAAGGAGCCCCCGGGGGGGGGGGGGGNGGGGGGGGGGGGGGTGTGGTTGGCCCTGTGCTCTCTCGCAGAGGGGCAGCCTCGCCTCCTACTCAGACTCGCGGCTGGAGTGTGGTTTCACTGGGTTCCATTGGCGGATGGCCGGGTTTCTAGGAACATTTTCCCCTGCGCTCTCGCTTGTTTCAACAGTTTGTCGCAGTCGCCTGCGTCTCGAGGCGGTTGCATGATCGAGGTAACATCGACCAAAATTCGAGGGGCATGGCTTAGGCCAAGAGTTTTATAGAGAAGAAGTGCCCCGAGTTATCAGGAACAAGGTGCCGACGGCATTACGAATGCTCCGTACCGGAGGATCTCGACAGGCAGTACTACTCCATAACAGACAACAGATAACAGTATCGTCAAGACTGGGGTAGCGTGGTTGCAGCACCATGTTTCCGATAGTACAGTATACGTACGGCGGGAGCCCTTTGGCGATGGGCTGATGGCATGGAGGAGGCTGGAGCCCCGGCCCACCTGCGCGCAATCTGGGCACGGATACAGAATAGCACGGGGACGATCACGGCTCTCGCATGACCTGCCCACGATTGATCGCAAACGAGAAAGATATCTGACGCTCTCCATCGATCATCAAATGCGTCAAACCCCATAAGCGAGAAACCAATGTGACTGGCAGCGCCCCTCTCACTGGTTGGCTCGCATATTGCCTGCTCGTCTGCTCCACCGTCCGTCACCTACCAGTAATTACCACTTGCACGTAACTGCCTACAAGTACAGATACTCGCAGTACTAGTACTCAAGCACTAAGTAAGTGCTAGCAAGTAGTACTTCGCGTGTACGGAGGACTCGTACAGTACCTAAGGTACTAGTAGATAGTAACTATCTGCGTCCCGGCATCACCACGCGCGTTTGTTCCATAGTACGAGTAAGAGTAGGTGCGTTTGGCTTGATGCATTCCTGGGCCCTTGAGGATGGACCAATTCGCAAGCAGCCCACCAAGGCACACAGGGTCCTCAATCCTCCCAGGCCATGTGCTTCGGCGAGACTACCATCTCGTCTAACCCCGAATCCTGCACTCCATGCTGGGGGCATGCACGGGATGCGCGGCAGACCTGCAGGTTCGCGCTGAAAAGTAAGGCCACACACACACACACACACACACGGCTGACCTTCGGCAATGGCGAGATCCGTAAGTCTCGGCGAGATTGACGGATGGCGCGAATGCCGTCGGGGGGGACAAAAGCCGGACAGGGGATGAAGTAGGAGGATGGCAAATCCGACAATTACAGACTCCCAATCCAAGCACGTACAGTAGATACCGTAGCATTCAATACTAATACAAAATTTTCAAAATTTATCTACTAGTACCTAGGTACATGAATATTTAGCAGTGCGCTTCAGCAGGCGTCGCGCTACGTCCCCTGGATCGAATCGAGGTGGTACCTACTAGTAGGTAAGTACTTCAGTACCCGACACCATGCCGTACGCCGCCGCCCCGAAGCCCAATATGGTGTCGAAGCCACCCGTTTCCCTGCTTCCAGAACATCTCAGGTACTAGGCCAAAACCTAGCACGTACATGGTGCATACAAGCACAAAAATCCATGATGCGGATTAGTCACATAGAATCCGCACCTGGTCCGATTTTCGCCCCCAACGAGGCTTCTTGGCTGAAGACGGTTGACAGCTTGAGGCGACAACTTGACGGAGGTGATATCTGAGGCAAACTGGACGGGCGACAAGCACACCAGAATCGAGTGGCACGCTCCCCCAGCGGGCCCGGCGGGGGAGGCAACGACAAGGGAGCCTACAGTCAGTACATACGATAACACGCACTTGCATAGAGTGCTCACATACATATTGGTACCGTACATCAAGACTGCCTAGCAGCAGTATTATTACTCTGTACTATGCAGTCAGGGTGAGGCAACCTGGAAACCTCCATCGCCACGGACCATCTCGGTGGCGCTGGACAGTAATACCGGTCCATCCACGGCAGCGCAGGTCCTAGTCTAGGGGACGGTACTAACTCCCCGGGGACCCAGTAACCAGGAACACGGGGAATGCCCGGCATGTCATGGACGAGGTCGACAGACACGCTCGACAGACAGACTCTCGGCTCTCGTCGCGTAGTCTGCCCCGAGTTGCGAGCCGACGACTACGAGTACCCGTATCGTACATGGGGCTCGGGCCTCCCAAACACCCCCACCCACCCACTCACCAATCGCCCCAGGCGGCCGCATCCCCGTCGTTTCGACAACACTAACAACAGTGCCGTGCAGCAAGCAAGTGGCATGGTTGGGGAACCCGTCCTGCCCGTGGTGGCATGGACCACACCCAGGCTTGAGCGAGTCAGTTGCCAGGAGCTCTGCCAGCTGGAGACTGTCGACAACCTTGACAAACCATGCACCCTGAATGGCAAGCAGACTGGGCCCTCGAGGGACAGCACCTCAGACTGAACCAAGAAACAATGGCTGTTCTGATAAGGTAGTGGTACTCGGTTGAACACCAATGAGGAGACGAACGACGTATTTGTATGATTACTACTAGTACCTTACTCGCGTAGGCAGGTACCTCTAAGGTTAGCAGCTAAGCTTATCGTTAGCACTTTTCCTTAGCACCTGGTATTACTCTCTGCGCCCCCTTCGTGCGGAGGAAGGCACCGCCCACTCCGAACCGGAGAGGGCGCCTGTGCGCTTGTTGGTGCGAGGTGTGTGCGTTGGCGGCTCCTGCCTTGGGATGTGCGCGGGTACGGAAGCCTCTGTGCTATCTGGCAGGGTCCACAGGTACCTACCTAGGCGAAGACCACTGAGGTGCTGCTCTCAGGCACTTGTGTTGCCGCTGCGGGGTCCACTGCCGCCACCCCACTGGGACTTGCAAGTTGGAGTCCAGCAGTCCCTTTCCCCCCTACCTCCTCCAGCACAGCGCAGGACAGCACTGCACAGTAGGTACTATCTTAGTACTGACCTAGAGCAGCGAGTCGCAGCGGCACTGAGGTGAGGTGGGGTGGCACGCGTGACCCGGCCTGGGGCACCCGAAACCCTTCGTCGCCCTCGAAACTCAGGCCTGCATTCTTGGCCCTACCTGGTACTAACGCGAACCCGCAGCAAGGCGAAATGCTGTAGCCTGGAGCTGGGTCCCTTTCTTGACACATTCTATGTACCTTCTGGACGACCTGCCTTGCTCTCCGGCCCCCAGCGCCCGCCTCCCCCTCCTCACCACACCCTCCCCCTCCTCACCACACCCTCCCCCCTCGGCCCCCAATCCCTCCCGGCCTGCACACGCCCTCCTTGTCTGCCAGGTGTTGCCATCGACGACGGTACATCATGGGAGTCTGGGAGAGCCAGAGAGATTGGCCCTCTTGTCCACTCTCCATACGTTCTCTGCAATGCTCCCAAGGGATACCGATACACGATTCCACTCCCACGCCCCCCCACCACCAAAGGTTTTTGGTGTTTCACGCCTCCTCTCCGCCCCCCATCACGGCACACCATACACCATCACCAGCCGGCGCACACCGGGGACCAGTCCATGCAGGTGGTAAGGCACGTATCTACGCGTACCGTGGGCCCTCACTCTTGCCCACACCACTGGCATTATCACGGAACCCCCCAGACGATGACCGCCTCCCGAAGCAGCATGTATGAGCTGACATGATCCTAGCCTTCCACCTGCCCAAACTGCCGATCGCGGCACTTCGATGGCACGGCTGACAGGATCGCCGTCAGTCCGGCAAGACGATGATTGTGAGAATAGCTGAGCATCTGGCGCTCGTTCTGGGTGGAACGACTCGATGTCTCGGAAGGGTGTCTCTGGCTCGCCGAGCCCCGTGGATACCTTCGGACTCCAGAAAGGTCGGGTTCTGTCCGAGCGCCCGTCACGTTGTCGGGTACCTCTGTACTCGTACCCAGGCATGCTACATAACAAGGCACGGTGGACAAAGCAGTCCACACCACTAATCTCCTTTTGCAACGGCAATGGGACTGCCCGTCCACTTTCGCGCAAGGTATGGAGTACAGTACATACCACGAGTACGTACCTCTTCGACATGGTTGTGCTGTGCCGTCCCCTGTGCCGCAAAGTGGCCCATGCCATGTCTGCACTGAAGGTACGTACCGAGTCGACAGGGGTAGCCCACGCATCTCATCTTTGGCAGCCCTGTTCGTGGACCCATGCTTTCTTTGGTGCATCCAGTCGTCATGCACCCTCTCTGGCTTGGATGTAATGAACCAAACTCCACCGTTGCTTTACTCGCTCTCCCATATAAGCCCTCGATATGTCCGTGAACCTCATGGGGCCTGGATTTGTCCTTGTCCAAAGCTTCGCTCCATCTTCTCCCCGCAAGTGTCCAAGGCCCAACCTATATCACTTGGTCCTTTCGACTACAACACATAATACCCTCTTCTACTCACTCAAGAGACATCACACATCCATTGCGGCTCGTGTATTAGTCTTGACAAACAGACTCATCGGCAATCAAGCCGGTCTTCCATCAACACTTTCTCTATCGACGATCACAGAAAACACTCTACGCCGTTTCTCGATACAACTAGGCACTGAAACAGGCCACCGGATCGAACCAAACCGACAACGACATCATCCCTCTTCCCTCGCCGCAACGCCGGCACTGGTGTGTCAAGTCTACTCAACAGCACGGACGCCTCCTACCTCGGCCTCCCTCTCGCTGTCTACGACTTTGCTCTCCTATTATCCTAATTGGCAACCAAAGACTCCTTGAACTCGCAACGGAGCCTTTAGCCATCACATTACAACCATAACCATGAGCGCCGTTGCCATACCGTTCGACCCCTCCCTGGGTCTTGGGCCCCGGCCTGCTTCCTACACATGGCATAGTGAGTCGACTTCAGCCAGTATCTTGAGGATGCCTTCATAAGTAGCTAATCATGTTCAAGCCGGCCCGCTGGAACCTAGCACATCTCCTGAGAGCATTATCCACAGCGACTTCACTGCCTCGTCGCTGAACGCTGGATCGGATCCCAGCCTCACACCTCCCAGCGTCACCAGCTCGCTCACTTCCAGCCCTCCCCGGATATCCTTCACTCACGAGCAGCGAGAGCTCAAGCGGCAACAGGACCGGGCCCGGAGAGATTCCCGCCTAGCCTCTCGCCTTCGCCGGGTGAGCAGCCAGACCTCATACATGGACTCGCCGACCATGTCTCCGATCACCAACGTGACGAGCTCCATGGAGTTTCCCGCCTACTCTGCGGCCACCGCACCCGTCTCCCTCCTCACCGAGCCCGCCGGTCCCATGTCGACGCCGTACATGCCTTCGTACCCCCCGCCAATTCACGACCATAGCCAGGCCCAGATGTTCCCCACTGCCTACACCCAGCCCATGCAGCAGAGCTACGGCATGCCTATCGAGTATCAACCCAGCCCGTACACTCCGGCATCCTACAGGTGAGTCTCCCATTCTCGAGGTGCGACAAGTCCTCATGTCGAGCGATAAGCTGACAACTTTCAAGCAGCCGGTCATCACCTATGTCTGTAGGACCAGACGGCGGCATGATGTATCAAGTGCCCGCTGTTATGGCACCGGGCAGTGCCAGCAGCCAAGCTTCGGCATCGCCTGAGGGCGGCCACGTCAGAGTCGTGCAGAGCCGGCCCAAGCCCCGCTGCTGGGAACATGGCTGCAACGGGCGCCAGTTCTCGACATTCAGCAACCTCCTGCGGCATCAGCGCGAGAAGTCGGGCCAAGCCTCCAAGGCCTCGTGCCCCAACTGCGGCGCCGAGTTCACGAGGACAACGGCCCGCAACGGCCATCTCCTGCACGACAAGTGCAAGCAGCGCCGGAACTCGTGAGGAGTCTTTGGCGGTCCGCCAGAGGAAAGAGACTCGATCTTGGTGTGCACCCGAGACCACCCACTCTTTTGGGATTTGATCGGTCACGGAGGGGTGGCGCGCAGAACTGCCTGACATTTCAGCTCGTCGCCCTGTCTTAGTGGCGACTGCCTTGGGCGGGTTCGGCCGACGGTTCCCACCACCCACAGGTGGTGTGGGCTGGTGTTGGTGTGGGTGCGCGGGGCCGGGGCCGCCTCTTTCTTCCCCCACATGCATCCAAGCGCACAGACGCTCTTCGACATGCCGCATCGGTCACCGAATCATGTGGCCGTCAATTTCATCAACTTCGTCACAAATGATTACTTGTGACTACTTATTGTTTTACTTTTTTATTTTATTTTATATATTTGCCTCATTCTGTCACCTCCGAAGGGTGCAGGATGTGTACATTTTCTCCACTGGCTGGTGGGTTGACGGATTCGGCGCAAAAAACGACATGGGCCGCTCGGTGGTTTCTTTTGGTGTCCGGGAGGCAAAAGTCGCCGACACCACTGGCGTTGCTTCTACGGGACGCGAAATGCTTTGGATTTTGGGACGTTGTACGAGAATGGCAGGGAGTTGGGCAAACGCGACTACGGCATTCATTTTTATTTTATTTTTTCCGGCTTGGAAGTTTTGTTGTATTTTTTTCCGGGGTTTGTTTATACCCCACTGCTCGCTCATGATGATGCGATCAAAGTGGGAGACGAGTTACGACAGGACGAAGGACACATGGTTATGGAATGTACGAGGAAGCTGATAGGCTCCTACGCCATTGCATACAGGTTTTGCTAGTAGGTAGTAGTACAATACTAGATGTTTCAACAAACAAGGTGGTGCCTACTAGTACAAATTCACCAGGTACTGACGCAATAACCTTCATCCCCAAGTTGGCGAGTGCCTCGTCGTCCAGGGCTGATCGAGTTAAGACTTCTGACGTCGGCATCTTTGGGGGCCCAAACCTGCTGTGAAGCATCTTGGGACACGGCACCGCGATGGGCTGCAGCAGCCAGAATTGGTTCAATGACGTCGACTGCGGGAGTTGGCCGCGGTCATTGGTCACCACCATCTGAATACCGTTGCTAACGCACGCTGCACTGTGAGGGGGAAGAGAAGGGAAAAAAGGAAAAAGCGGGGGGGGGGGGGGGGGGGGGGGGGGNGGGGAGGAGGGAGGGGAGACCGGGGGTAGGAGAAGGAGAAGGGGAGGAAAACCCCCCACCACCACCACTCCTGACAGCGAGGGGAGCCAGAGCGAACAAGCGAAGGGAGAAGACGTCAGTCAGTCAGGCAGGAAGGATCCCGTTCGACGGAAAGGAGTGCGGCAATTGCCCTGCTGCGAGATCTGTCAGACTTGCTTGGCGTTGCTGAGTTTAAGGTGATGATGATGATGATGCGGGGCTTGGCCCCCTTTAGCTTGAGTTTTGGCGATGCGGCTTCCCAGGGCATCGCGGTCACAGGGTCTATTTGAGAGCCTACATTAGTGGATGGAACTGACTACGGGCTAGTATACGTCTGTACATGGATAGGGCCATTAGAGCGTAACTTAGTGCGCCAACTAATAACTTGGTCATTGTAAAAGGGCCGATTTCTTCTTTTTTTTTAACTTCTTCTGCTTTGTTTTGTTAACCGATTGCTACATTTCGTCGCTGCGTTTTCTTGGGCAAACCTGTTCACAGCCACGATGCAAATAGCAGCAGCAGCAACGCAGTCGGGATGCGCGAGGGTGGACACCTGACGCAGTCAGATTATTATATCATGCGCAGGACAGCAATAACAGGCCCAACCACCGGTAGTACTGTACGGTCGGTACAAGTCTGTAATTGAAAATGTTTTGCTAGAGCAATTTGGGATGACTGCGAGTCTGAGGGGCAGTGTCTACGTCGTTTAGTAACATGGGATAGCGACGGTGTCCTCGTTGGCCATTTTCATGTTTCGTTTCGGCGCCGACCCATCTGCTGCTCTGGAGGTGGCTCAACGAGACGCTACTGCCAGGGACGTCGTAGCCGAGTGCGAGGTGGGGGAAGAGCGGGTGTGGGGATACCCGGACAGAACCAGGTACAGTATCGAGTACCTACGTGCGTACAGTCCCACCTCCCAGGTTGTATGTACCCTATTAGTAGCGGCTCGCGATCAGTGAGTCTCCACAGTAGAGGCGTCAAGTGACCGTTTGCCAGATCCCCTCTCTAAGCCCAGGGAAGGGGCGTTGGTCAAGTAATACCTTAAATTTCTACAGTACCACCTAGGAGTACTACCAGTATTAGCATCTGTCATTTACTATGCACGATACCAACTGGCAACAATAGGCGGTCAAACTTTTCACGGTCGGTTTTTGTGGAAGAAATTGGAGACTTTGGGTGGCCCATTGACGGCTTGGCGAACTGGGGGCCGGTAAAGACCATTAGTAGGTTAGTACCAGGTACTAGCACGAGTACCAATTGACATCCAGACCGCAGACGGCACGCCCGATCAAATTCAATGGTCAAAGTTTGGGTTGGCGGTGAGGCGTGGCAGAAAGCATTTGAACTCGCGGTGACCTAGGTAGGCGCGTCATAGCGAGATCCGAGGGGGTCGAGCCGAGAGACGCGCGATTGTTGTAGTAACTCGTACGGAGGACGAGTAGTAATGCTCGTACTAGTAGTAGTGCTCGTACGAGTAGCAGGCCAGTACTTATGTGCATGTGATACTAATAATTGGGTGTCATTGGGTGGTTTCATGGGTCCTGGGGCCGTCGGCACGACGAGATGAAGGGAGGAGTCGACAGGCAAAAGCATCGCAGGGCCATCATGCATGCTATTGGCCCTGGGTACGAGCATGGTGAGGTGTGCTGCCCTCTCGTAATCTAGTCAGAGATGGGTGAATCCAATGTTGCATTCGCCTACCTGTACCTACTTCCCGGGTGCCCCGGAATTGATTTGCGATCGGGAACGCCAACAAGAGTCCAAAGTACCTACGAGCTGACATGGAAGCTGACAGTTGAAGAGAACTAATTAGCGTGAATTCTCAGGAGGAGGAAATGAGGTTTGGCGGTAGCTGGTTCGTAAGAGGGTGGTGGTGAAGTGACCGAGGCGGTGCGCCGGCACCATCGACATCGTGCCTGCCGCCTCCTCTCGTTTTCTAGGTACTAATTAGTAGGTATGAGCACTGTAGGTACGTACCTGCCTACAGTTACCTATGTAACTGGAGGCGAGTTGTCGGACTCTGCCGTTCTTGGTGAAGTGAGGTGGGTATTCTGGCGCGAGCTATCCTTACTCGTACCGTACATCGACAGACAGGACTTCCCCGTTGGGAAAGTCGTCTGCCAGGGCTGTTCTGTGGTGTGTGGTGTGTGTGTGTGCGCCAGCTCGCCCTGGATCTCGCCTCGCGCCTCGCTCCCGACAGCTTGTCAGAGCGTTTCAGCACCTTGTTGGGCTTTGGGGGCCAAATCTCGTCTCCGACCATACCGCAACTTTGACACCTGCGGGGGGTGTTGGTGGGGGCCAACCCTCCCGCTGCTCAGGCTAGCGCCCGCAAGGCCCTCCTTGCCTGCGCCGCCTGCGGCAGATGAGCGTCGTGCCGGGTACGTACAGTACTGTATTATTCTGGATTGGCGTCTACTTTGAGTTTGAGGGCTATTTGTCATAGTTAAGAAGGGGTTGATCGGTTGATTTCGTCCGGCATTCTGCCACTGACACTCGACAAAGACCAGTCGGATGCCCACATTTACGTACTATACTTTATACTCGTATACTGTAGGTACATGTCATGTCATTTCCAGAATCGTCACATGATGCGTGCCAAGTGCGAATCGTTATCCCAGGTATTAGTCTATACTGCGATCGTATTAGTAGTAGTAGTACCTATTAATTACTACTTTACCCTGTCATATTCCCCCCAGGGAACCTTGCCATATCAGCACGCGTACGTACGTATTCGAAGTGTGCAGCAAATTGCGACGGAGTCCTCGGGTTTTGGGTGGAAGGCGTTTCACAAATGATCGACATCCCCAACTCGTGGCCTCGTGGGAGAACCCGTCCGTCTTGGGGGGACGGAGGGGGCGTGTGCAGATGGGGCCTCTCCGAAGAACTGCAGCGTTCATGTTGCACTCGACTCGCAGGCCCTCACCCTTGATTCCCACGTTGCCACGCTACGAGGTACCTGCGTACTCGTACTCGTACATTGAATCATACATGTAGGAGGTACGTACTCGCACGACGAGTCGACGGCCCTTGGTTGACCACGCCCAGCTTTCCAACCTCCCTGGGTCCCTCCGCTGCGACCCTACCACGCTCTCCCAGACCCAGGGCGAGCGCATGGACCATCTTCTTCGTTGCACGGAAGATGCCACCAACAGCCAACCTTGCCAGTCCGCAGCCCACAGCCCACAGTCCCGTGCCGCTCAGGCTCTCAGCTCTCTGGCTCAGCAGGCCCAGCAGGCGCGGCAAGGCAACGCGTTGTCAGTCCGCCTTTCTGAGACAGGTTTAGCCAGGGCAGCGGGACAGTATCTCCAGCACCAGTCCGGCCTCCGGCTTTAGAGGGGAGGGGGGGAGCCTTGTTGTTGTTGTTGCTCCGGTGCCGTGTGCAGGCTCCACCGGGTCTGAAGGAGCCCGACGTCGCCGAATGTCCCCGAGAACCCAACCCGGAGTTCCAATATCTATCTACCTAGGTAACATGACAGTCGCTTCACCAAGGAGAATTGCGTGGGTTGGTGCCGTTTCAAGAACCCATTTGTTCATGCGTCAATTGCTACTTTTTTGTCTGAACTGTCATGCGGCCCCCGGGACCGAGCACCGTCTTGTGCGCCCGTGTTCCCTGCATGCAACCTACTCTCCGCGTGCGCGAATCGCAGTGCCTCGAATTCTCGGCGCCGCGCCGGTGGCGAGCGCTGAGGGCAGTTTGGGCAGTCATGAAGCAGGTAGTGACTTGTCTGAGACACGATGATGTTGTATATTCGTACGGATAATCACAGGCGCAAACAAGAAGTACATGACGACCAGACACCGGCGATCTCGGGGTTCCAGAATTGACTCGAGGCGGCCGCCGACCCCCCATTTCGGGTACCTGGACTGGGACAATGCTGGATGCCGCATCACATCGCATCGCATCGCATCTAATATTATGATTATGCTCTGCGCGCGCCGAGCCCCCGTCGCGGCCCAGCCATCTGACATGCTTCCCGATGGCAGCCCGTGCCGTAACGAGTCGGGGTCTTTTTAATAAGCCACGCACACACACGCACACATACATACCCGTGTCGCGCAGAGCGTGTGGGTTTTCTTGCGTGCAGGTACTAGTTCTAGACGCCCTCGCTCAAGCACCCCGTGGAGCCGTGGTGACATGCGCGAGAGGGACGAACTTGAATGGTTCATTGCCGCATCCTCCCGCCTTGTCCCGCAGTTCCCGGACGCCGCGAGGCGATATATATCATATCTGCCGGCTCCTTCGGAATTGTGAAACCCTGAGACGGGAAGGTGGCTGGCTGGCTGGCTGGCGGGTATGCCGTAGCCGATGCGCATAATACAATCCAGTTACCAGCCAGGACTCCTCAAGCGCATGCTTTACTCTTCGTTGCATAGACTCTGTTTTTTTTTTTTTTTTTTTTTTTTTTTTTTAACGGTTGCGGCAACGTTTCGAAAACGCTCTCACTGCGTCTGCATCCGCATCCTCATCCTCATGGTCGTTCTCAGGGAACAGAACACTTCTCGTCCAGGCATGCAGTGCGTAAGTCATCCGTCTCCCGATTGCCTGTCATTGCGGAGAACTGCCTCTCGCACTTTTGCAAACTCTGATACCCAGGGTAAATGTACTCTGTGGAGTTTCTCTTAGCTACTCGTACTGCTTGATGACTACGAAAAGAGATCACCCGAATCTTTGAGATGTGCCAGCTCGCCCCCCACATGTCAGCGTGGTTCTACTTGCCCTGATCAATTGGTCTGATGCCCTCATCCAACCGACGGTAATTTCTCAAAAGGGAAATAATGTAGCGACTCCAGGTCGTAACGTGAACGAGCGATGCTGTGCTGGGAGCAGCCAGATGGCTACATAGTTGGCACCACTCGGAGAACCCGAAGAGACTTGGATAATAGAATGGCGTCTCTACTGAGGTTAGCCCCCCTGTGGTACGCTATTTAACGAATCATTCATTACTAGTACCGAGCAACGCAGGGTATTATCCTTCATAACCTCGCCAATGATCAGGTATTCCGCTGTCCCTTTGTTCAATGTCGGGAATATTGCTCGTCGCCTGGTGCGACTATGGTAGAGTAGTGCCCAAGCCTCTCCTCATTCAGTCACAGGTTTCGTAAGATTTGTCGTCACGGACGAGCCGAAGCCCGCCTTCTGCCGCCGCATCAATGTCGAGCCTGCTCGGGGGGAACACCCTCCGAGCCAGGCAATCTCACATACGTACAGGCAGCCGACTCCAGGGTCAAGCGAAGCTTGGCTTACAGGTACGGGTACTCGGCGAATGACTCTCTTGCATACGGGGCCTCGGTACATGTAGCTCAACTCAACCAACTTGCCTCCAGACCCCCCGTGGCGGCACGGGTTCACCACATGCACATACTAGTTAGTAACTACTAGCACATATGGTGCATCCAGTACGATGTGCATGAGGCAGGGAGGACTGCGACAGTTGAACCTGTCTCCATCGGTTCAGAGGGGGGTGGAAAATGGGCTTTCGAGTTGCGGCGTTTTGCTTCAGGTTGGTTGTAACCATGGAAGAGGTCGCTTTTGTCGAAATATTCGTCGCGCCTACCTACTAAGGTACTATAAGGTGGTATTACTAAGTACCTGAACACTAGTACATACTAGTACTA
The DNA here is from genome assembly GCA_000769265.1 of Hapsidospora chrysogenum ATCC 11550. NCBI lineage: Eukaryota > Fungi > Ascomycota > Sordariomycetes > Hypocreales > Bionectriaceae > Hapsidospora > Hapsidospora chrysogena. The sequence goes on from JPKY01000039.1 coordinate 157,944, forward strand.
GTACGCAGGTAGTACTGTACGAGGGGAGGTAGTGACCAATCAACTGCAGAAGAAGTGGGACACCCCACCACCACCACGAACAGGAACCCCTGTTGGTTGCTGCCTGTCGCCTCGCTTGCAGCTGTTCTGGGTGGCGCCTGCGGTTTGCGCCCTCCTTCTCAGCTTGGCGGGTCGCCAAATTTAGCCGCTTCTTTAAGCGCGCGCGGTTGAGCGTCGCTTACGGCTGAAGCGCGGCGCGTGTCGACACTTCTGTCAGCAGAGGCGCTCCACAGATACACGTACACGTACCTACTACCCACTACTGGTAGGTAAACATAACAATCAACCTGGAAGTGGACAACAATAATAGCAACAGACGGTTGCATCGCACCTCAGGCCCTGCCATCTCACTCGCAGCTTGGGAGCAGAGCCGAGGCAAAACCAAAGGCCACTGGGCCAGGCAGCAGCTCCCCACACCCCGAGCAGCAAAACAATCACGGCGGCTTGGCCCAGCAGAGCAGCAGCAAGCACCAGCAACATCATCTGGACCAGGGGACAAGGGGCGCCCAAGCATGCGCCTCTCCCTGCTTCAAGGGCAGCGGCAACGACAACGGCAACGGCAACGGCAGCGAGCACTGGATCCCCAATAGGGCACCATGGCCGTGTCCAAGATTCGCGCACGCAAACAGAAGGTTCTGCGCTCCGTCTTCGACGCCCAGATCTCACAGCCCACGCCCTTGCTCCCTTCCGCCGAGCCCGGGGAGCCGTTTGGCGGACCCCCTCCCGCTTCCGCGCCTGCCATAGGCGTCACCTCTGGGCCACCCCGCCAACCGACTTCCATCGTCAGCGACCAGGTACGCTGGGACCGCGCATGGCATGTCGTCACCTCTCGCATCCAGCTCCCCTCCTCGGTCGCCGTCGAAGACTCGTTTGGGACCTTGGCATCCGAGTCCCAGGATCTCGATGACGTGTTTGCCTCTTCACTCCCTCTCGTCCTGGATCCCCGCTCAGCACTGCCTCACGCGGCACACACCGAGGACATCTTCTCGTGGCATACTCAGCAGGTCCGCCAGCACTTTGTAACCCACGTCCTGCCCTTGCTGGCAGCATGTGCTAGCCAAGGCGGCCACAGCCAGGTCCTGCTGTCCAGCATCCGCACCCTGGAGGCTGCCCACCGCCAGTACCTCTATGGCCTGTCCGCCATCGTTCGCGGCTTCCAGGACGAGGCCGCTGCAGATAACGCTGTGTCCCTGTTCAGGCGAGACCTACATGCCATCATCGGCAACTCATGGAACCAGGGTCTGCAGGGAGCCCTGCGTGATGTCCTCCGGCGCCTCGCGGCGGATATACTATGCACGCGTAGTCCGCGGCCCCCCCGGGGCGCCGACCTGGATGAGAATGACTCCATTTCAGTCCAGCGAGAAGAGTTGCTCGGGCTGGTAGAGTCACTGTACAGGGTTGGCTTGGCCGGCGAGAAGTTCCAGGTTCTGTTCGCCGAGGTCATGGATTCGTGTATGCATGAATTCATACGGGAGATGTACGCCGACGTCTGGGATGAGGCCGGTGGCAATAGGACGTCATCAGGACCAGCCACGTCCATGCTGACTGGTTGCATGGCAGACCTATGCGACTGGGTTGAGAATCAGTACGGACACCTTGCCGTCCTTGTCTTCAACCGGGTCGGCGTCCAGATCGAGTACGCTGACGTCGAGTGTTGGAAGGAGGTCGCCATCGGGAGGCTGGTGACGCTTCGCATCCAGGAGCTCTTTGACATAGTTTTACATTGGCCGCAGAGCAAGGGGGGTGTGGAAGACCTTCGGTCGGCTGTGACGACGGCCCAGCGCCGCTTGCAGCTTACGGACACATTCTCCGCCACCCTGCAGAAGAGGCTCCTGAATCCAGGGCGGTCGACGCTCTCTATACTGCAGACATACATCTCGATGATCCGCGCCTTCCACGCATTGGACCACTCCAAGGTGTTGCTGGACAGGGTTGTCCATGCCTTGCAACTGTATCTGTGTCAGAGGGACGACGCGATTCGCATAGTCGTAACAGGATTGCTGGCCAACCCCAAGACTGTCGACCCAGAGGAGAACAAGGCCAAGCTGGTCGAGCTGGCCGCTATACTAAACGACCCCTCCCAGCAGCAAGGCCGCCATGCAGATGAGGACGGCCTGGATTGGAATGATATGACCTGGGTTCCGGACCCTGTTGATGCCGGGGTCAACTACAAGCGTCCCAAGAACGAGGACGTTATCGGCACACTGATCGGTGCGCTTGGCTCGCAAGAGATCTTCATCAAGGAGTTTCAGTCCATTATTGCGGAGCGTCTACTGTCCGGCCAGACAGGCTTCCAACAAGAGCTGAAGGTGCTCAGCCTGCTCAAGAAACGGTTCGGCGAGCACGCTCTCCAGAATTGCGATGTCATGATAAAGGATATCCAGGACTCGAAGCGGGTGGACGCAGCTCTTGGGAGGAACCTCCAGCGAGAGACTGATGAAGCTGGAGATGTGCTGTCGTTCCACTCCAAGATTCTCTCTCGTCTGTTCTGGCCTAGCTTACCAAAAGAGCCGTTCTCGGTCCCAGCGCCCGTTGCGGCCGTGCAGCAGCAGTATGAGGCTGGCTTCGAGCGCCTGAAAAACGCGCGCAAGCTCAGTTGGCTGGACCACCTTGGAACGGCGGTCGTCCAGCTGGATATGGAACATCGATCACTACCTCCGATCGAATGCAAAACCTATGAAGCCGCCGTCATATACGCTTTTCAAAGTGAAGACGGCCCCTCTGAGGGCTCACAACCGGTGCGGAAAACGTTTGAGGACCTATGGCAACAGCTCATGATAGACGAGGATCTCCTCGAGGCGGCACTGGCATTCTGGGTCTCCCAAAGAATCATCAAGGACGTCGGGAACAGAACGTATGTCGTAATGGAGCGGGAGGAGGAACCGGCGGCGGAGCCGGCCGCAGATGTCACCGCCGGTGAGGATACAGCCGACAACCCGCAACCGTCGCCGCGGAAATCGAAGGGCATGAGCTCCAAGGAGAAGGAGCAGCAGGCCGTCTACTGGCAATTCATCGTCGGCATGCTCACCAACTCGGCCCCTGCGATGCCCCTGGGCCAGATCCTCATGATGATGAAGATGCTCATCCCGGACGGGTGCCCTTGGTCCAATGAGGAGCTCCAGGAGTTCCTGGACGACAAGGTCGCAGGGCAGGAGCTTGAGCTTTCCGGTGGGAAGTATCGTCTGCCCAAAAAATGAAACGTCGGATTCTCGGTGACGTTCGGGGGGAACGCCAGGGGAACGCCATGAGTAGGCAGCCCGACAGTATGCAAGGGGGGGGGCTGATGAATGCCAGTGGGTGTTTGTCTTTACACATGCCGCAACCAGGAGTGCGGCGTTCACATTCCGATCTTGAGCTTCGAGATGCTCCGAGCCTTGGGGGATGCTCTCCTTTTTCTGGAGGCGCACACACGGGTTCGGAGGAAGGCAAGTCATGCCACAGTTGTCTCAAAGCAAACGCATGACTTATGACAGTGTAATGACGGAGTGGTGGTGCTCTGTTCGTCCACAAGATGAAATACTCGATGAAAGAAAGGGGTTGACCACTAGAACACGCCACTTTACTACCAAGAGCCCGAAACTGGAGCTGTAGATAGAGTTCGCGGAGGAGCACTAGTCATTTTAATCATATCATCTGACAGTTGGGAGAACGCACGGTGGTGGTGCTCTATCTTGTCTACTTAAGGTAGGTACCTGCGGGCCACGGATTCTTCACCATGACTGTGCAGTGCAAGCAGCCTTGTGGTCCCGGGATGTGTTGGTGCCGCGGTCATTCATAAGCAACCGCGGCTCACCACGCGTAAATACTCTTTTATTTCTTGGGGGGGGACCTTGCTGATCAGTCTTACGTAGTCTTGATCTTGGTTCGGGATAAGTAGAGGCTAGCTCAAAATGCGGCCACATCCGCCGTCCCGCCACCAAGACGAGCGCACGTATGCCATAGTTCGCACGAACTCTAGACGACGAAGCCATCGTCACGTCGGTAAACGTTTCGGTGGGGGAGATGGGCCGCCATTGAGAGTCTTCCCAGCTGTGTCGCGGATTGTGCCTGAAGATGGGATAGTGTACTCCGAGGGTGGACGGGCGTTTTGCTTCCGCGCTTACCGGATGGCAGACCGTATAATACTACTCGTATGGTGACGTGAGTGAGATGCGAGACGGTAGAAAGATAACGCCGCAAGTTTGTCGTCTTCTATACATCATTATCGTAGTTCGTGTATAGGCAGCTGTTTGGTAGTCACGTTACCATGAAGCCAAAATTAACAGGTGATATGATACCCTGACAGCAGTGGGTAGCTCTCGGAATGGGCGAGCTGGCTGGAACTGGATTGAATGAGAGATGGCGGGGGCTCACATGGACAATTTAATCCATGATGGGAAATGTCTCGACTCGAGCATCCGGCTTGGGACCTGGGTCGCCACATACTATACCTCCCTCTCCACCGTTCTTTTCCCCTCCTCATAGCGTCACAAGCATCAGCGTCATCCACCAAGCCAAGTCCAGCAATACGAAGCCGTAAACCGAAGTGGAGCAATTCTGCAATCATCATCAGCCTTTCCGCCCTCGAGAAAATCACTCAACGGAGCCGTCAATATGTAGTAGTCTGGAATGAAAAGACGGGGTCCTGGGTTGTGATCGGACCCGTCACCTTGTGTCTCGCCCGGTGGGGGCTGGTGCCGCCCGGACGAGAGCCGCTTTTAACTGCGGGCTGAGCATGAGACCAGGCGGCGGCCCCCCGGTGCCCTCGTGACGGGGGACGGAGATGGGTTGGCCAGTACTACTAACTGGTAGTTGGTAGGGATTGCGTCTAGCAGCCCAGGTAAGTACTACTAATAGTTAGTTAGTAGGTATCCGTACGGTATTCACGGATGTGCTGACGCTGCTGGCTTACCGCAGTAAGTCAAAGCTCTTGAGACTGATCAACGGCTTCTCACATTCAGGTCGAGTAGATGTTGGTCAGCGCTGTTACACGGCAGTTGGGTGGCTCAATGAAGTCTTTGTCGCGGACTCGGGGTCACGCGGGCCGCCCCTGCATAAGGTACAGGTATGAAAGCGACTGCAACCACGTTGGCTCATATTCGCAAGTGCTGTGATCCGGTCACGGTATCTCGGAGACTGGATTTCGAGTAGATGGACGAGTTGGGCAATCAAGGTCCGCAAAAAGAGCTCGTGTCGGGGCATCCACAAAAGCCCAGAAAGCCGCCCGAGCCGGCCTTCCGTGAGGGCAAGCTGCAGATTGAACAAAGGACCGTGGCGATCGATTACTTCCGGTCCACGGCTGAATTGCTCGTGGGACTACCGGATTCTCGATACGTCTCAGGTAAGCGCAAGGTCTTGGGCAGGCTTGTTCTAGGACCGACTCGAAGGCGCCTTGCTTTTGTCTCTCTCCCCAATGGTGCTGTTTGTGCAAAAGTGCAATGCGCAAGAGGGGGCCCCAGAACACTGGGAGCCCAGTCTCTCATAGGTCGGGTGATTAGAGTGACCAACTGCTTAGTAGTAAGGCCAAGGCTACATCATCGGTGCACCCGAGTAAGGGCTCCTGTCGAATGTGAATTTGACCGACATCGTTCGTCGTTCCAAGCTGGAATGGCCGGGGGCGCTCGATATGGGGATTGCGACGCCGAGCTAGCCCAGGCGGGGTCGGACAGATAGAAGAAACAAACCGGGGCGTGAAATGGGAGAAGCAGCCGCAGTGTTGCTATTTGCATCAGCTCCATCGAACGCGAGGTGCGCAACCTTGCTGTCTTGCCTAGCGGTATTCCCCGTATCCACGCTGGCTGTCTGGCGGCCATCACTCTGACTCGCAGGTCGTGGACGGTTTTTTTTCGGGCGTCGCGATCGGAGGCCACTCTGGCGTTGCCGAGTCGCCGACCCGAGTACTAACTGGCCTGGGCTGATGAGGAGGGAGGGCATGTAATTTAGTACTCGTAGTGTAATTACCCCGCTGCCAGGAAAGGCGGGACCTGGACGGTTTCCATGCTACTACTCGTACTGCGTACCCGTGAGACCAGCTGGTGCATGTGTGGTGGTGAGGTCAGACCAGAGGGAAGGACGGATGGCACGGACGGCCTAGATCAGAGGCGGCGTGAGCGCTATGCTTGATTGAGTGGATGCCACAGGTCATCGATGCCACCGGGAGCTGGTACTGTTGGTACCACTTGACGAGTGGACTGACGGCACAGGCGTCATGCCGCCCCAGAGAGGAGCTCAGGACTCGACAGTCAAGAAGCTCCAGACGGCCGCCGGTGATTGATGGAGTTACCTCCCCTTTTTGCGTGGCAGCGGCGTCTGCCCGTGTCCGCCCGGGTCCGGCAGCGCCGTGTCTGGCACGCCCAGCAGGTATTTTCCCACTGGGCATTCTCCATCGAATCGGTCTTCTGGGTCTGGTGATCCGTGAATGATGGATGCGCTGATTGACCTGCCTTGGCTCTTGCCTGTGACTGGGGGATTCCGGACCGTATAGTCAGTCGTCGTCCTCCTCCATGTTCGTCTTCCGCTCCTCCTCCTCCTCCTCCTCCTCCTCCTCCTCCTCCTTCTCCTCACCTTGCGCCCGTCCGCCTCTTGGTCTTCCTTATCAAACGTCTACCTGCGGCATCGCTGGCCCCTCTCGGTGTCGCTGTCGCTGTCGTCTTCATTCGTCTCGCCTGGGACTGACCATTTCGCGTCGCCTCGTCCGTCTCGTGTGTTCAAGCCTCCTTCGGTGGGCTGCACCTGCTGTCCTGGTCTTGATCCTCTCCAGACCGCCGTCCATCATAGTTTTCCTGCTTCCTGCGGTTCTCCATCACCATCCAGACGGTGGTTCATCTCCCACCGATTCACTCGGCCAGTCCGTCAATCGCTGAGACCGAGACACCCGGATCCCACCTCGGTACACACTGTTGCCCTCACAGGCCGCCTGCGTTTCGTGTTGCTGTCGGTGGCTGTGAATGGCCGAGCGACCAAGAAACCAGATGCCACGCTGCTGTTGACGGCACCGGCAGCCACCGCTCCAGCCAGCCATTGCCCTCGCTGGCTTCGTCCCCCCCCCCCCCCCCCCCCCCNCCCCCCCGCCCCCCCCCCCAACCTCTTCCGAGAAGCAAGGCCATCGACGCTTTGCACCGTCGAACCCAGGGAGTCCCCAGGCCCCCGCCGGATCCCCACAGAGCGTCTCATCTCTGCCGACGGCGTATAACCTGTTGTCTCGACAAGCGGGAGGACAGGGCACGCCGACGCTGGAAGCTAGCTGGGCAGGGATGCGGCAGAGCCCAGCAGCTGGTACGCCGCATTTGTCCATGCCTCTCGGCAGCGTCTTGCTCATCAGTGCGAGCCAGGTGCACGACAGTGCAGAGTGCAGAGTGCAGAGTGCAGAGTGCCAGTGAAGTGCAGGTGCAGGTGACAAGACATTCACCTCAGCCTGGCCCAAGGTTAAAGACGCCTTGCCATCGCCTTCCGTTTCCTTCCCGCCCATTTCTCGACCGCTCCTGCCTTCCAGATCCCAACAGGTTTTCTTTTTGACACAAAGCGCCTTGACTTCCGCCGTCTTTTTGTCACCTCCTCGTGACCTCACTCCTGCCGGCCTTTTCTTCTCCTTCTCCTCCTCCTTCTTCGTTTACATCGGCCTCGTCTCTTCTATTATCACCTAATCCTACCTCGTACCTTGGGTATTTCTTTTCCTCTTGTTGAATGCCGCCTACTCCCGCCTAACAGTACTTCACCTTCGAAGATTCTCGATCGCCGGCCTTTGTTCACCTAAAGTACGATAAGTACGACCTACCTATTATCCACGAACCAACCTCGTGTGACCGCCTCCTGGTCTGCACGTCTTCACGCCGCTGGCGATATTCGACCCTTCTTTTTGTGCCTAATTTCCCAAGCACTCTTGCTGCCATCGACATCACTGCCTTCGCTGGTCTGTACCGTCAGTGGCAAATCAGACACCCGGTACCGTTCCTACATAAGCGCTGCTACTTGGCTGGGGGGTCCGCCGTGGGTTAAGCGTCAGCTTCGGTAACTCATTGACTGGCGGAAAATAAATACGTCTAGATCGGCCGGGTCACATCGAGACCTATGATTCGCGACTCATACTGGCACCGCCGCCTGTGATTATCCGCCGCCGAGGTTGTTTCCTTTACGACGGCGTGCGGCGTCAATGTTGCGCTTGTAGTCGGCCCATTGTCGCAAGCTGGGAGAGCCGTCGTCCTATACGGAGCCGGTCCTGGGTTTAGGGCTCCGTGAAAGGGTCGCTGCTAACAACCCTTTCTCGCCATGGACCGGACAAACTATGCCCAAAGCCAGGGTAGTTGGAGCCAGACATCATCCACACGATATGACCCCGTCCACGCCGTCTCGAGCGAAGCTTTGTCACACCAAACCACGCTGCCGCCCCATGCCTCAGAGCAACAGGCTCGTCTTGTTCCGGACCTCCCTGGTCGGTCAGGGCTGATCTCGGCAGCCACGCAGCATGGGAGACTTCCGCCATTGCAGTCGGCACTTGCTAGCTATCAGCAAAGTTCTAGCGGCGCAGCGTCCTGGAATCAACGAGGACGGGGTGTCCAGGCGCCTCCTTCGCCGCCCTCCCCTGGTGAAATAATCTCGATGCGATTGCTGGGCGGGCTGGGACAGGCCGGCCGAGGTTTGGGTTTGCAGGCGTCATCCCCTTCAAGGAACGACTCGACAAGTGCGACCCAAGGAAGCCAGTCGCCCACGCACTCAAACCCTGAAAGAGCTACTACGCTATTTCCGTCTGGGTTCCATCTCTCCTCTGTCGTGGATCCCCTCTCCTTCCATACCACCGGCTCTCACTCATCCTCACCCGCCATCCATCACAGCTCGTTTTGGAACGCACAAACTTCCAGGGCGCATAGCATCACACATGCACCTAGTAAGCCTCTAGTTTATTCACACGCACTTAGAATTTCCCCTCCTTCCTTACATAATGCCAAAACACAGTTGGCGCGTCCTTTCCCTAACAACTACTAATGTCGAGTGCAATTAGCACCGGCGTATCGTGTCACGTCGAGTTCCCCTTCAACAACATCGGAACGCCGCCGCGAACCTCGCATTCATCGAAACCGAAGGGACATGCCCCCAGCGCAAGAGGACCGAGATAACCGGGACGGCCGGGATAACCGGTCCCACGTCCATGTTAACGAACGACCCCCCTTTGGACGGCCCGGACCGGCCAGGCCGACCCAAGGGAGTGCGCATCCGTATCGTGGAGGCTCTAGGGCTCGGCTATGGGCCTCCGCTTGGGCAAAGCGATCCCTGAAGAGCGTCAAGACGGATGAGATACCCGGAAATGAGAAGTGTTAGTACATGAGTTACTCGGACACAAGTGGGCTGTGCGCTGACGACTAACTACATGTAGCCTGTACCATTTGCTACAACGAGTATGGTGAGAGAAGCCCCGAAGGTACTGTGGAGGCACCACTTCGTATCCCCCAGTGCGGACACATCTTTGGAGATCACTGCATCAAAAAGTGGCTTTCGGAGTCAGAGCCTTGCCCATGCTGCCCGTACTGCCGCACCAAGTTCCCTGTCCCGGCCGAATTAAAGCTAGACTACTATCCCCAAGGATTCAGAGAGTACTTGTTGGCGCGTTTGGGTGCACAACCTATGACCGGACAACTGTGAGCCTCCCCTTGCTCTCCCTACCCTTTGTCTAGTTCCCCAGCTGACTTGAACAGCTCACAAGCCCAAATGGACGATCTGATGGTCGATTTTTTGGACAGCCAGCTTATGAGACCTACGGCAGAGAGGCGCCCGCCACCCTCTGACCCCGGCGAGAATCGGCCTAGGACACGTGTGCGGGTCGAAGGCCCCGATGGTTACGCTCCAGTGAGGCAGCCCAGAGGCCCGGCCGTCGCTCCGGGATTTCCGAACTGGGATCGGCCGATTGCCGCGGAACAATACATGCATGCCTCCGCACCGGTGGTTGCCCCTCGCACGGAAGCGCCTAGCTCTGTGAACACAGTGGCATCCCCAATACCGACCTCGGGACGCCAGGAGGCAGGTCACCATATACCCCGAGGTCCGCCTCCCCACATGGGCATGTCAAACCTGTCAAACCTACACCCATCAGCATTCAGGACAACGTCGCAAGCCCATAGCCAGGTCTCATCTTTTCCGGTCGACAACCGCGCGCATAATCTCGGGGAGGGTATAAGCGCCTCCTCTGCCTCATACACAGGTGGGAACAGCGACGGGGTGTATTGGCAGGCTGTTGGATATTATATGGAAATGCCACGGTGACGATGCGCGGGGAACGAGTGAGGCGGGCACGCTTTTGGCCTATGATCCTGAGCATTGATCACACTTGTATAGTAGACGACTTGACCGGGCGTCGAGGGGCGCTCTTAGATTAGGTGGTCTTCTTGGGGAGGATAGACGTGCTTTCACTTGGACCGGGGCGCTGGCGTTGGGGTGACAGGATGCTTTGACCTTGATTTTCGGCGGTAGTCATAGGTGATGAATAATGAGGAATGGATACAGATGGATCGTTGCGTCCGGAATTACAGGCTAGCGTTGAGATTGCATTGGTGTCCTTGCCATAGTTTTGAAGCTACTGGGCCATAGGAATTGACCAAATGTGCGTGTCGAGAGATTCAGAGGTGAGCCATCCCTAAGGTACTTGAAGATGATATCTTCTACATGGTCCAACTAGCACCTACAGTATCTACCTGAAATACTCAAACCAACCTTGATATGCAACCTCACCAATGGCTCTTCTTGCTGCTGTTGAATCTATAGAGGCAAGACCGCGCAGTGCCTGCTGGCAGCAATAGGGTATCGTCAATTCTGCCAAGTTTGGCTAGGTGCTAGGTAGATCTAAGAGTACGAGTACCGGCATATGCCTACTAGTAAGTGTTGGCCCATGGGGGGTGTGATTCCATTAGGGGCAATTAGGATTTCCTAACAAGGCAAATGAATCATGGTGGGGGCCTCAGAGGCTGGAATGCGATCCTCGGAAAGGAACACCGGACTCGAGGCGTCTTAGACACAGCTGGGATGAAGGCATGTGGTGAAACGGTGAAATCAACCGAAGGATACTCAAGGCCATTATGATATTTGTATGCAACCCCAAAGGCCAAAAGCTTCAGTGATTGTCGTGGCGGGTGTCATGTAGAGAATTTTCGAGTTTATGCAAGTGATACGTACAGGGTAGCAGAAAGTAGCAAATGCGCTGAACGCTCCGTATCTACCTATGTACGTACGAGTACTCGTACATGGAGGCCCGCCTCTGACGAATGGGCACGTGTCGTGTGGATACATACACCTACAGTAGTGCCAGCTGGCACTCGAATCTGAGGACAAAAATTAAGCGGTCAGCATCCCAAGTCTGCCCAACCGTAGCACAGGTCCCCCCCCGGGTGTAGCCCACAGCGGGTCATACTATCATATGTAAACTGGATTGTGCGTCTGAAAATCTTGCTATACCCGGGTGAGGCTTAGAAAACCCGGGCATGTTTTGAGAAGTCTGTGAGGTTTGGTACCCGGGCAAGCATTCGACGGTCAATCAAAGGCAGTTTAGTCCGTATCAATTTTGTCACTTAGAACTCTCGTGGCGTTGAGGCGGGGGCTAAGGCGGGCCGTGATGAAGGTGGTGGTGGCAACGGGTGGGACTAGCGTTCTTATTGGCTGGTGTTGCTTCCCCAGCCACCGCTCGTTTTAGCAGTCTAGGCTCGCTGGGTAGGAGCGGGCAGTGGGCACGGCCATATACCTCCAATGGGCACTTGCCAATAACTCGTACATACGGACGCTGTACTTACCAGGTAGGTAGGTACCAGGTTAGTAGTTACCCACCCAAGCCACCACTCCTCAGCTGGCAGCTGAAGAATAGCTGACCGGGGGGAGGGAAAGCTCTGGCTGGACCCAAACAAAACAACAACATCACCGCTGGCCGACCTCACCGCACTCGGAGTCATCGGCCACAGCAAAGATGGCAGATTCCCGTCGCCGGAGCCCCGACAGCTCTAGGAGACGGAGACACGAGGGGAGATCCTCTCGCGACCATCTTCCCACTAACACGTATTCCACCACCACCACCAACACCATTACCGAGATGCCAGGCCCAGCCTACGACACCGCCCGATCGCAGCCTCGGATGGAAGCATCATCACACTACCGCTCCCGTGCCGCCTCCAGCTCCTCATCATCGACAGCATCGTCCCTGCTTGACATTTCGCGCAGATATCCCGATACTACGCGCTCGGGAGGGATCTTCACCCGCTTTTTCAGAACCCCATCGGAGCGCCGGCGCCAACCTAGACCTCGGAGGAGCGGTAAAAAGAAGCAGCGAGTCCTCTACTTCGGCAACTCGTCCTCCTCCTCGGTCAACTCAGACCTTGCCTACGGAACGGGCTACATCCCGCGACGGAAGAGTCGCGACTTTAGCCGACGACATGACGCGCATGGCGTAGGCGTCGCGGGCCCTGGCACCGCCGCCGGTGCCGCTGCTGCCGCTGCTACTTATGCCGCCACCGCAAGTTCGACGACTACTTCTCAACACACTTCGCAACCTCCACGGCCTTCGCAATATCCACCGGGTCACGGATATTCGTCCTCGTATTCCCACCCGCCACCGCCGCAGTCGCAGTCCTATGGGCTCGGGACCACCGCCGCCGCTGCCGCAGCTACCGGTGCCGCCGTGGGTCTCGCGGCAGAGTACTACAATGTCGACAGGCAGCTTCCCTCGAAGCCTGCGACGCCCCGGCGGAGGAAGACGGATGACGAGATCATGGCTATTGGCCGCCAGCTCTCAGACCTGGCCAAACGCCAGAATGATGAGGATCTCCGCAACGCTGGCAGGTCTCGCCCGTCCGGTCTTGTCTCCGCCGCGTCGAGAGTCAGCGAATACCGTAATGGCAAGCATGGGAGCTCTAGCCGCGGAATTGGTGCCTCTAAGCCACGATACGACTCGTCTGGCGACGACTCGGATTGGGAGTCAGCTTCGGACGATGACGACGACTACTCAGATGACAGCGCCGACACGCAGATGGCGTATGGGACGGTTGTAACCGAGGCCATCCGGCCCACTGCAGCCGCAATGGCCGCCGGCGCAGCTGCAGGTGCAGTTCTAGGGTCTTCGGGCAACAGGAACTCTGTCGTTGATCCCCGGCTGTTTGGCCCTGTCAACTCCCTCCGCGGTATGGTCAATACCCCTTGCGGATTTGGCGATGAGAAAGACGCGTCGTCTTCTCGTCGTGGCGAGCCGACGCCCCTCACTCGGTCCACCACTGAGCCGTTAGGTCCTATGCGGGAGGTGTATCCCGTCCCTACGTTTGATCCAAACCGTTTCGACGCGGACCTTCCCCGTCGCTCGCGCCCTGGTCCTGTCCCGCTTCAGCAGCCAATTCCGCAGAAGACTGTATCGCCCAAACTCTACGATCCTAAGACGCTGGAGGAGGTCTCTAGGCGCGAGTCCGACCATGCCCGCAGGCGCTCCGACGAGGGAGGCTGGGGCAAGGCCGCGGCTGCTGGTATTGCGGGCGCTGCTGTTGCAGCCGCCATCACCAGTGACCGCAAGGACGACCGCAAGGACGACCGCAAGGATGACCGCCGGAGGACCCGAGACTACCGCGACGACGAGAAGCGTGACCGGGAGAAGCGCTCGGATCTCGAGAAGGAGAGGGAGCGGGCGGCACGCAGGGAGTCTGAGCTGGGCGATAAGAAGTCCCGCGACAAAGAACAGGATCGCAAGTCCAATCGCGACCCCTACTCCCCAAGAAACGCCGAGAACGAGGAAAAGATCCCCTCGTCGAAACGCGACTCTTACTCTTCCAAATACCCCGATGGCAAGGAGAAGAGCCAAAAGCGGTCGTCGCGATATGACGCGCGAGAGGACTCCTCGAAGCGCCGCGAGTTTGCGGTGACCGAGGATGTCTCCGGAGATTCGCACAAGCGCCGCGGTGAATCCAGCCGGCAAGAATTCCAACCTGAGGATCAACGTAGCGAGATTTCGCGCTCGTCCCGGCGGCGCGATAAGCACGATACCCGCGATGAGCCACGTGAACTTCCTGGACCGGAGAAGGCAGGTTATGACAACATCACCAGGACTGGCCAACCCCGTCAAGAAGCAGCAGGTATTGACCCATTCCAGTACCAGGTGGACGACTTCCATAAATTGCCCACCGCTGGACCAGAGCGCCCCTTGACACCGGCCATTGTGACGGTCGATCGTGAACCAGTCTTTGATTCTGACCCTGATTCCCCTATTCAGGATGGAAGATTGAGCCGCAAGGACTCGTTTGAGATCGAGAAAATGGCCGCTGCAGACCACGCGAAGGGCTCCACTCATCAGACAAGTTCGCGCGGTGCTCTCGAGTATGCCGCTGAGAAGGCTAGAGATGCCGTGGTTCCTGTGGGCGTCGCTGCCGTGGCCGCTGGCATCGTCGCTAATGCATCAAAGGACCGCCGGAGAGACGAGTACTCTGACGATGGCTCGCAAGAGGGTACTCGCCCTAGAGACGCTGTCCAAGAAGAAGCAGACAGGTATTATCGCGAGTCTCAAATAGCGCGAAAGATTGCCGCTGAACAAATCCGATCCCGCAGCAACTCGCCGGACAAATCCATCATCGACAAGTGGGAGAAGCATGATAGCGCCGAACCCACCAGGATCGTCACGCCTCCCGGGTATAACTCGCACAAGGAGCCCGAGAAGAGTCCGTTCGAGTCTCCCAACGCCGACGTGCGCATCGATAACAAGTTCACACCGCGAGAGGCGGACAAATTCCGCAGCTCCTTTGGCTTGGACGCACCTGAATTCAAGTCTCGCGACCCTTCTTGTGAGCGTGATAGGCCGGTTTTGAACCTCGTCTACCCGACTCCAGCGGTGAGCCGACAACCTACACCAGCTGTTGAGACACAGGAGAAGGACCGGGCGAGGGACCGGGATGTCAAAGACCGGGACGTCAAGGAGGGCGACGATGTCAAAGGCCGGGATGTCACGGAGCGCGATGTCGAGCGCTACGATGAGACATCGCGCTCTGACATTGGTCCTAGCCGGAAGCGGACCAAGGATCGGAGTGACAGAACCTCCAAGTCGGAAGTCGGTGTCAGTAACTCTCGCCGACGAGATACGAAAAATCGCGACGAAGAGACGACCAAATCCGTAACATGGGGCGAGAACGAGACGAAGAGCTTCGAGGTCGTCACTCCCGACCACAGGGATGACCGCGAGCTTGGTGACTCGGGAGACAAGCCAAGAGCTCGCCTCAACAAGGCCAGTCAGTGGGGTATCCTCGCTGCCGCGATCGCCGGGAATGGAACTGAGCCAGACAATGAGCCCGATATTGTCATCACCGAGTCTCCCAAGGACATGGAACCAGAGAACCAGCAGACCCGCGACTTGGGTTCTGGAGTCACGGAGCACGTTTACCATATGCATGACGAGAGTGGCTCTCCTCCGGTTCCTGGCCCGAAGCCGTCAAGCCCCATGCGGGAACAAATGCCAGGCGGTTACGCCGATGACATTGAGTTTGCCGCGACCCTCGCCGCCGGCCTAAAGGACACTGGATTTGACCCCAATATTGTCATCGACGACCCCGCTTATCGTCGCAGGGACTCACCCCCTGGATCCAACGAGTTGAACGGTAGCGGCTCCTACCATGTACCGGAGACCGGCTATGTGATTGGAGAGGTCGAGACACCCAAAGATGAGCCTAAAGCCGCCGAGGCTGCAGATGAGTGGGCCGATGCTCCTGTCAAGATGAGCAAGAAGGAAAAGAAGAGGCTCGAGAAGCTCAAGAAGCAGCAGGCAGCCGAGGCCGCGGAGCAACCGCCGGTCCACGAACCGGAATCTGTGCCTGTTGTCGAAGAGCCTGCCGAGCCTCCTGTCAAGCTCAGCAAGAAGGAGCAGCGGAAGCGCGACAAGGAAGCCAGGGCCCGGGCTCTTGCTCAACAGGATGAACAGCTGTTTGCGGAAGCGGAGCCCATTCGGTCCACAGAACCTGCCGATGAAGCCTGGGAGGAGTCGTCTGGGAAGAAGCCCAAGGGCCGAGAGAGTCAGGACCTGGATAACGACCAGAGCTCTAGGGTCTCGGTTCCTGTTGACGCCTTTGCCGACCTCGCGTCGTCGAGAGACGTCAACCCTGACGATGAGTGGGACGAGCCGAGGAAGCCGAAGAAAAAGTCGAAGCGGGATTCCGGCATCTATGATTCTCCTTCGGCCGCTCAGTCCGAGGCCTCGGTTGCTACCAGCAGCAGCAAGAAAGGCAAGAAGTCGAAGCGCAAGAGTGGCACCGAGGATGACTTTGACGAGTATGGCGATGGTCCACCCGATAAAACACGCGACTTATTTGAGGACCGCGACGTGAGCTCCGTTGTATCGGACTCACGGTACAACGACAAGCGCTCCAACCGGCGATCGTACCGATACGAAGACGATGACGATGCCAAGTCTGTCGCCTCTGCTCCTGGTGGCGACCGAAAGGGCAAGAGCTCGGAGAAGCGATCAAGTGGAGGACTGTTCTCCAGCATCTTCAAATCCGGCAGTAAGGGCGACGACAAGAAGAGCGGGGAGTCTTTTTTAGATAATGCCGGCACCCTTGGCGCGGGTGTCGGCTTGGCGGGTGCTGCCGGAGTTACTGTTGCCTCTGCTCTCTCCCTTTTCAAAGCCACCGAAGCCTCCTCGGAAAAGGAGGACCGCTTAAAGGACATCTCGGAATGGTCACGGGATGTCGAGAACTTCGATCCCGATATTGTGGCCCGGGCTATCAAGCCAGCCATTGATCCACAGTACGGAGACCTGCTTCCTCTCCCTCCGAGTGAGCCTGGATCCCCCGTCAAGGCTCCCTCAGAACTCCCTAGCCTCCCGGATAGCCGGCCGGACACACCTCCCGAGGAGCAGAACCTGAGGCGTGAGCTCCTCTCTCAGCGACGGCGAAGCGCCCAGGAGACGCCCGCCAAAACTCCTAGCAATACCGCCATCCCACTGCAACTGCGCCTGGGTCAGAGGTCCGGGCCCTCGTCACCAGGCGTGTTCAAGTCTTCCCCTGCCGGTTCTCCAGTGGTAGGGGAGGTCGAGTCGCCTAGCTCAGCGCGCCGGCCTACTCGACCCACGTCCTGGGACAATAGCCGCGAGATCAAGCCTCTGTATCTGCTTGAGACTGCGCGCCACGGTTCGCTCGAGGACCAGATCGATGAAGCAGCTCTCTTGGAGCTGCCTCCCAGTGAAGCTTCTTCGAGGGGCTCCCCCGGCCCCGAGTCTGAAGCCTGGGAATCTGCCGATGAATACGGGCAAGGCTACTTCGACGAGGAGGTAAACGCAGCGCGGGGACTTCACATTGATACCTCGATTGCTGCATTTAGCCAGGGTCATGACCGCGCGGGATCTCAGGACACGACCCCTCGGGCGGAGATCAAGCCGGAGTTTCCACCTTCATCCTGGGAGGAAGCTGTGCAAGATCCTGGCATGGCCGAAGAGAGCGAACACAAGGAGCCGGATCCCGTCGAGTCCACGTCGAAGGACCGCAGCTCCTTCTTGCTCCGATCGGCGCCGTCGTCAACGAAATCTGATAGGACTGTCGATAGCGACACTGTCAAGCGGAATCTCCTTGATATCGCTGCAACCCCGTCAAAGGCACCGGTCGCACGAGGTGGGCTGCCCGAGATCGATGAGGGATTGGTATCGGCAGATGAGCACTTTTCCGACGCCGTCGAGGGCCAAGACGAGGAGTCTCCGATGACTCGTGACCTGTCTGCTCCAGAGCCATCGAGCGAGGAACCCTCAGCGGAGTCAAATGCTGCTACTGCGACCGATGAGCCCTCGGCTGAGACGACTACTACTTCTGCTGCCGAGGATATGTCAGCAGAAGACTTCAGCATGCTCACGGGCAAGGCCAAAAGGAAAGCCAAGAAGGCTGCTAAGAAGCAGGCGTTGGGACTTGACATTACAGAACCGCCAGAACAAACCGATCCCACCGCTGCTGACGACCTGCCCGCGGAGGAATCCGCGAAAGAGCCTACTGAGGCGCCTATTGAACCACAGGACACGTTTGATACCCCAAAGAAAGCCAAGAAGGGCAAGAAGAACAAGAAGAAGGCACTCGGCTGGGAGGATGACTCGGCCGCAGCGCCTCCTCAAGAAGTGCAAGCCGGCAATGATGTTGAGACAGCTGATCAGCCTACCGAGCCTAGCGTCGGACCCGAGACCTTGGCCGAAGACAAGCAGGCAGATGACAGCGAGTCCAAGGCCGAGACATCTCGCGATCTCGCTGTGCCTGTCGAGACAGAGAAGCCAGCGGATGAGCCGCAGCACGACAATTTCGAGACTCCCAAAAAGGGGAAAAAGGGGAAGAAAAACAAGAAGTCGCTCAGCCTGGACGACGATTCCGCCGAGACGCCTTCTCAAGAGGCACAAGCCTCCAGGGACGTCGACACTTCTGGTCAGCCTGTCGAACCACTGGAGCAGCCCGAGATTCTGGCTGAAGACAAACTGGCAGATGAAAGCGCAGACAAGGCAGAAACGTCTCCAGATGTCGCCGAGCCACTCGAATCTGAGAAGCCAGCGGAAGACGCCCCTAGACTTGGTGGCGCCGGCGCCCAGGAAGTTCCTGTCGAACCGGAAGTTCCCGCGCCTGCTACCGAGGAGCCTGAGTCATGGGCACCGACTGGTAAGAAGAGCAAGAAGAAGAAGAAGAAGGGCAAAGCCCCATTGCCATGGGACGAGGAACCTGCTCCGGCTGAGAAGGCCACCGCCGAGACCGAAGCGGCGCCCACAGAATCGGCCGCTGAGCCAGTTGAGCCTCCTGTCGAGCCAGCTGTCGAGCCAGCTGTCGATCCAGTCGAGGGAACTGCTCCTGAGCCTGTGAAGCCTGACGAGATATTTGAGCCTGCCGAAACCGTTGAGCCTATTGTCGAGCCGGCCGAGGAACCCGTTGTTGAGCCTGCTGAGCCGGTCGAGAAGCCGGTCGAAGATCCCGTTGTGGAGCTAGTCGAACCCGATGAGATCGTTGAGCCCGTTACGGGCGAGGATGCGGCCCGCGGGATGGAGTCACACGTCCCTGGAAGCTCTGAAGCTGCACCTGTCGAAGCGGCTGCACCCCCTCCTGAACCTAGCGCCGATGACTCCTGGTCGACTCCCGTTCTGTCAAAGAAAGAGAAGAAAAAGGAAAAGAAGAAGGGTATCCTTGCCGACGATTCGTGGATCGTTAAGCAAACGGATGACGATGAGGGAGTTCCTGCTCCTGAAACACCTGCGCCAGAAAGCGACGCCGTCAAGCCATCCGAGGAGAACGCCGATCCCCAGCCAGCAGAGTCAGAGACAGTACTGGTCGAGCAACCCATGACCGAAGAAGCGACAGCTGCTCAGCCAGAGGGAGAGTCTGCTCCTGCATCCAAGAAGAAGAAGAAGAAGAAGAAAGACAAGAAGAAAGCCTTGGCCTTGCAGCTGGATTCCCAGGATGACCCTAGTGCTGTCGGAGCTGTTGACCCTAAGCCGGATGATATCACGATCTCCAAGTCTCTGGATGTTTCCGAGGAGCCGGTGACTGTGTCCACTGCTGCGGCTGATGTGGACACCGAGCCCTCTGCATGGGATGAGGCGTTGTCGGGTAAGGAGCCCACGAAGGACATTGAGACCGACGAGAAGCCCCATGCTCTCGAGCCGCAGATTTCGGAACCTTTATTTTCCCAGAATGATCATTCTGTTGGGACTACCCAGGAGCCACTCTCTACCGCTGAGCCATCGCAGACTACTGGAACCATCACCGAGCCCGCCAAGCATGAATCTGCTGAACAAGCATGGGATGATGCCCTCACGCCAAAGAAGCTCAAGAAGAAAAAGCAACAAACGATGTCTTGGGACGTTCTAGACGAACCCGCGGCCAAGGACCATTCTTGGGATGATCCTGCAGAGCCTGCCGCTGAAGAAGGCCTCGGACATGCAGAGCCCATTCGAGAGTCCACCGAGTCAGCAGAAGCCTCCCCTCCTCTTGATGCCGATGCCACCGGCGTCATGCCACAAGAAGTCCAGGTCGAGGATGAATGGGACCGCCCCATGACCAAGAAGGAGAAGAGGAAGGCGGCTAAGAAACGACAACAGGAGCTGGAGCAAGAGGAACAGCGGCAACAAGAAGTCGAGCAGCAAGATCCTGAGCAGCAGCAGCAAGAAGGTGATGGCTGGGATCTGCCTGAGGACTTCTTTGCGAAGCCACCACCCAAAGAGGAGGTCGCCGATGATCTCGGCTGGGACAAACCTGTCGAGGATAAAGATGCTGCCGAGGCTTCAGAAGACGAGTGGAGCATACCCATCACAGGTAAGAAGGCAAAGAAGGCGAATAAGAACCAGGCGAGGCTCAGCATCGAGAAGGCTCTGGAACTTGTGGGAGAACCACAAGCCGAAAGCTTGCAGGGAGCCGAGCCAGAATTGACTCGCGAACAACCAGCGGAGCCATCTGTTGAGCAGCCTCGTCCTGAAGAATCCGAGTCCAAGCCCGAGGAGCCTTCTGCTTCAGATGAGTGGCCGCCGGCGACTGGCAAGAAGTCAAAGAAGAAGAAGCGCCAGAGCCTTGCAAACACCTGGGAAGAGCCACCCGCTGAGGAAGCTGCGTCTGAGGCCCAACCAGCTGTAGACCCCGAGGAAGAGTTCGCGGTTCCGAAGAAGGGCAAGAAGAACAAGAAGAAGAAAGCCGCTCTACCTTGGGATATCGACGATGCTCCAAGAGATGACGAGCCCGCCCCTTCTGCAGCCGGCGAGTCCCCGGAGGACAAGCAGGAACCCCCAGCTGAGAACGACATGCCTGAGACCTGGGAAGAGGCGGAGTCTGGCGAGCGACCGGAAGCAACGCCCGAGGATACTGGGGTTGGCCAAGAAGAGACAGGCGCCCCTGACGACAAGTCTTCTCTAGAGCGACCCATTTCTTCCACTGAAGATAGCGAATTCCTGTCCCCCGCGAAGCTATCCAAGAAAGACAAGAAGAAAAATAAGAAGCAAGCGGCGCTGGAGGCATTGGCTGCCGAGGAGGATACGACGCCCCAGGAACAATCCCAGGAACTGGATAAGCCTCAAGCTCCGGAGCCGGATATGATGGGAACCACAGAGTCCAAAGACGATCTCGGTGCTGGAACCGACGACCATAGCCCGGATAACACGTCTGGCTTTGTAACACCGGCGGAGTCTATTTCCGGCCAAGATCCCGATGCGAATCCGGACGACGAGTGGGGTGGGTTCAGTCTCAAGAAGTCTAGAAAGGATAAGAAGAAGAAAGCTAAGGATACCGAGTCTGAGCAAGCACAGGAACCCGAAACTACGCCCCTCCCGGAACCAGAGTCGGAGCTGCAGCGGGAACTGGACGACGCTGGCCAGACTGCTGAACCTACCCCCACTGACACCGGAATCGAAGCTCCTCCCACCGCTGACGAGCGTGCCGCCACTGATGACATTCAAGTAGACGCCTCCCAGCCCGGCGAAGAGGATTGGACGGCTGGCCTGTCTAAGAAGGAGAAAAGGAAGAAGAAGAAGAAGGGCAAGGCCGTCCTATCTGACCCCACGGAGGAGGATGGTCCCAAGCAGGAGCCCACTCCAGGCGAGGCTGCCACGGAGCAAGAACCTTTGGGTTTGTCACAAAAGACCGAGGAAGATGAGTGGAGCACTGGCCTCTCCAAGAAGGACAAGAAAAAGAAGAAGGGAAAATCTGTGACTTTTAATGTTGACGATACGCCCGCCCCTGGCGAAGACAGAGGAGGGGATGGCGCTGTCCAAGAGCACACCGAAGCCGAGCCGTCCACAGATCAGCCTGATATCACCGATGCCGAGGCTCAGACTAATACGCCACAAGATCCTGAACCAGTCCACGAGGCTCAGGATGTGCCGCAAGACTCTGAGCCAGTTCCCGAGGCCGAACCTCCGCAGGAACCACAAGATCAACCCGATTCCGGAGAGGCCCCGCAGGAAGTTGAGGCCTCTACTGAGAGTGCGCCAAATGAGCCCAAGTTAACGGTGGAAGGAGACGGCGACGACTTCTGGAGTGCCCCAACGTCCAAGAAGAACAAGAAGAAAAAGAAGAAGGCGCAGGCTGCAGCCCTCGCTGCTATTGAGGTTGCTGAAGAGCCTGCGGTGGACGTTGAGCCTGTT
The DNA here is from genome assembly GCA_000769265.1 of Hapsidospora chrysogenum ATCC 11550. Lineage (NCBI taxonomy): Eukaryota > Fungi > Ascomycota > Sordariomycetes > Hypocreales > Bionectriaceae > Hapsidospora > Hapsidospora chrysogena. The sequence continues at coordinate 180,034 of JPKY01000039.1, forward strand.
TCGGCTGCTGAAGCTTCTCGGCTATCAGAGGAGCCGTCAATCCCCGACGAACCTAAGGATCCTCAGAAGGAAGCCGAAACCCCTGCTTCCGATGCCACACTCGAAGCTCCAACTTCTGAGAATGCCAAAGAAGATGACGACGCCTGGAGTGTTGGCCTTTCCAAGAAGGAGAAAAAGAAGAAGAAAAAGGCCAAGGCTGCGGCTCTTTCTGATTGTGAGGTTTCTGTTGAGCCCACCAAGGTCCCCCAAGAGACGATAAAGCCCGAGAAGGCCCCCGAAGAAACAGTGGAGCCTGATAACGCTCCCGAAAAGACAGAAGAGCCTGAGGTATCTTATGAAGAGGCGGCCGAACCTGGTATTCCGAAGGAAGTGGACGACGCATCCGTCCCAGCCGAGGTACAAGAGCCAGCTCCTGACACGGAGCTCCCAAACGAGGCGGGCACTCCAGTTACAGCAGAAACCACTGCACCTACAACTGAACAGTCACCTGAGAACATTGACGATTCCTGGGCCGCTGGTCTCTCTAAGAAAGAGAAGAAGAAGAAGAAGAAGGCCAAGGCTGCCGCTCTCGCTGACTGGGAGGCTTCCGTTGAGACTGAGAAGCCTGCTGATAAGGCTTCAGAGGAGGCGACTGAGCCCGAAGCGCCAAAGGGAATGGACGACGCGTCCGTCCCAGCAGAGGCACAAGAACCCACTCCCGACAATGACGCCTCAAAAGAGGTGGATATCTCAGGAGCACTGGAGAATATCGAGCCGTCTCAACCTGCACCTGAGGGTACCGACGATACCTGGAGCGTGGGCCTGTCGAAGAAAGACAAGAAGAAGAAGAAGAAGAAGAAGGCCAAAGCTGCAGGCCTCGACGACTTGGAACCTGCTGCCGAGACCGAAAAGCTTTCCGGGCCATTGGATCAGCCAGATACCGCGAATGAAACAGAAACGCCAAAGGAACCCGAGAAGCCCGAGGAGACTGTTGATATCGGGCCCGAATCCCAAGACGTTTCCGCTCAGCCTGAACAGTCCGAATCGGTTGAGGCTGCTCCCGAGTCAGCGCCAATTGAACCTCCTACCGAAACGGTCGATGAGGACAACTGGAGCAAGGGCCTTTCAAAGAAAGACAAGAAAAAGAAGAAGAAAGCTAACGCCAAGGGTCTGGACTGGGAACCGGCCCCTGAAACACCCGACGATGCTGCAACCAAGCCAGCCGCTGAGCCTTCTAAAGACGTTGAGTCTTCCGGTAAACAAAAGGCCACTGCCGAACCAGATGTGGCCCAGCCAGCGGAGCCTGAAACCGAGACTTCTATGCCGCCAGAGGATGCCGAGGATGCATTCACTGCCGAGTTAGATGTTGTGAAGGAAGCCGCGCCTCAGTCTGATTCTTCTTCTAAGCCGCCAGAGAGTGCCGAAGATGTGGTAACTGCTGCAGACCCTGCCCCATCTCCTGAAGACAACAACGACAGCTGGAGTTCTGGGCTTTCCAAGAAGGAGAAGGAGAAGAGAAAGAAGGCCAAGGCAATGGCTGAGAGCTCCGAGACTCCTGCGGAACCTGCGGGAGAGCCTGAGGTATCTGAATCACCCAAGGAGACTGACAACCCCGAACCATCTACCCTTGGCGTTGATAACTTTGAGGCCGCCCCTGCCGAAAACCTAGGCCAGGCTGAAGTTCAAACTCCAGTTCAAGAAGAACCACTGGACCCAGTTCAAGAGGAGCTTCAGGCCCCGGTTCAAGAAAAAGGACAAGTCTCGGCTCAAGATGAGGCGCAAGCTCCAGTCCAAGAGGAACCACAAGCCGCGATTCAGGAGGAACCACAAGGCCCTATTCAACAGGACGACGGCGATAACTGGAGCGTTGGCCTATCCAAGAAGGACAAGAAGAAGAAAAAGAAGGCCAAGGCTCGGGCTATGGATTGGGGGGCTGCTTCCGAACCTGCCGGTGAGCCCGTGACATCAGAGACTCCAAAGGAGTCGGTAGAGGTCGAGCAATCCGCCCTCGAAGCTGCTTCCTCTGGAGACGTTGACCCTGTCGAGGCTCCAGTTCAACATGAGACTCAATCCCCAACCCAAGAAGACACTCAGACCCCAGTTCCAGGCCAGGATCAAGCCGCCATTCAAGACGACACTGAGGCCCCAGTTCAAGGCGAGGATCAAGCCCCCATTCAAGACGACACTGAGGCTCCAGTTCAAGACGAGATTCGAGTTGCCGTTCAAGACTCAGCTGAAGTCCCAGTTCCCGAAGAAAACGACAATAGCTGGAGTGTTGGCTTATCTAAGAAGGAAAAGAAGAAGAAAAAGAAAGCCAAAGCTCCGGCTATGGACTGGGACGCTACTGCGGAACCCGCGGCCGACCCTGAACTGTCTGAACAGCTGAAGGACGGCGAGGCCGAAGTTGAACCACCGGCCCCGGAGACTGAGGCCTCTAAGGATGCCAGCACCACAGAAGCTGCCGCCGCAGAGCAGACTCCTGCACCCGTTGCCGAAGATAATGACGATAGCTGGAGCGTAGGCCTATCCAAGAAAGACAAGAAAAAGAAAAAGAAGAAGGCTCAAGCCCAGGCTATGGATTGGGAACCGGCAACGGAGCCTGTGGAACCTGAAACATCTGAAGTGCCCAAGGAAAGCGAGGCGCCTGACGCACCTGACGCGCCTAAGGAACCTGAGGAGCCCGCCGAGCCGATCTCCGTTCCCAGGTCTACTGAGGATGATGGCACTGAAGCTGCCGGCCCAGAACAGCCTCCCGCGGCTGCTCCCCAGGACAATGACGATAGCTGGAGTGTGGGTCTGTCTAAGAAGGACAAGAAAAAGAAAAAGAAGGCCCAGGCTCTGGCTATGGATCGGGAACCGGCAACACAGTCTGGAGAGCCCGGAGTCTCTGAAGCGCCCGATCAAGCTGAGGAGACTGCTCAACCCATCTCAGACTCCAAGTCCCGTGGGGACGGTGTGGTTGAAGTTGCAGCTTCGGAGGAGTCTCCTGCCCCTGGCCCTAGAGAAAATGATGACATTTGGAAGGCGGGCCTATCTAAGAAGGAGAAGAAAAAGAAGAAGAAGGCCCGGGCTCTCTCTACGGACTGGGAACCGGTCACGGAATCTGTTGAGCATGAACTCTCCGAAACACCCAAGGAACCCGATGAGCCCAATGAACCATCATCTACCGTCAAGCCTAATGAGATTCTTATCGGCGTTGCACCCCCGGAGGAGATTCCTGCCCCTGAGTCCCTCTCCGAAGGTACTGGTGGTGAGGAGAAGGGCCCAGATCTGGCTATGGATCGGGAGCCTAGCCCAAAGCCTACGACTACAACCGAGTCTCTTGAGCAGCCAGAGTTTATCGATCAACCAGAATATTCGGAGACTCCTGTTCAACCTGAAGGGTCAACAGGGCCAGAGTTGGATCAGGCTGGCCAACCCAAAGAGACCGAGGATCCCGCCCAGGAAGGTTCTGCTCCAGCTGCGGGTGACAGTGATGACTGGAGCACTGGTCCTTCTAAGAAGCAGAAGAAAAAGAAGAAGGCCAAGGCCATGTCTATCGGTTGGGAGCCAACTTCAGAACCGACAGCCGAGCCCAGCCAGTCTGATCAACCTACGGAGGCCGAAGGCACTGGAGAGACCGATGCCTCGGCAGAGCCTCAACTGGCCGTGGAACCCGAAGTTGTTCTTGCTGAAGCGCAACCCAAGGAGGACGCTCCTGCTGCAGCGACACTGGATCGTTCTCTGGAGGCTGCTGAGCCTTCCGTGGAAGCAACTGAGCCTTCTGTGGAAGTAGCTGGGTCTTCCGAGGATCTTTGGAGCTTCACCACTTCTAAAAAGGACAAGAAGAAGAAGAAGAAGAAGAAGGGTAAGTCTCCTGACTTTAGCGCCTTAGAGGAACCAAAACCTTCCAATCTCGACGCACCACCTATCCCACAAGATGTCGAGACAGCTGCTGGGGCTCAAGAGGACCGGGCAGATGGACCTAAATTTGCCGACGCGCCTAAAGAATCGGAATCCGAGGCCAAGACTGAGCCGGCGGACGACATGGGCTTCCCCGTGGCTGGCCTCTCCAAAAAAGAGATGAAAAAGATGAAAAAGAAGGCCAAGTCGCTCGGACTGCCCGATCCCTTCGAAGAAGCTGAAGCCTCCCATAAGACGGCCGCCGCAGGCGATGACAAGGCCGAAGCTGAGCCTGAGCTCAATAAACTCGAGGAAGTCGAAGAGCATAGAGGCTCACCCAAGCCGCTCGATTCAGAGTCTTCGCCCCTTGACGAGACAAAACTTATCGAATCGATCGAAGACCAAACTGAGACAGTTGACCAGTCTGAGCCGAGGGCCCCAGAGCAGGAACCTGTGGTCGAGTCAGCCACCACCGAAGCACCCACGGGATTGACTGCTGATCGTGCCGCCGAGATCGAGGACCCTTGGGAAACGCCCGTTGTTGGCAACGTTTCTAAGAAGGACAAGAAGAAAAAGAAAAAGCAAGTCCTTGCCGACGCAGACCAGATTCCCGAGGTCTTGTCTGAACCGAACGAGATGGGGCCGACTGCTGTTGAAGACGGGCAGGCTGCGGAGCCATCTTCTGCCCCACAAGAAGCGCAAGAGCCTGAAGACTGGCTTCCTACCCCAAAGAAGTCGAAAAAGCAGCTGAAGAAGGAGGCTCAAAAGCTCGCTCTCGCCGCGGCAGCTGCGGCTGAATCTGAGCCCTCGACGGATCCTTCTCAAGAGGTGACCGAGACTTCCCAGACGCAACCTACGGAAGACGTCCCCGTGACCGAAGACAAAGATGTTGTGGAACCTGCAGAGCCCCAGGTTTTGGACACATGGGAAAACTCGCCGGCTGAGTTGCCAGAGCCATCTCAGGAAACCGAGGCCGATGTGGAGGAGCCCAAGTCTGCCGTTGAGGACGATAACGCCGAGGCCCAAGCCTCTTCTAAGAAGTCGAAGAAGGCCAAGAAGAAGCAGGCTGGCCTTAATGCTTCTGCGTTTGATTCGTCCGCAACAGCTGAAGAGCCGGAGGGCGCGTCTGCGGCCTCTGCGTCTGAATCAGTCTCCAAGGCCGAAGAGGCGACAATGGAAACTGCAGACTCCAAGACGCTGGAGACGACACCTGCCCCTGAGGAGTCGGAACCAGCACCTTCAGATGCCGATGATTGGGCAGTTCCGGCCAAGAAGGGAAAGAAGGCCAAGAAATTGGAGACTTCACGATTCGCAATGTTTGAACCCCAGGACGAGAGATTTCCAGAAGATGATCAGCCCCGCCGTGAGCTTGACGAGTCCGTCCAAGAACCTGCAGACAAAGAACTCGAAATGCCTGAAGGTGAAGATGCAGACGACAAGACAATCTCTTTGGCCCCAGGATCGCAGGACCAAACTGCAGACGCTGCAGTCGTTGTACCTGAGACCGCAGAGCAAACGCCGGAAGACAAGGGTAAGGCCATTGAGGAGGATATTACCACCGCCGAAGTGGCACAGACCAAGGAGGACGTCGCAATGGAGCTGGCTACGACGCAGTCAGCTCCTGAGCCGGTAGCTGAAGCTGTTGAAGCGGATCCCAAAGACACTTGGGCAATTCCTGCCAAGAAGAAGTCCAAGAAGGACAAGAAGCGCCAGTCTGTGGAAGAGACACTGCCGCAAGCTTCACGTGCTGCATCTCCTGCGAGAGACACCAGAGACGCGCCCGAGGCAGTTGAGGAAAGCCAAGAAGCCTCGACAGCCCAAGCACCACAGGAGGCATCTCCTGACGACAGGTTGGAGGGCTTTGCCACAAGCAAGTCAAAGAACAAGAAGAAGAAGAAAGCAAAGGCTTTGGAAGCAATGATGCTCTCTTCGACTGCGACTGCGGGCCCTGATCCAGTAGAAGAGTCACCCGCAGCCGACAAACCTTCTGGCAACAATGACGGGGCGGACAAAGGCGAAGATATTACGGTTGATGATGACACCCCAATGAAGGATGTCAGCCAAGAGACCTCGCAGCCCCCGACAGTCAGCACTGAGCCGTCTCCCGAGGAATGGGGCGTTGATCTTGAGAAGAAAGCCGAAACCCTGGTCGGTAAGGATATTGCTATGGTAGAGGCACCGACTGAATTGGGTGCTGCACGCGACAGACCTGAGCCCAAGGGCGAGATTGGATCCACCGGGCTTGGCACTACGGCGATGGTTGCGGCTGCAGCGAGTGGTGTGGCGTTGGCGGCAGAAAAGGCCGCTGGGGGGAAGAAGGGGAAGAAGGGGAAGAAGAATAAGAAGTCTGTGGATAAGAGACAGCCAAAGGAGGACGACATCTTTGACGACCCTGCTCTTTGGGAGAGCGCCGACAAGAAAAATCTTGAAGAGCAGGCGGACGACAACCAAGCCGAAGATGTCGATGACTTTTGGGGCGAGAGTGAGAAGACCAAGATGCAGTTGGCCGCAGAGGAAAACGAGGATTTTTGGGGCGGTGGAGATGAAGATGATGGTGCGAGAGAGTCAGGCAAGGAGGACCGTCCAACGCCAGAGCATGACGATACACGGGAGGTCATGGAGGAGACCCCCCCAGTGACGGAGGAGGATGGACAGAGAGCCTTGCTCACACCTGGAAGGGAGGAGTCACGGGAAGAAAACAGGGAGGCAGTCACTGATGAGCCCCCCCACGAGACAATGGGTGAACAGAGAGCGTTGCTCACACCCGGAAGGGAGGATTCGCGGGAGGAGGACAGGGCCAAGGAGACATGGCCCACGCCCAAGAGCGACAGCTACTCGGGATCCGATGAAGGTTGGAACGAGAGATCTCGTCATGGAGCACCTCTGAATGACGAGTTTGAAGAGAGTCCCGTCTTGGGCCGCGGCGAGTTGGGCATTTCAGAATCAGGCCCGATCGGTCTTCTACGCCGCAGCTCTGACTTTGAGGAGCCCGTTGCCAGCCTCCTCAGGGAAGATAGTCAGGCATCGGCACTGAGTGGAGGAGGTCTGTTGTCCGACTTCGGAGGCTCCCGGCTGTCTCCTGCTCGATCACTGCCTGCCGTTGAGGAGGAGCCGGAGGCTGAGATGGAGACGACGACGAGAGGCCTGCCACAGACACCCGACATCAACCGCGACAGCGGGTTTGTGACCGACTCGCCAAACCCGCTGCGACGTCGCAGCCACCTCGTCGCCGACGGGCAGGAGGAGCAGCAGCGTGACAGCGGTGTCCACACAGACGACTGGGATCGATCCCCGGTGCGGGCAGCACCAGAAACGCCCAAGAGCAAGACCACACTAGGACGGTCGCCGTATGCTACTCCCGTGCTGCGAGAACCATCCGCGGCCGAGATTACGCCAGAGCCGGAGAAGAAGAAGAAGAAGAGTAAAGGCAAGATGACTACGGTTGCGGAACAGCACGAGCCGCCGTCACTGGCGACGGGAAAGCCGCGCGACGCCGGGAACATGGGTCTTGGGACTCCGAAGGGGATCGCGGCCACCGGGCTCCGAGACGCACCATCGCTCAAGCCAAGCAAGTCACGCGATTACGGAGATCTGGGCGCTGGAAACCCAAAGGCCGTGAGGGCAAGCGGAGTCGGTTCTGGAGCTGGCCTGGTGGCAGCGACAGCAGCAGCGACAGCAGCAGCGACAACCGCATCAGTATCACCATCGTCATCACGAGCCGAGGGCACACGCAGCGTGTCGGATAACAGCCATGTTCGGGGCGGGCGCGCAAGCCCGTCGCCGAGCTACACACCTGGCGCGTCTGCGGCCCCTGGGCTGCGCAGCCCGCAGCTGCTGCGACGATCCATGTCCAACACCAGCCTCTCGCGCCGTCACACGCCTGAGCCACTCAAGTTTCGGCCTGAGAGCCCAGGCATCCAAGGCATCCACGGCGCGAGGTCGACCCCAACTCCACCACTTCGTCGGGTCGACAAGCGGGTCAGCGGAGACCTCAGAGCTCTCCGTCAACAAAGCAGCACCACGCCCGTCGCCAACGAGGGTCGTGTCCGCTCCAAGGACATGGCCGACGTATACGTACGCCATCACCAACTCCGATCCGCAATTGATTTTGATGATTCCGACCATGCTAACAAGTCGCAGGATGGCTTTGGCGAAGGCCGCATCGGCTCGCCCCGGTCGCCGACTCGGCCCCACAGCATGCGACGCCGACAGAGCATGCAGGTCCTCGAACTGGAATCCAAGGTCGAACAGCTCCTGGCCGAGAATCGCCTGCTGACCGAGGCGCGATCCCACGCTGAACAGAACGTCAGCGGCCGCGCCGCATCGATGCTATCCGAGCGCGACGCCGAAATCGAATCGCTGAAACAATCCCTGCACTTCCTGCAGAATGAGGTGTCGCGCCTCACCGAGGTCAACGCCGGCCTGACGAGCGCCAACGCTGAACTCGCCAACAAGGACAGCAGCAGTCGCTATGCCGATCTCGAGGTGCGCCATGCCGACATCTCGCGCGAGCTCACCGAAGCACGTGGCGCCCACGATACTTTCCAGCAGACTCTCCAAGACAAAGATGCGGAGATTGCCGACCTTCGAGCGCAGCTCGAGGATGCCAAGGAGCAAATCCGCGACATGCAGCGCCAGATCCTCGCCTCCAAGGCCGGCGATGCCGACTTCCTCAACATCCAGGACGAGGATTATTTTGATCATCGCTGCCAGCAGCTGTGCTCCCACGTCCAGCAGTGGGTCTTGCGCTTCTCCAAGTTTTCCGATATGCGCGCCTGCCGCCTGACGAGCGAGATCAATGACGAGAAGACCATTGATCGTCTCGACAATGCCGTCCTCGACGGCTCCGACGTGGACCGGTACCTCTCCGACCGAGTCAAGCGTCGCGACATCTTCATGTCCATGACGATGAGCATGATCTGGGAGTTTGTCTTCACCCGCTACCTCTTCGGCATGGACCGCGAGCAGCGACAGAAGCTCAAGTCGCTGGAGAAGATGCTGACCGAGGTCGGTCCACCCCAGGCGGTGCGCCAGTGGCGTGCCGTCACCCTAACGCTCCTTGCCAAGCGTGGCAATTTCAGGGCCCAGAAGGAGCAAGACACAGAGGCCGTGGTCCAGGCCATCTTCCAGACCCTCTGCAAGATCCTGCCACCGCCGAGCAATCTCGAGAACCAGATCCAGTCGCAGCTCCGTCGTGTCATGCGCGAAGCCGTCGATCTGTCCATCGAGATGCGCACGCAGAAGGCAGAATACATGATGCTTCCGCCTCTGCAGCCCGAGTACGACTCGGAAGGAGAGCTCGCCGCGACGGTTCAGTTCAATGCATCCATGATGAACGAGCGCTCCGGCAAGATCGCCGCGTCGAACGAGGATCTTGAGGCTGAGGGGGCCGTGGTCCGCGTCGTCCTCTTTCCTCTTGTCGTCAAGAAGGGCGACGACGCTGGCGTAGGGGATGAGGAGATTGTGGTGTGCCCGGCTCAGGTGATTATCGCAGGCCACGGGAGGAGTCGCAGCTTCGCGCCGTCGAGCGATGCTGGGGGAGCATCGCTCGGTGGCCGAAGTCATATTAGCGTTGTTACGGAGCACATGGCCGGCACATAAGATAGAAGAAGAGCGGGTATCATTTCGTTTCTTTGGTCAGGGTCACGAGAGGGAAAAAGAAGGGTTTATGATTGGGTTGGTTCTGTACAAATTGGAGAAGAGACGGGGTGGGTTCATTGATATCCTGGTATATTTCCTTGTCTGTTTTTCCTTTATTATCACGGCCTGCGTGTTATTAGTATTGAGTTTGTATTTCTGTTTCTTCATGTCTCTGGTTTAATCTGTTTGAGCTATGTAGACTTGTGATGACTCTCTTAATAACGAAAACACACTGTTGGATGTACATAAATGGTTAGTATAACTGTGATGAGGTTTATATATTTTCCGATAACATAAAATAGAAGAAACGACTATAACTAATGAATGGGAAGGACTAAGGTGAAAATGAGAAAAAAAATTTAAATACATATAACGTATATATATAGTGGGTAAGCCAGTATAGTAGGTAAGCCACCCCACCGGGATTTCGCATTCCTTTACCATTAAGCGCGTTTTTCTTAACACATAATAATAGCATTTACTTCGTACGAAGATTAACTCTTTCTTACCTATTAAGCTCTTGTAACAAGTAGAAGGTGCATAAGGTAGCTAGGCAAAGGCTAAGAGGTAACGGTAGCTCTATTCTAATATTAAGATTAAAGCTTAGAGGATTCTAAGCTTAAAGAGTATAGTTCTCTTTATATTAGGTAGCGTTACTATCTATAATAACTAATCACTATCGCCTCGGTCTCGAGGCGGGGTCGTCTCTTAGGTGTAGCGATGCTACACCATTAAGTCACCTAACTTATCCGTTATAACTATCCCCCCTCTAAGGGTAGCTATCCTTAGCTATAGATTAGCGGTGCCGACCTACCTATAAAGTGGGGCTATATAGGGCTAAGGCCGATTCACCTATATACCCTCACACTAATTATTACTTACCCCTCCACCCCTCTTCCTTTTATTTTTCTCCTCTATACCTTCTTTATTAATCGAAGAGCCCACTTTTTATTATTAACTCACCCTTATATTATTCTCTCGTCGTTAACTTTAAGTAATTATCTCTTTAATCAATCCTATTATAATAAGAGGTTAGGAAGAAGCCCGCCCCCCGTTAGTAACGCCCCCTCGCCACCCCTACGCGCCTAATTAGGCTAGCACGTTAGCCTCTTAACGTAATGGGATTCATCGTATATATATAACGCTAACCGGTACGGTGGCGAATCGTTACCGCTTAGGCAATACCACGTTCTAAAGGGGCGTGAGCAGTCCGAATACCAATACCGGTGTTAATACTAATTAGCGTATTAACCAGTTAGTTAAGACTATTAACTAGAGGAGCGTGGATATATATATGTATCGTAGTATCCCCTTTATATCGTTATTAGTACTAACCCGTCGTAACACCGCCTACCTTATCTAAGACCCGAGGCGACAAGCCTAACGCTATAAGCGTTAATAAGTCAGTCCCTATAGAAGTTAATAACGCCTCGCCGTCGTACTAGCCGTCCGAGATCCCTAACGGTAACGATAATAACATTAATAAGGAGGCCGAGGAGCTTAACGCCTAGGGTATCCCTAAGGGTTAGGCGCCACTCCCAGACCTACTTAAGGACGATAAGGAGGCCGTGGAGTAACCTTAATGGTATATAAAGTGCTTCCATTCGGTCGTGAAGGACTAGACGGATAAGTACTTTAAGCTTAAGACGCCCCCATACCCCCCCACCCTTATAGTATTCCGATGCCGCTAGTCTAATCTTATTAGCACGAAGTGTAATAAGTACCGCCGCTAACGGACCCTATACGAGATAGTATATATTTTAAGCTAAGGTGGTTACGATTTAATTACTAACTCTTAGATAGGTAGCTACCTTTATATAAGGGGATTAGCTTAACCTATACTAAGCGCTCTCCGTTATTAAGGACGCTATAAAGTTACGCCACACTGAGTATAGCGTGGGACCTCCTTAGCTTAAAGAGTTATCTAAGGAGGAAGGTAGTAAGGTATTTATTTTACTAACGGTAATCTATCGTTACCTTACCCACGCCTCTTATAATCTATATATCGTGTTCGCTAATATAAAGTAATAACACCGCACTACTTTTAGTTTAGCTAGTGCCTAACGCCTTATCGCTATGAGTTCTACTTTACTCCTTAGGACTTATTCGTTACTAACTTATAGTAATCTAACCTCGCCGCTTATAAGAACTTAACCTTAAACCGTTAAGCTAAGTTAAACCGGATAGTAACGCTTATAGCTATTAACGCGGTAAGTCCCTAATCTCTCTATTACCGATTCGCCTCTAACTTAATATATAGCTAAGCTACGTTATCTAGTCTTAGGAGAGTTAGTTAACTCTTAGGCTTTAGCCTACTAATTATAGCTAGGAGGTATAGACTCGTGCCTTACGTATAGTTATAAGTTAGGTACTATTAGCCCTAACTATTATTAATACCTATCTTAGGTAAGCGTGATGGGAGGAGCTCCGGGCTTAAATCTTAAGTAAGCTTCTATAGGGGTGAGGTAAACTTAATAGGGAGGCGGGGTTATTTCTTATCGGAGTTATTATTTATATTATTATTTATATTCTTATAAGATTTTTTCTT